>JASTWF010000124.1:0-498320 GCA_030390025.1 Squalus acanthias | reverse complement strand
GAAAGTACTTACCAGTTAGTCTTACCTCCCTGGTCTTTCGCTGACTTCCCGGTCTTGTGTCCCCTTGGTCCTACGCCGACTTCCCGCTCCTTATAAAAGATATAATAGCAAAGCACTTGGAAAGCAGTGACAGGATCGGTCAAAGTCAACATGGATTTACATAAGGTAACTCGTGCTTGAATAATCTACTGGAATTTTTTGAGGATGTAACTGGTAAAATAGATAAGGGAGAACCAGTGGATGGGGTGTATTTGGACTTTCAGAAGGCTTTCCATAAGGTCCTGCATAAGAGATTAGCGTGTAAAGTTAAGGCACATGGGATTGTGGGCAGGGTACTGACTTGGATAGAGAACTGATTGGCAGACAGGAAGCAAACAGTAGGAATAAACGAGTCTTTTTTCCGAGTGGCTGGCAGTGACTAGTGGGGTACCGCAGGGATCGATCCTAAGACCACAGCTATTCACAATGTATATTAATGATCTAGACGAGGGACCTAGATGTAATATCTCCAAGTTTGTAGACGACACAAAGCTGGGTGGGCGTGTGTGCTGCGAGGATGATACCGAGAAACTCCAGTATGATTTGGATAGGTTGGGTGATTGGGCAGATGCATGGCAAATGCAGTACAATGTGCATAAATGCGAGGTTGTCCACTTTGGTGGCAAAAACAGGAGGCAGATTATTATCTGAATGGCAATAGATTGGGAGAAAGGGAAGTGCAACGATACCTGGGAGTCCTTGTGCACCAGTCGCTGAAAGTAAGCATGAAGGTGCAGCAGGCGGTTTAGAAGGCAAATGGTATGTTGGCCGTCGTAGCGAGAGGGTTCGAGTGCAGGAACAAGGATGTCTTGCTGTAGTTGTACAGAGCCTTCGTGAGACCACATCTTGAGTATTGTGTGCAGTTTGGTCGCCTTATCTGAGGAAAGATGTTCTTGCCATGGAGCGAAGATTCACCAGACGGATACCTGGGATGGCAGGAATAATGTATGAGGAGAGATAGGGTCGATTGGGCTTATACTCGCTGGAGTTTAGAAGAATGAGAGGGGAACTCATTGAAACTTAAAAAATTCTAACAGGACTAGACAGACTAGATGCAGGAAGGATGTTCCCGATGGCCGGGGAGTCCAGAACCAGGGGTCACAGTCTAAGGATAAGGGATAAGCCATTTAGGACAGAGATGAGGAGGAATCTCTTCACCCAAAGAGTGGTGAACCTGTGGAATTCTCTATCACAAAATGCAGTTGAGGCCAACTCATTAAATATATTCAAGAAGGAGTTAGATATATTTCTTAAGGCTAAAGGGATCAAGGGATATGGGGAAAAAGCAGGGACAGGGTACTGAATTTGGATGATCAGCAATCATCTCCTTGAATGGCGGAGCTGGCTCGAGGGGCCGAATGGCCTACTCCTGCTCCTATGATTCTATATTCAGTCGTGGGGGCTGGAAGGAGGTTTACAGTGGAGTTCCCCAGGGTTCAGTACTTGGGGCTCGAGGGAGGTCTACAATAGAGTTCCCCAGGGTTCAGTACTGGAGGCTCGAGGGAGCTGTACAGTGGAGGTCGCAAGGGTTCAGTACAGGGGCCTGTAGGGAGGTATGCAGTAGAGATCCCCAGGGTTCAGTACTGGAGGCTCGAGGGAGCTGTACAGTGGAGGTCGCAAGGGTTCAGTACAGGGGCCTGTAGGGAGGTATGCAGTAGAGATCCCCAGGGTTCAGTACAGGAGGCTTGAGGGAGGTATACAGTGGAGTTCCCCAGGGTTCAGTACTGGGGGCTGGAGGGAGGTATACAGTGGAGTGCCCCAGGGTTCAGTACTGGTGTGTGTGGGGAGGTATACTGTGGAGTTCCCTTGTATTCAGTAGCAGGGGCTGGAGGCAGGTATACAGTGGAGACTGATCAGTGAAGCGATTGTTCCCATTGGAAGCAGGAAGTCAGCAGCAGTGAATGCTCACCACTGTTCATTTCACGAAATCAAAGACTCCATTTTTAAACAATAGATAAGTTTGCAAAAATTATAAACCGCTCACGTCCCTGGGTGGGCTCGAACCACCAACCTTTCAGTTAACAGCCGAACGCGCTGGCCCATTGCGCCACAGAGACAGTCGAGAAATGCTTTGCAATTCGAATTATTCCACAGGAACCCAAGTGATTACGTACCAGAGCGTTCAGACCAGAGGCACCGTTTTTGCAGCAAATGAGAAGCTACGTGGGGCTCGACGAACGTCGGGGTAGTCGTGGCCGAGTGGCTACGTCGATGGGCTAGAAATCCATTGGAGTTTCCCCGCGCAGGTTCGAATCCTGCCGACTACAGAAATGATGACGTCGTCCCAAAGGGCCCCTTTTTACTTCATTTTAAATGCTGCCTTTCGGTTCCTGTGCCGAGAAATATTCAAAGCTGCAATCAAACTACGATTCAAGCAGAAAGTAAAACAAGCACTTCACCCCATTATTAAATCACGGCATCAGGAAATGCCTAGGCCACAGGAGAAATCCTCTTGAAACCGTGAAAGCAATTTTAACCGTCGAAAATATTTATTTTGCAACCCATTGAACAAAATGCACGTCATCCGCGCAGTCATCTTCCATTTTATGCTGCTTCCTACTCTGATGCTTATTTAATGTACAAAGGCAGACGAGCCACAGTTCTCAACCCGCCCGCTATGATCGGTACTTGAGAACATAAGAAATAGGCGCAGGATTTGACAATGCGGCCCTCGAGCCTGTTCCGTCATTCAATAAGATTCTCTACCTCAACTGAAACTTCCCTACTTAGCCCCATATCCCTTGATTCCCGTCATGTCTAAATACAGCTCGGTTAGGAATGTACTCACCGACTGAACCGCCACAGCCCTCTGAGGTAGAGAATTGCAAAGATTCAAAACGCTTAGAATGAAGACATTTCTCCTCATCTCAGTCCTAAATACAATGCAGCCGCAGGTTTATTCTTCAACCACTGTCTGTGACGCGCACGCGGCCGCATAAAGGGAAAAAAGCAGCACACGAGAGAAAAGGCGATTTGAATCCGTAAGTAGTGTCGAATTGCCTTAATTTGGCAGAACGCCATATGAAGCCGCAATTTGAATCAGACATTACACTTCATTTCAGTCTCAAAACGTGAAGCGATCACACACTGAAAACCGCAAGGAAATGCAAAAGCACAAGTCCCGTGCGAGTCACTAAAAGGCTTTCAAACACAGCAAACAAATCAGCTCGCGTCAAAGATTTTGTGATGAGACATTCATACCTCTAGCATTTCGCTGAAAACAAGAAATTGCAGGGGCTGCTCGCTTCTCGGCTGCTCGCTTCTCGGCCGGGGCGGCAGCGACAGGAACAAATCATCCGCTCACAAGCGAGTCCTCCAACCGACTGGAGCCGATTGTGACGGATTGGCTCATTCCTCAGGCCCTGATTGGACACTCAATGGGGGCGTTCTCGCGCCGCTCTATGTGGTTGGTTGGTTGTTGTCACATGATCAGGGTGCGGGCGCTGCAAGTGAGCTGAAGTCGTCTGGCAATTGTTATTGTTTCAAGCTTTCCGATCTTATCCATGAAAGTGTAAAGCTGAGGAAAGAGTAGAAAAGGGTTTTCAGAATGGATTATCTACTGCGGGCGATTTTCCAGGTGGATATTCATTGCAAGAACGCTGCACTTGGAATATTGCTAAAAGGGAAGTAGAATATTCAGGCTGCCTGGCAGGAGACTGATCAGTGAAGCGATTGTTCCCATTGGAAGCAGGAAGTCAGCAGCAGTGAATGCTCACCACTGTTCATTTCACGAAATCAAAGACTCCATTTTTAAACAATAGATAAGTTTGCAAAAATTGTAAACCGCTGACGTCCCTGGGTGGGCTCGAACCACCAACCTTTCAGTTAACAGCCGAACGCGCTGGCCCATTGCGCCACAGAGACAGTCGAGAAATGCTTTGCAATTCGAATTATTCCACAGGAACCCAAGTGATTACGTACCAGAGCGTTCAGACCAGAGGCACCGTTTTTGCAGCAAATGAGAAGCTACGTGGGGCTCGACGAACGTCGGGGTAGTCGTGGCCGAGTGGCTACGTCGATGGGCTAGAAATCCATTGGAGTTTCCCCGCGCAGGTTCGAATCCTGCCGACTACAGAAATGATGACGTCGTCCCAAAGGGCCCCTTTTTACTTCATTTTAAATGCTGCCTTTCGGTTCCTGTGCCGAGAAATATTCAAAGCTACAATCAAACTACGATTCAAGCAGAAAGTAAAACAAGCACTTCACCCCATTATTAAATCACGGCATCAGGAAATGCCTAGGCCACAGGAGAAATCCTCTTGAAACCGTGAAAGCAATTTTAACCGTCGAAAATATTTATTTTGCAACCCATTGAACAAAATGCACGTCATCCGCGCAGTCATCTTCCATTTTATGCTGCTTCCTACTCTGATGCTTATTTAATGTACAAAGGCAGACGAGCCACAGTTCTCAACCCGCCCGCTATGATCGGTACTTGAGAACATAAGAAATAGGCGCAGGATTTGACAATGCGGCCCTCGAGCCTGTTCCGTCATTCAATAAGATTCTCTACCTCAACTGAAACTTCCCTACTTAGCCCCATATCCCTTGATTCCCGTCATGTCTAAATACAGCTCGGTTAGGAATGTACTCACCGACTGAACCGCCACAGCCCTCTGAGGTAGAGAATTGCAAAGATTCACAACGCTTAGAATGAAGACATTTCTCCTCATCTCAGTCCTAAATACAATGCAGCCGCAGGTTTATTTTTCAACCACTGTCTGTGACTCGCACGCGGCCGCATAAAGGGAAAAAAGCAGCACACGAGAGAAAAGGCGATTTGAATCCGTAAGTAGTGTCGAATTGCCTTAATTTGGCAGAACGCCATATGAAGCCGCAATTTGAATCAGACATTACACTTCATTTCAGTCTCAAAACGTGAAGCGATCACACACTGAAAACCGCAAGGAAATGCAAAAGCACAAGTCCCGTGCGAGTCACTAAAAGGCTTTCAAACACAGCAAACAAATCAGCTCGCGTCAAAGATTTTGTGATGAGACATTCATACCTCTAGCATTTAGCTGAAAACAAGAAATTGCAGGGGCTGCTCGCTTCTCGGCTGCTCGCTTCTCGGCCGGGGCGGCAGCGACAGGAACAAATCATCCGCTCACAAGCGAGTCCTCCAACCGACTGGAGCCGATTGTGACGGAGCAGCTCATTCCTCAGGCCCTGATTGGACACTCAATGGGGGCGTTCTCGCGCCGCTCTATGTGGTTGGTTGGTTGTTGTCACATGATCAGGGTGCGGGGCGCTGCAAGTGAGCTGAAGTCGTCTGGCAATTGTTATTGTTTCAAGCTTTCCGATCTTATCCATGAAAGTGTAAAGCTGAGGAAAGAGTAGAAAAGGGTTTTCAGAATGGATTATCTACTGCGGGCGATTTTCCAGGTGGATATTCATTGCAAGAACGCTGCACTTGGAATATTGCTAAAAGGGAAGTAGAATATTCAGGCTGCCTGGCAGGAGACTGATCAGTGAAGCGATTGTTCCCATTGGAAGCAGGAAGTCAGCAGCAGTGAATGCTCACCACTGTTCATTTCACGAAATCAAAGACTCCATTTTTAAACAATAGATAAGTTTGCAAAAATTATAAACCGCTCACGTCCCTGGGTGGGCTCGAACCACCAACCTTTCAGTTAACAGCCGAACGCGCTGGCCCATTGCGCCACAGAGACAGTCGAGAAATGCTTTGCAATTCGAATTATTCCACAGGAACCCAAGTGATTACGTACCAGAGCGTTCAGACCAGAGGCACCGTTTTTGCAGCAAATGAGAAGCTACGTGGGGCTCGACGAACGTCGGGGTAGTCGTGGCCGAGTGGCTACGTCGATGGGCTAGAAATCCATTGGAGTTTCCCCGCGCAGGTTCGAATCCTGCCGACTACAGAAATGATGACGTCGTCCCAAAGGGCCCCTTTTTACTTCATTTTAAATGCTGCCTTTCGGTTCCTGTGCCGAGAAATATTCAAAGCTACAATCAAACTACGATTCAAGCAGAAAGTAAAACAAGCACTTCACCCCATTATTAAATCACGGCATCAGGAAATGCCTAGGCCACAGGAGAAATCCTCTTGAAACCGTGAAAGCAATTTTAACCGTCGAAAATATTTATTTTGCAACCCATTGAACAAAATGCACGTCATCCGCGCAGTCATCTTCCATTTTATGCTGCTTCCTACTCTGATGCTTATTTAATGTACAAAGGCAGACGAGCCACAGTTCTCAACCCGCCCGCTATGATCGGTACTTGAGAACATAAGAAATAGGCGCAGGATTTGACAATGCGGCCCTCGAGCCTGTTCCGTCATTCAATAAGATTCTCTACCTCAACTGAAACTTCCCTACTTAGCCCCATATCCCTTGATTCCCGTCATGTCTAAATACAGCTCGGTTAGGAATGTACTCACCGACTGAACCGCCACAGCCCTCTGAGGTAGAGAATTGCAAAGATTCACAACGCTTAGAATGAAGACATTTCTCCTCATCTCAGTCCTAAATACAATGCAGCCGCAGGTTTATTTTTCCACCACTGTCTGTGACTCGCACGCGGCCGCATAAAGGGAAAAAAGCAGCACACGAGAGAAAAGGCGATTTGAATCCGTAAGTAGTGTCGAATTGCCTTAATTTGGCAGAACGCCATATGAAGCCGCAATTTGAATCAGACATTACACTTCATTTCAGTCTCAAAACGTGAAGCGATCACACACTGAAAACCGCAAGGAAATACAAAAGCACAAGTCCCGTGCGAGTCACTAAAAGGCTTTCAAACACAGCAAACAAATCAGCTCGCGTCAAAGATTTTGTGATGAGACATTCATACCTCTAGCATTTAGCTGAAAACAAGAAATTGCAGGGGCTGCTCGCTTCTCGGCTGCTCGCTTCTCGGCCGGGGCGGCAGCGACAGGAACAAATCATCCGCTCACAAGCGAGTCCTCCAACCGACTGGAGCCGATTGTGACGGATTGGCTCATTCCTCAGGCCCTGATTGGACACTCAATGGGGGCGTTCTCGCGCCGCTCTATGTGGTTGGTTGGTTGTTGTCACATGATCAGGGTGCGGGGCGCTGCAAGTGAGCTGAAGTCGTCTGGCAATTGTTATTGTTTCAAGCTTTCCGATCTTATCCATGAAAGTGTAAAGCTGAGGAAAGAGTAGAAAAGGGTTTTCAGAATGGATTATCTACTGCGGGCGATTTTCCAGGTGGATATTCATTGCAAGAACGCTGCACTTGGAATATTGCTAAAAGGGAAGTAGAATATTCAGGCTGCCTGGCAGGAGACTGATCAGTGAAGCGATTGTTCCCATTGGAAGCAGGAAGTCAGCAGCAGTGAATGCTCACCACTGTTCATTTCACGAAATCAAAGACTCCATTTTTAAACAATAGATAAGTTTGCAAAAATTATAAACCGCTCACGTCCCTGGGTGGGCTCGAACCACCAACCTTTCAGTTAACAGCCGAACGCGCTGGCCCATTGCGCCACAGAGACAGTCGAGAAATGCTTTGCAATTCGAATTATTCCACAGGAACCCAAGTGATTACGTACCAGAGCGTTCAGACCAGAGGCACCGTTTTTGCAGCAAATGAGAAGCTACGTGGGGCTCGACGAACGTCGGGGTAGTCGTGGCCGAGTGGCTACGTCGATGGGCTAGAAATCCATTGGAGTTTCCCCGCGCAGGTTCGAATCCTGCCGACTACAGAAATGATGACGTCGTCCCAAAGGGCCCCTTTTTACTTCATTTTAAATGCTGCCTTTCGGTTCCTGTGCCGAGAAATATTCAAAGCTACAATCAAACTACGATTCAAGCAGAAAGTAAAACAAGCACTTCACCCCATTATTAAATCACGGCATCAGGAAATGCCTAGGCCACAGGAGAAATCCTCTTGAAACCGTGAAAGCAATTTTAACCGTCGAAAATATTTATTTTGCAACCCATTGAACAAAATGCACGTCATCCGCGCAGTCATCTTCCATTTTATGCTGCTTCCTACTCTGATGCTTATTTAATGTACAAAGGCAGACGAGCCACAGTTCTCAACCCGCCCGCTATGATCGGTACTTGAGAACATAAGAAATAGGCGCAGGATTTGACAATGCGGCCCTCGAGCCTGTTCCGTCATTCAATAAGATTCTCTACCTCAACTGAAACTTCCCTACTTAGCCCCATATCCCTTGATTCCCGTCATGTCTAAATACAGCTCGGTTAGGAATGTACTCACCGACTGAACCGCCACAGCCCTCTGAGGTAGAGAATTGCAAAGATTCACAACGCTTAGAATGAAGACATTTCTCCTCATCTCAGTCCTAAATACAATGCAGCCGCAGGTTTATTTTTCCACCACTGTCTGTGACTCGCACGCGGCCGCATAAAGGGAAAAAAGCAGCACACGAGAGAAAAGGCGATTTGAATCCGTAAGTAGTGTCGAATTGCCTTAATTTGGCAGAACGCCATATGAAGCCGCAATTTGAATCAGACATTACACTTCATTTCAGTCTCAAAACGTGAAGCGATCACATACTGAAAACCGCAAGGAAATGCAAAAGCACAAGTCCCGTGCGAGTCACTAAAAGGCTTTCAAACACAGCAAACAAATCAGCTCGCGTCAAAGATTTTGTGATGAGACATTCATACCTCTAGCATTTAGCTGAAAACAAGAAATTGCAGGGGCTGCTCGCTTCTCGGCTGCTCGCTTCTCGGCCGGGGCGGCAGCGACAGGAACAAATCATCCGCTCACAAGCGAGTCCTCCAACCGACTGGAGCCGATTGTGACGGATTGGCTCATTCCTCAGGCCCTGATTGGACACTCAATGGGGGCGTTCTCGCGCCGCTCTATGTGGTTGGTTGGTTGTTGTCACATGATCAGGGTGCGGGGCGCTGCAAGTGAGCTGAAGTCGTCTGGCAATTGTTATTGTTTCAAGCTTTCCGATCTTATCCATGAAAGTGTAAAGCTGAGGAAAGAGTAGAAAAGGGTTTTCAGAATGGATTATCTACTGCGGGCGATTTTCCAGGTGGATATTCATTGCAAGAACGCTGCACTTGGAATATTGCTAAAAGGGAAGTAGAATATTCAGGCTGCCTGGCAGGAGACTGATCAGTGAAGCGATTGTTCCCATTGGAAGCAGGAAGTCAGCAGCAGTGAATGCTCACCACTGTTCATTTCACGAAATCAAAGACTCCATTTTTAAACAATAGATAAGTTTGCAAAAATTATAAACCGCTCACGTCCCTGGGTGGGCTCGAACCACCAACCTTTCAGTTAACAGCCGAACGCGCTGGCCCATTGCGCCACAGAGACAGTCGAGAAATGCTTTGCAATTCGAATTATTCCACAGGAACCCAAGTGATTACGTACCAGAGCGTTCAGACCAGAGGCACCGTTTTTGCAGCAAATGAGAAGCTACGTGGGGCTCGACGAACGTCGGGGTAGTCGTGGCCGAGTGGCTACGTCGATGGGCTAGAAATCCATTGGAGTTTCCCCGCGCAGGTTCGAATCCTGCCGACTACAGAAATGATGACGTCGTCCCAAAGGGCCCCTTTTTACTTCATTTTAAATGCTGCCTTTCGGTTCCTGTGCCGAGAAATATTCAAAGCTACAATCAAACTACGATTCAAGCAGAAAGTAAAACAAGCACTTCACCCCATTATTAAATCACGGCATCAGGAAATGCCTAGGCCACAGGAGAAATCCTCTTGAAACCGTGAAAGCAATTTTAACCGTCGAAAATATTTATTTTGCAACCCATTGAACAAAATGCACGTCATCCGCGCAGTCATCTTCCATTTTATGCTGCTTCCTACTCTGATGCTTATTTAATGTACAAAGGCAGACGAGCCACAGTTCTCAACCCGCCCGCTATGATCGGTACTTGAGAACATAAGAAATAGGCGCAGGATTTGACAATGCGGCCCTCGAGCCTGTTCCGTCATTCAATAAGATTCTCTACCTCAACTGAAACTTCCCTACTTAGCCCCATATCCCTTGATTCCCGTCATGTCTAAATACAGCTCGGTTAGGAATGTACTCACCGACTGAACCGCCACAGCCCTCTGAGGTAGAGAATTGCAAAGATTCACAACGCTTAGAATGAAGACATTTCTCCTCATCTCAGTCCTAAATACAATGCAGCCGCAGGTTTATTTTTCAACCACTGTCTGTGACTCGCACGCGGCCGCATAAAGGGAAAAAAGCAGCACACGAGAGAAAAGGCGATTTGAATCCGTAAGTAGTGTCGAATTGCCTTAATTTGGCAGAACGCCATATGAAGCCGCAATTTGAATCAGACATTACACTTCATTTCAGTCTCAAAACGTGAAGCGATCACATACTGAAAACCGCAAGGAAATGCAAAAGCACAAGTCCCGTGCGAGTCACTAAAAGGCTTTCAAACACAGCAAACAAATCAGCTCGCGTCAAAGATTTTGTGATGAGACATTCATACCTCTAGCATTTAGCTGAAAACAAGAAATTGCAGGGGCTGCTCGCTTCTCGGCTGCTCGCTTCTCGGCCGGGGCGGCAGCGACAGGAACAAATCATCCGCTCACAAGCGAGTCCTCCAACCAACTGCAGCCGATTGTGACGGATTGGCTCATTCCTCAGGCCCTGATTGGACACTCAATGGGGGCGTTCTCGCGCCGCTCTATGTGGTTGGTTGGTTGTTGTCACATGATCAGGGTGCGGGGCGCTGCAAGTGAGCTGAAGTCGTCTGGCAATTGTTATTGTTTCAAGCTTTCCGATCTTATCCATGAAAGTGTAAAGCTGAGGAAAGAGTAGAAAAGGGTTTTCAGAATGGATTATCTACTGCGGGCGATTTTCCAGGTGGATATTCATTGCAAGAACGCTGCACTTGGAATATTGCTAAAAGGGAAGTAGAATATTCAGGCTGCCTGGCAGGAGACTGATCAGTGAAGCGATTGTTCCCATTGGAAGCAGGAAGTCAGCAGCAGTGAATGCTCACCACTGTTCATTTCACGAAATCAAAGACTCCATTTTTAAACAATAGATAAGTTTGCAAAAATTATAAACCGCTCACGTCCCTGGGTGGGCTCGAACCACCAACCTTTCAGTTAACAGCCGAACGCGCTGGCCCATTGCGCCACAGAGACAGTCGAGAAATGCTTTGCAATTCGAATTATTCCACAGGAACCCAAGTGATTACGTACCAGAGCGTTCAGACCAGAGGCACCGTTTTTGCAGCAAATGAGAAGCTACGTGGGGCTCGACGAACGTCGGGGTAGTCGTGGCCGAGTGGCTACGTCGATGGGCTAGAAATCCATTGGAGTTTCCCCGCGCAGGTTCGAATCCTGCCGACTACAGAAATGATGACGTCGTCCCAAAGGGCCCTTTTTACTTCATTTTAAATGCTGCCTTTCGGTTCCTGTGCCGAGAAATATTCAAAGCTACAATCAAACTACGATTCAAGCAGAAAGTAAAACAAGCACTTCACCCCATTATTAAATCACGGCATCAGGAAATGCCTAGGCCACAGGAGAAATCCTCTTGAAACCGTGAAAGCAATTTTAACCGTCGAAAATATTTATTTTGCAACCCATTGAACAAAATGCACGTCATCCGCGCAGTCATCTTCCATTTTATGCTGCTTCCTACTCTGATGCTTATTTAATGTACAAAGGCAGACGAGCCACAGTTCTCAACCCGCCCGCTATGATCGGTACTTGAGAACATAAGAAATAGGCGCAGGATTTGACAATGCGGCCCTCGAGCCTGTTCCGTCATTCAATAAGATTCTCTACCTCAACTGAAACTTCCCTACTTAGCCCCATATCCCTTGATTCCCGTCATGTCTAAATACAGCTCGGTTAGGAATGTACTCACCGACTGAACCGCCACAGCCCTCTGAGGTAGAGAATTGCAAAGATTCACAACGCTTAGAATGAAGACATTTCTCCTCATCTCAGTCCTAAATACAATGCAGCCGCAGGTTTATTTTTCAACCACTGTCTGTGACTCGCACGCGGCCGCATAAAGGGAAAAAAGCAGCACACGAGAGAAAAGGCGATTTGAATCCGTAAGTAGTGTCGAATTGCCTTAATTTGGCAGAACGCCATATGAAGCCGCAATTTGAATCAGACATTACACTTCATTTCAGTCTCAAAACGTGAAGCGATCACATACTGAAAACCGCAAGGAAATGCAAAAGCACAAGTCCCGTGCGAGTCACTAAAAGGCTTTCAAACACAGCAAACAAATCAGCTCGCGTCAAAGATTTTGTGATGAGACATTCATACCTCTAGCATTTAGCTGAAAACAAGAAATTGCAGGGGCTGCTCGCTTCTCGGCTGCTCGCTTCTCGGCCGGGGCGGCAGCGACAGGAACAAATCATCCGCTCACAAGCGAGTCCTCCAACCAACTGTAGCCGATTGTGACGGATTGGCTCATTCCTCAGGCCCTGATTGGACACTCAATGGGGGCGTTCTCGCGCCGCTCTATGTGGTTGGTTGGTTGTTGTCACATGATCAGGGTGCCGGGCGCTGCAAGTGAGCTGAAGTCCTCTGGCAATTGTTATTGTTTCAAGCTTTCCGATCTTATCCATGAAAGTGTAAAGCTGAGGAAAGAGTAGAAAAGGGTTTTCAGAATGGATTATCTACTGCGGGCGATTTTCCAGGTGGATATTCATTGCAAGAACGCTGCACTTGGAATATTGCTAAAAGGGAAGTAGAATATTCAGGCTGCCTGGCAGGAGACTGATCAGTGAAGCGATTGTTCCCATTGGAAGCAGGAAGTCAGCAGCAGTGAATGCTCACCACTGTTCATTTCACGAAATCAAAGACTCCATTTTTAAACAATAGATAAGTTTGCAAAAATTATAAACCGCTCACGTCCCTGGGTGGGCTCGAACCACCAACCTTTCAGTTAACAGCCGAACGCGCTGGCCCATTGCGCCACAGAGACAGTCGAGAAATGCTTTGCAATTCGAATTATTCCACAGGAACCCAAGTGATTACGTACCAGAGCGTTCAGACCAGAGGCACCGTTTTTGCAGCAAATGAGAAGCTACGTGGGGCTCGACGAACGTCGGGGTAGTCGTGGCCGAGTGGCTACGTCGATGGGCTAGAAATCCATTGGAGTTTCCCCGCGCAGGTTCGAATCCTGCCGACTACAGAAATGATGACGTCGTCCCAAAGGGCCCCTTTTTACTTCATTTTAAATGCTGCCTTTCGGTTCCTGTGCCGAGAAATATTCAAAGCTACAATCAAACTACGATTCAAGCAGAAAGTAAAACAAGCACTTCACCCCATTATTAAATCACGGCATCAGGAAATGCCTAGGCCACAGGAGAAATCCTCTTGAAACCGTGAAAGCAATTTTAACCGTCGAAAATATTTATTTTGCAACCCATTGAACAAAATGCACGTCATCCGCGCAGTCATCTTCCATTTTATGCTGCTTCCTACTCTGATGCTTATTTAATGTACAAAGGCAGACGAGCCACAGTTCTCAACCCGCCCGCTATGATCGGTACTTGAGAACATAAGAAATAGGCGCAGGATTTGACAATGCGGCCCTCGAGCCTGTTCCGTCATTCAATAAGATTCTCTACCTCAACTGAAACTTCCCTACTTAGCCCCATATCCCTTGATTCCCGTCATGTCTAAATACAGCTCGGTTAGGAATGTACTCACCGACTGAACCGCCACAGCCCTCTGAGGTAGAGAATTGCAAAGATTCACAACGCTTAGAATGAAGACATTTCTCCTCATCTCAGTCCTAAATACAATGCAGCCGCAGGTTTATTTTTCAACCACTGTCTGTGACTCGCACGCGGCCGCATAAAGGGAAAAAAGCAGCACACGAGAGAAAAGGCGATTTGAATCCGTAAGTAGTGTCGAATTGCCTTAATTTGGCAGAACGCCATATGAAGCCGCAATTTGAATCAGACATTACACTTCATTTCAGTCTCAAAACGTGAAGCGATCACACACTGAAAACCGCAAGGAAATACAAAAGCACAAGTCCCGTGCGAGTCACTAAAAGGCTTTCAAACACAGCAAACAAATCAGCTCGCGTCAAAGATTTTGTGATGAGACATTCATACCTCTAGCATTTAGCTGAAAACAAGAAATTGCAGGGGCTGCTCGCTTCTCGGCTGCTCGCTTCTCGGCCGGGGCGGCAGCGACAGGAACAAATCATCCGCTCACAAGCGAGTCCTCCAACCGACTGGAGCCGATTGTGACGGATTGGCTCATTCCTCAGGCCCTGATTGGACACTCAATGGGGGCGTTCTCGCGCCGCTCTATGTGGTTGGTTGGTTGTTGTCACATGATCAGGGTGCGGGGCGCTGCAAGTGAGCTGAAGTCGTCTGGCAATTGTTATTGTTTCAAGCTTTCCGATCTTATCCATGAAAGTGTAAAGCTGAGGAAAGAGTAGAAAAGGGTTTTCAGAATGGATTATCTACTGCGGGCGATTTTCCAGGTGGATATTCATTGCAAGAACGCTGCACTTGGAATATTGCTAAAAGGGAAGTAGAATATTCAGGCTGCCTGGCAGGAGACTGATCAGTGAAGCGATTGTTCCCATTGGAAGCAGGAAGTCAGCAGCAGTGAATGCTCACCACTGTTCATTTCACGAAATCAAAGACTCCATTTTTAAACAATAGATAAGTTTGCAAAAATTATAAACCGCTCACGTCCCTGGGTGGGCTCGAACCACCAACCTTTCAGTTAACAGCCGAACGCGCTGGCCCATTGCGCCACAGAGACAGTCGAGAAATGCTTTGCAATTCGAATTATTCCACAGGAACCCAAGTGATTACGTACCAGAGCGTTCAGACCAGAGGCACCGTTTTTGCAGCAAATGAGAAGCTACGTGGGGCTCGACGAACGTCGGGGTAGTCGTGGCCGAGTGGCTACGTCGATGGGCTAGAAATCCATTGGAGTTTCCCCGCGCAGGTTCGAATCCTGCCGACTACAGAAATGATGACGTCGTCCCAAAGGGCCCCTTTTTACTTCATTTTAAATGCTGCCTTTCGGTTCCTGTGCCGAGAAATATTCAAAGCTACAATCAAACTACGATTCAAGCAGAAAGTAAAACAAGCACTTCACCCCATTATTAAATCACGGCATCAGGAAATGCCTAGGCCACAGGAGAAATCCTCTTGAAACCGTGAAAGCAATTTTAACCGTCGAAAATATTTATTTTGCAACCCATTGAACAAAATGCACGTCATCCGCGCAGTCATCTTCCATTTTATGCTGCTTCCTACTCTGATGCTTATTTAATGTACAAAGGCAGACGAGCCACAGTTCTCAACCCGCCCGCTATGATCGGTACTTGAGAACATAAGAAATAGGCGCAGGATTTGACAATGCGGCCCTCGAGCCTGTTCCGTCATTCAATAAGATTCTCTACCTCAACTGAAACTTCCCTACTTAGCCCCATATCCCTTGATTCCCGTCATGTCTAAATACAGCTCGGTTAGGAATGTACTCACCGACTGAACCGCCACAGCCCTCTGAGGTAGAGAATTGCAAAGATTCACAACGCTTAGAATGAAGACATTTCTCCTCATCTCAGTCCTAAATACAATGCAGCCGCAGGTTTATTTTTCAACCACTGTCTGTGACTCGCACGCGGCCGCATAAAGGGAAAAAAGCAGCACACGAGAGAAAAGGCGATTTGAATCCGTAAGTAGTGTCGAATTGCCTTAATTTGGCAGAACGCCATATGAAGCCGCAATTTGAATCAGACATTACACTTCATTTCAGTCTCAAAACCTGAAGCGATCACATACTGAAAACCGCAAGGAAATACAAAAGCACAAGTCCCGTGCGAGTCACTAAAAGGCTTTCAAACACAGCAAACAAATCAGCTCGCGTCAAAGATTTTGTGATGAGACATTCATACCTCTAGCATTTAGCTGAAAACAAGAAATTGCAGGGGCTGCTCGCTTCTCGGCTGCTCGCTTCTCGGCCGGGGCGGCAGCGACAGGAACAAATCATCCGCTCACAAGCGAGTCCTCCAACCGACTGGAGCCGATTGTGACGGATTGGCTCATTCCTCAGGCCCTGATTGGACACTCAATGGGGGCGTTCTCGCGCCGCTCTATGTGGTTGGTTGGTTGTTGTCACATGATCAGGGTGCGGGGCGCTGCAAGTGAGCTGAAGTCGTCTGGCAATTGTTATTGTTTCAAGCTTTCCGATCTTATCCATGAAAGTGTAAAGCTGAGGAAAGAGTAGAAAAGGGTTTTCAGAATGGATTATCTACTGCGGGCGATTTTCCAGGTGGATATTCATTGCAAGAACGCTGCACTTGGAATATTGCTAAAAGGGAAGTAGAATATTCAGGCTGCCTGGCAGGAGACTGATCAGTGAAGCGATTGTTCCCATTGGAAGCAGGAAGTCAGCAGCAGTGAATGCTCACCACTGTTCATTTCACGAAATCAAAGACTCCATTTTTAAACAATAGATAAGTTTGCAAAAATTATAAACCGCTCACGTCCCTGGGTGGGCTCGAACCACCAACCTTTCAGTTAACAGCCGAACGCGCTGGCCCATTGCGCCACAGAGACAGTCGAGAAATGCTTTGCAATTCGAATTATTCCACAGGAACCCAAGTGATTACGTACCAGAGCGTTCAGACCAGAGGCACCGTTTTTGCAGCAAATGAGAAGCTACGTGGGGCTCGACGAACGTCGGGGTAGTCGTGGCCGAGTGGCTACGTCGATGGGCTAGAAATCCATTGGAGTTTCCCCGCGCAGGTTCGAATCCTGCCGACTACAGAAATGATGACGTCGTCCCAAAGGGCCCCTTTTTACTTCATTTTAAATGCTGCCTTTCGGTTCCTGTGCCGAGAAATATTCAAAGCTACAATCAAACTACGATTCAAGCAGAAAGTAAAACAAGCACTTCACCCCATTATTAAATCACGGCATCAGGAAATGCCTAGGCCACAGGAGAAATCCTCTTGAAACCGTGAAAGCAATTTTAACCGTCGAAAATATTTATTTTGCAACCCATTGAACAAAATGCACGTCATCCGCGCAGTCATCTTCCATTTTATGCTGCTTCCTACTCTGATGCTTATTTAATGTACAAAGGCAGACGAGCCACAGTTCTCAACCCGCCCGCTATGATCGGTACTTGAGAACATAAGAAATAGGCGCAGGATTTGACAATGCGGCCCCCGAGCCAGTTCCGTCATTCAATAAGATTCTCTACCTCAACTGAAACTTCCCTACTTAGCCCCATATCCCTTGATTCCCGTCATGTCTAAATACAGCTCGGTTAGGAATGTACTCACCGACTGAACCGCCACAGCCCTCTGAGGTAGAGAATTGCAAAGGATTCACAACGCTTAGAATGAAGACATTTCTCCTCATCTCAGTCCTAAATACAATGCAGCCGCAGGTTTATTTTTCCACCACTGTCTGTGACTCGCACGCGGCCGCATAAAGGGAAAAAAGCAGCACACGAGAGAAAAGGCGATTTGAATCCGTAAGTAGTGTCGAATTGCCTTAATTTGGCAGAACGCCATATGAAGCCGCAATTTGAATCAGACATTACACTTCATTTCAGTCTCAAAACCTGAAGCGATCACATACTGAAAACCGCAAGGAAATACAAAAGCACAAGTCCCGTGCGAGTCACTAAAAGGCTTTCAAACACAGCAAACAAATCAGCTCGCGTCAAAGATTTTGTGATGAGACATTCATACCTCTAGCATTTAGCTGAAAACAAGAAATTGCAGGGGCTGCTCGCTTCTCGGCTGCTCGCTTCTCGGCCGGGGCGGCAGCGACAGGAACAAATCATCCGCTCACAAGCGAGTCCTCCAACCGACTGCAGCCGATTGTGACGGATTGGCTCATTCCTCAGGCCCTGATTGGACACTCAATGGGGGCGTTCTCGCGCCGCTCTATGTGGTTGGTTGGTTGTTGTCACATGATCAGGGTGCGGGGCGCTGCAAGTGAGCTGAAGTCGTCTGGCAATTGTTATTGTTTCAAGCTTTCCGATCTTATCCATGAAAGTGTAAAGCTGAGGAAAGAGTAGAAAAGGGTTTTCAGAATGGATTATCTACTGCGGGCGATTTTCCAGGTGGATATTCATTGCAAGAACGCTGCACTTGGAATATTGCTAAAAGGGAAGTAGAATATACAGGCTGCCTGGCAGGAGACTGATCAGTGAAGCGATTGTTCCCATTGGAAGCAGGAAGTCAGCAGCAGTGAATGCTCACCACTGTTCATTTCACGAAATCAAAGACTCCATTTTTAAACAATAGATAAGTTTGCAAAAATTATAAACCGCTCACGTCCCTGGGTGGGCTCGAACCACCAACCTTTCAGTTAACAGCCGAACGCGCTGGCCCATTGCGCCACAGAGACAGACGAAAAACGCTTTGCAATTCGAATTATTCCACAGGAACCCAAGTGATTACGTACCAGAGCGTTCAGACCAGAGGCACCGTTTTTGCAGCAAATGAGAAGCTACGTGGGGCTCGACGAACGTCGGGGTAGTCGTGGCCGAGTGGCTACGTCGATGGGCTAGAAATCCATTGGAGTTTCCCCGCGCAGGTTCGAATCCTGCCGACTACAGAAATGATGACGTCGTCCCAAAGGGCACCTTTTTACTTCATTTTAAATGCTGCCTTTCGGTTCCTGTGCCGAGAAATATTCAAAGCTACAATCAAACTACGATTCAAGCAGAAAGTAAAACAAGCACTTCACCCCATTATTAAATCACGGCATCAGGAAATGCCTAGGCCACAGGAGAAATCCTCTTGAAACCGTGAAAGCAATTTTAACCGTCGAAAATATTTATTTTGCAACCCATTGAACAAAATGCACGTCATCCGCGCAGTCATCTTCCATTTTATGCTGCTTCCTACTCTGATGCTTATTTAATGTACAAAGGCAGACGAGCCACAGTTCTCAACCCGCCCGCTATGATCGGTACTTGAGAACATAAGAAATAGGTGCAGGATTTGACAATGCGGCCCTCGAGCCTGTTCCGTCATTCAATAAGATTCTCTACCTCAACTGAAACTTCCCTACTTAGCCCCATATCCCTTGATTCCCGTCATGTCTAAATACAGCTCGGTTAGGAATGTACTCACCGACTGAACCGCCACAGCCCTCTGAGGTAGAGAATTGCAAAGGATTCACAACGCTTAGAATGAAGACATTTCTCCTCATCTCAGTCCTAAATACAATGCAGCCGCAGGTTTATTTTTCAACCACTGTCTGTGACTCGCACGCGGCCGCATAAAGGGAAAAAAGCAGCACACGAGAGAAAAGGCGATTTGAATCCGTAAGTAGTGTCGAATTGCCTTAATTTGGCAGAACGCCATATGAAGCCGCAATTTGAATCAGACATTACACTTCATTTCAGTCTCAAAACGTGAAGCGATCACACACTGAAAACCGCAAGGAAATGCAAAAGCACAAGTCCCGTGCGAGTCACTAAAAGGCTTTCAAACACAGCAAACAAATCAGCTCGCGTCAAAGATTTTGTGATGAGACATTCATACCTCTAGCATTTAGCTGAAAACAAGAAATTGCAGGGGCTGCTCGCTTCTCGGCTGCTCGCTTCTCGGCCGGGGCGGCAGCGACAGGAACAAATCATCCGCTCACAAGCGAGTCCTCCAACCGACTGCAGCCGATTGTGACGGATTGGCTCATTCCTCAGGCCCTGATTGGACACTCAATGGGGGCGTTCTCGCGCCGCTCTATGTGGTTGGTTGGTTGTTGTCACATGATCAGGGTGCGGGGCGCTGCAAGTGAGCTGAAGTCGTCTGGCAATTGTTATTGTTTCAAGCTTTCCGATCTTATCCATGAAAGTGTAAAGCTGAGGAAAGAGTAGAAAAGGGTTTTCAGAATGGATTATCTACTGCGGGCGATTTTCCAGGTGGATATTCATTGCAAGAACGCTGCACTTGGAATATTGCTAAAAGGGAAGTAGAATATTCAGGCTGCCTGGCAGGAGACTGATCAGTGAAGCGATTGTTCCCATTGGAAGCAGGAAGTCAGCAGCAGTGAATGCTCACCACTGTTCATTTCACGAAATCAAAGACTCCATTTTTAAACAATAGATAAGTTTGCAAAAATTATAAACCGCTCACGTCCCTGGGTGGGCTCGAACCACCAACCTTTCAGTTAACAGCCGAACGCGCTGGCCCATTGCGCCACAGAGACAGTCGAGAAATGCTTTGCAATTCGAATTATTCCACAGGAACCCAAGTGATTACGAACCAGAGCGTTCAGACCAGAGGCACCGTTTTTGCAGCAAATGAGAAGCTACGTGGGGCTCGACGAACGTCGGGGTAGTCGTGGCCGAGTGGCTACGTCGATGGGCTAGAAATCCATTGGAGTTTCCCCGCGCAGGTTCGAATCCTGCCGACTACAGAAATGATGACGTCGTCCCAAAGGGCCCCTTTTTACTTCATTTTAAATGCTGCCTTTCGGTTCCTGTGCCGAGAAATATTCAAAGCTACAATCAAACTACGATTCAAGCAGAAAGTAAAACAAGCACTTCACCCCATTATTAAATCACGGCATCAGGAAATGCCTAGGCCACAGGAGAAATCCTCTTGAAACCGTGAAAGCAATTTTAACCGTCGAAAATATTTATTTTGCAACCCATTGAACAAAATGCACGTCATCCGCGCAGTCATCTTCCATTTTATGCTGCTTCCTACTCTGATGCTTATTTAATGTACAAAGGCAGACGAGCCACAGTTCTCAACCCGCCCGCTATGATCGGTACTTGAGAACATAAGAAATAGGCGCAGGATTTGACAATGCGGCCCTCGAGCCAGTTCCGTCATTCAATAAGATTCTCTACCTCAACTGAAACTTCCCTACTTAGCCCCATATCCCTTGATTCCCGTCATGTCTAAATACAGCTCGGTTAGGAATGTACTCACCGACTGAACCGCCACAGCCCTCTGAGGTAGAGAATTGCAAAGGATTCACAACGCTTAGAATGAAGACATTTCTCCTCATCTCAGTCCTAAATACAATGCAGCCGCAGGTTTATTTTTCCACCACTGTCTGTGACTCGCACGCGGCCGCATAAAGGGAAAAAAGCAGCACACGAGAGAAAAGGCGATTTGAATCCGTAAGTAGTGTCGAATTGCCTTAATTTGGCAGAACGCCATATGAAGCCGCAATTTGAATCAGACATTACACTTCATTTCAGTCTCAAAACGTGAAGCGATCACACACTGAAAACCGCAAGGAAATACAAAAGCACAAGTCCCGTGCGAGTCACTAAAAGGCTTTCAAACACAGCAAACAAATCAGCTCGCGTCAAAGATTTTGTGATGAGACATTCATACCTCTAGCATTTAGCTGAAAACAAGAAATTGCAGGGGCTGCTCGCTTCTCGGCTGCTCGCTTCTCGGCCGGGGCGGCAGCGACAGGAACAAATCATCCGCTCACAAGCGAGTCCTCCAACCGACTGCAGCCGATTGTGACGGATTGGCTCATTCCTCAGGCCCTGATTGGACACTCAATGGGGGCGTTCTCGCGCCGCTCTATGTGGTTGGTTGGTTGTTGTCACATGATCAGGGTGCGGGGCGCTGCAAGTGAGCTGAAGTCGTCTGGCAATTGTTATTGTTTCAAGCTTTCCGATCTTATCCATGAAAGTGTAAAGCTGAGGAAAGAGTAGAAAAGGGTTTTCAGAATGGATTATCTACTGCGGGCGATTTTCCAGGTGGATATTCATTGCAAGAACGCTGCACTTGGAATATTGCTAAAAGGGAAGTAGAATATTCAGGCTGCCTGGCAGGAGACTGATCAGTGAAGCGATTGTTCCCATTGGAAGCAGGAAGTCAGCAGCAGTGAATGCTCACCACTGTTCATTTCACGAAATCAAAGACTCCATTTTTAAACAATAGATAAGTTTGCAAAAATTATAAACCGCTCACGTCCCTGGGTGGGCTCGAACCACCAACCTTTCAGTTAACAGCCGAACGCGCTGGCCCATTGCGCCACAGAGACAGTCGAGAAATGCTTTGCAATTCGAATTATTCCACAGGAACCCAAGTGATTACGTACCAGAGCGTTCAGACCAGAGGCACCGTTTTTGCAGCAAATGAGAAGCTACGTGGGGCTCGACGAACGTCGGGGTAGTCGTGGCCGAGTGGCTACGTCGATGGGCTAGAAATCCATTGGAGTTTCCCCGCGCAGGTTCGAATCCTGCCGACTACAGAAATGATGACGTCGTCCCAAAGGGCACCTTTTTACTTCATTTTAAATGCTGCCTTTCGGTTCCTGTGAAGAGAAATATTCAAAGCTACAATCAAACTACGATTCAAGCAGAAAGTAAAACAAGCACTTCACCCCATTATTAAATCACGGCATCAGGAAATGCCTAGGCCACAGGAGAAATCCTCTTGAAACCGTGAAAGCAATTTTAACCGTCGAAAATATTTATTTTGCAACCCATTGAACAAAATGCACGTCATCCGCGCAGTCATCTTCCATTTTATGCTGCTTCCTACTCTGATGCTTATTTAATGTACAAAGGCAGACGAGCCACAGTTCTCAACCCGCCCGCTATGATCGGTACTTGAGAACATAAGAAATAGGCGCAGGATTTGACAATGCGGCCCTCGAGCCAGTTCCGTCATTCAATAAGATTCTCTACCTCAACTGAAACTTCCCTACTTAGCCCCATATCCCTTGATTCCCGTCATGTCTAAATACAGCTCGGTTAGGAATGTACTCACCGACTGAACCGCCACAGCCCTCTGAGGTAGAGAATTGCAAGGATTCACAACGCTTAGAATGAAGACATTTCTCCTCATCTCAGTCCTAAATACAATGCAGCCGCAGGTTTATTTTTCCACCACTGTCTGTGACTCGCACGCGGCCGCATAAAGGGAAAAAAGCAGCACACGAGAGAAAAGGCGATTTGAATCCGTAAGTAGTGTCGAATTGCCTTAATTTGGCAGAACGCCATATGAAGCCGCAATTTGAATCAGACATTACACTTCATTTCAGTCTCAAAACCTGAAGCGATCACATACTGAAAACCGCAAGGAAATACAAAAGCACAAGTCCCGTGCGAGTCACTAAAAGGCTTTCAAACACAGCAAACAAATCAGCTCGCGTCAAAGATTTTGTGATGAGACATTCATACCTCTAGCATTTAGCTGAAAACAAGAAATTGCAGGGGCTGCTCGCTTCTCGGCTGCTCGCTTCTCGGCCGGGGCGGCAGCGACAGGAACAAATCATCCGCTCACAAGCGAGTCCTCCAACCGACTGCAGCCGATTGTGACGGATTGGCTCATTCCTCAGGCCCTGATTGGACACTCAATGGGGGCGTTCTCGCGCCGCTCTATGTGGTTGGTTGGTTGTTGTCACATGATCAGGGTGCGGGGCGCTGCAAGTGAGCTGAAGTCGTCTGGCAATTGTTATTGTTTCAAGCTTTCCGATCTTATCCATGAAAGTGTAAAGCTGAGGAAAGAGTAGAAAAGGGTTTTCAGAATGGATTATCTACTGCGGGCGATTTTCCAGGTGGATATTCATTGCAAGAACGCTGCACTTGGAATATTGCTAAAAGGGAAGTAGAATATTCAGGCTGCCTGGCAGGAGACTGATCAGTGAAGCGATTGTTCCCATTGGAAGCAGGAAGTCAGCAGCAGTGAATGCTCACCACTGTTCATTTCACGAAATCAAAGACTCCATTTTTAAACAATAGATAAGTTTGCAAAAATTATAAACCGCTCACGTCCCTGGGTGGGCTCGAACCACCAACCTTTCAGTTAACAGCCGAACGCGCTGGCCCATTGCGCCACAGAGACAGTCGAGAAATGCTTTGCAATTCGAATTATTCCACAGGAACCCAAGTGATTACGTACCAGAGCGTTCAGACCAGAGGCACCGTTTTTGCAGCAAATGAGAAGCTACGTGGGGCTCGACGAACGTCGGGGTAGTCGTGGCCGAGTGGCTACGTCGATGGGCTAGAAATCCATTGGAGTTTCCCCGCGCAGGTTCGAATCCTGCCGACTACAGAAATGATGACGTCGTCCCAAAGGGCCCCTTTTTACTTCATTTTAAATGCTGCCTTTCGGTTCCTGTGCCGAGAAATATTCAAAGCTACAATCAAACTACGATTCAAGCAGAAAGTAAAACAAGCACTTCACCCCATTATTAAATCACGGCATCAGGAAATGCCTAGGCCACAGGAGAAATCCTCTTGAAACCGTGAAAGCAATTTTAACCGTCGAAAATATTTATTTTGCAACCCATTGAACAAAATGCACGTCATCCGCGCAGTCATCTTCCATTTTATGCTGCTTCCTACTCTGATGCTTATTTAATGTACAAAGGCAGACGAGCCACAGTTCTCAACCCGCCCGCTATGATCGGTACTTGAGAACATAAGAAATAGGCGCAGGATTTGACAATGCGGCCCCCGAGCCAGTTCCGTCATTCAATAAGATTCTCTACCTCAACTGAAACTTCCCTACTTAGCCCCATATCCCTTGATTCCCGTCATGTCTAAATACAGCTCGGTTAGGAATGTACTCACCGACTGAACCGCCACAGCCCTCTGAGGTAGAGAATTGCAAGGATTCACAACGCTTAGAATGAAGACATTTCTCCTCATCTCAGTCCTAAATACAATGCAGCCGCAGGTTTATTTTTCAACCACTGTCTGTGACTCGCACGCGGCCGCATAAAGGGAAAAAAGCAGCACACGAGAGAAAAGGCGATTTGAATCCGTAAGTAGTGTCGAATTGCCTTAATTTGGCAGAACGCCATATGAAGCCGCAATTTGAATCAGACATTACACTTCATTTCAGTCTCAAAACCTGAAGCGATCACATACTGAAAACCGCAAGGAAATACAAAAGCACAAGTCCCGTGCGAGTCACTAAAAGGCTTTCAAACACAGCAAACAAATCAGCTCGCGTCAAAGATTTTGTGATGAGACATTCATACCTCTAGCATTTAGCTGAAAACAAGAAATTGCAGGGGCTGCTCGCTTCTCGGCTGCTCGCTTCTCGGCCGGGGCGGCAGCGACAGGAACAAATCATCCGCTCACAAGCGAGTCCTCCAACCGACTGGAGCCGATTGTGACGGATTGGCTCATTCCTCAGGCCCTGATTGGACACTCAATGGGGGCGTTCTCGCGCCGCTCTATGTGGTTGGTTGGTTGTTGTCACATGATCAGGGTGCGGGGCGCTGCAAGTGAGCTGAAGTCGTCTGGCAATTGTTATTGTTTCAAGCTTTCCGATCTTATCCATGAAAGTGTAAAGCTGAGGAAAGAGTAGAAAAGGGTTTTCAGAATGGATTATCTACTGCGGGCGATTTTCCAGGTGGATATTCATTGCAAGAACGCTGCACTTGGAATATTGCTAAAAGGGAAGTAGAATATCCAGGCTGCCTGGCAGGAGACTGATCAGTGAAGCGATTGTTCCCATTGGAAGCAGGAAGTCAGCAGCAGTGAATGCTCACCACTGTTCATTTCACGAAATCAAAGACTCCATTTTTAAACAATAGATAAGTTTGCAAAAATTATAAACCGCTCACGTCCCTGGGTGGGCTCGAACCACCAACCTTTCAGTTAACAGCCGAACGCGCTGGCCCATTGCGCCACAGAGACAGTCGAGAAATGCTTTGCAATTCGAATTATTCCACAGGAACCCAAGTGATTACGTACCAGAGCGTTCAGACCAGAGGCACCGTTTTTGCAGCAAATGAGAAGCTACGTGGGGCTCGACGAACGTCGGGGTAGTCGTGGCCGAGTGGCTACGTCGATGGGCTAGAAATCCATTGGAGTTTCCCCGCGCAGGTTCGAATCCTGCCGACTACAGAAATGATGACGTCGTCCCAAAGGGCCCCTTTTTACTTCATTTTAAATGCTGCCTTTCGGTTCCTGTGCCGAGAAATATTCAAAGCTACAATCAAACTACGATTCAAGCAGAAAGTAAAACAAGCACTTCACCCCATTATTAAATCACGGCATCAGGAAATGCCTAGGCCACAGGAGAAATCCTCTTGAAACCGTGAAAGCAATTTTAACCGTCGAAAATATTTATTTTGCAACCCATTGAACAAAATGCACGTCATCCGCGCAGTCATCTTCCATTTTATGCTGCTTCCTACTCTGATGCTTATTTAATGTACAAAGGCAGACGAGCCACAGTTCTCAACCCGCCCGCTATGATCGGTACTTGAGAACATAAGAAATAGGCGCAGGATTTGACAATGCGGCCCCCGAGCCAGTTCCGTCATTCAATAAGATTCTCTACCTCAACTGAAACTTCCCTACTTAGCCCCATATCCCTTGATTCCCGTCATGTCTAAATACAGCTCGGTTAGGAATGTACTCACCGACTGAACCGCCACAGCCCTCTGAGGTAGAGAATTGCAAGGATTCACAACGCTTAGAATGAAGACATTTCTCCTCATCTCAGTCCTAAATACAATGCAGCCGCAGGTTTATTTTTCCACCACTGTCTGTGACTCGCACGCGGCCGCATAAAGGGAAAAAAGCAGCACACGAGAGAAAAGGCGATTTGAATCCGTAAGTAGTGTCGAATTGCCTTAATTTGGCAGAACGCCATATGAAGCCGCAATTTGAATCAGACATTACACTTCATTTCAGTCTCAAAACGTGAAGCGATCACACACTGAAAACCGCAAGGAAATGCAAAAGCACAAGTCCCGTGCGAGTCACTAAAAGGCTTTCAAACACAGCAAACAAATCAGCTCGCGTCAAAGATTTTGTGATGAGACATTCATACCTCTAGCATTTAGCTGAAAACAAGAAATTGCAGGGGCTGCTCGCTTCTCGGCTGCTCGCTTCTCGGCCGGGGCGGCAGCGACAGGAACAAATCATCCGCTCACAAGCGAGTCCTCCAACCGACTGCAGCCGATTGTGACGGATTGGCTCATTCCTCAGGCCCTGATTGGACACTCAATGGGGGCGTTCTCGCGCCGCTCTATGTGGTTGGTTGGTTGTTGTCACATGATCAGGGTGCGGGGCGCTGCAAGTGAGCTGAAGTCGTCTGGCAATTGTTATTGTTTCAAGCTTTCCGATCTTATCCATGAAAGTGTAAAGCTGAGGAAAGAGTAGAAAAGGGTTTTCAGAATGGATTATCTACTGCGGGCGATTTTCCAGGTGGATATTCATTGCAAGAACGCTGCACTTGGAATATTGCTAAAAGGGAAGTAGAATATCCAGGCTGCCTGGCAGGAGACTGATCAGTGAAGCGATTGTTCCCATTGGAAGCAGGAAGTCAGCAGCAGTGAATGCTCACCACTGTTCATTTCACGAAATCAAAGACTCCATTTTTAAACAATAGATAAGTTTGCAAAAATTATAAACCGATCATGTCCCTGGGAGGGCTCGAACCACCAACCTTTCAGTTAACAGCCGAACGCGTTGGCCCATTGCGCCACAGAGACAGTCGAGGAATGCTTGCAATTCGAATTATTCCACAGGAACCCAATTGATTACTTACCAGAGCGTTCAAACCAGAGGCACCGTTTTTGCAGCAAATGAGAAGCTACGTGGGCCCCGACGAAGGTCGGGGTAGCCGTGGCCGAGTGGCTACGTCGATGGGCGAAATAATCCATTGGAGTTTCTCCGCGCAGGTTCGAATCCTGCCGACTACAGAAATGATGACGTCGTCCCAAAGGGCCCCTTTTTACTTCATTTTAAATGCTGCCTTTCGGTTCCTGTGCCGAGAAATATTCAAAGCTACAATCAAACTACGATTCAAGCAGAAAGTAAAACAAGCACTTCACCCCATTATTAAATCACGGCATCAGGAAATGCCTAGGCCACAGGAGAAATCCTCTTGAAACCGTGAAAGCAATTTTAACCGTCGAAAATATTTATTTTGCAACCCATTGAACAAAATGCACGTCATCCGCGCAGTCATCTTCCATTTTATGCTGCTTCCTACTCTGATGCTTATTTAATGTACAAAGGCAGACGAGCCACAGTTCTCAACCCGCCCGCTATGATCGGTACTTGAGAACATAAGAAATAGGCGCAGGATTTGACAATGCGGCCCCCGAGCCAGTTCCGTCATTCAATAAGATTCTCTACCTCAACTGAAACTTCCCTACTTAGCCCCATATCCCTTGATTCCCGTCATGTCTAAATACAGCTCGGTTAGGAATGTACTCACCGACTGAACCGCCACAGCCCTCTGAGGTAGAGAATTGCAAAGGATTCACAACGCTTAGAATGAAGACATTTCTCCTCATCTCAGTCCTAAATACAATGCAGCCGCAGGTTTATTTTTCCACCACTGTCTGTGACTCGCACGCGGCCGCATAAAGGGAAAAAAGCAGCACACGAGAGAAAAGGCGATTTGAATCCGTAAGTAGTGTCGAATTGCCTTAATTTGGCAGAACGCCATATGAAGCCGCAATTTGAATCAGACATTACACTTCATTTCAGTCTCAAAACGTGAAGCGATCACACACTGAAAACCGCAAGGAAATGCAAAAGCACAAGTCCCGTGCGAGTCACTAAAAGGCTTTCAAACACAGCAAACAAATCAGCTCGCGTCAAAGATTTTGTGATGAGACATTCATACCTCTAGCATTTCGCTGAAAACAAGAAATTGCAGGGGCTGCTCGCTTCTCGGCTGCTCGCTTCTCGGCCGGGGCGGCAGCGACAGGAACAAATCATCCGCTCACAAGCGAGTCCTCCAACCGACTGGAGCCGATTGTGACGGATTGGCTCATTCCTCAGGCCCTGATTGGACACTCAATGGGGGCGTTCTCGCGCCGCTCTATGTGGTTGGTTGGTTGTTGTCACATGATCAGGGTGCGGGGCGCTGCAAGTGAGCTGAAGTCGTCTGGCAATTGTTATTGTTTCAAGCTTTCCGATCTTATCCATGAAAGTGTAAAGCTGAGGAAAGAGTAGAAAAGGGTTTTCAGAATGGATTATCTACTGCGGGCGATTTTCCAGGTGGATATTCATTGCAAGAACGCTGCACTTGGAATATTGCTAAAAGGGAAGTAGAATATTCAGGCTGCCTGGCAGGAGACTGATCAGTGAAGCGATTGTTCCCATTGGAAGCAGGAAGTCAGCAGCAGTGAATGCTCACCACTGTTCATTTCACGAAATCAAAGACTCCATTTTTAAACAATAGATAAGTTTGCAAAAATTATAAACCGCTCACGTCCCTGGGTGGGCTCGAACCACCAACCTTTCAGTTAACAGCCGAACGCGCTGGCCCATTGCGCCACAGAGACAGTCGAGAAATGCTTTGCAATTCGAATTATTCCACAGGAACCCAAGTGATTACGTACCAGAGCGTTCAGACCAGAGGCACCGTTTTTGCAGCAAATGAGAAGCTACGTGGGGCTCGACGAACGTCGGGGTAGTCGTGGCCGAGTGGCTACGTCGATGGGCTAGAAATCCATTGGAGTTTCCCCGCGCAGGTTCGAATCCTGCCGACTACAGAAATGATGACGTCGTCCCAAAGGGCCCCTTTTTACTTCATTTTAAATGCTGCCTTTCGGTTCCTGTGCAGAGAAATATTCAAAGCTACAATCAAACTACGATTCAAGCAGAAAGTAAAACAAGCACTTCACCCCATTATTAAATCACGGCATCAGGAAATGCCTAGGCCACAGGAGAAATCCTCTTGAAACCGTGAAAGCAATTTTAACCGTCGAAAATATTTATTTTGCAACCCATTGAACAAAATGCACGTCATCCGCGCAGTCATCTTCCATTTTATGCTGCTTCCTACTCTGATGCTTATTTAATGTACAAAGGCAGACGAGCCACAGTTCTCAACCCGCCCGCTATGATCGGTACTTGAGAACATAAGAAATAGGCGCAGGATTTGACAATGCGGCCCTCGAGCCTGTTCCGTCATTCAATAAGATTCTCTACCTCAACTGAAACTTCCCTACTTAGCCCCATATCCCTTGATTCCCGTCATGTCTAAATACAGCTCGGTTAGGAATGTACTCACCGACTGAACCGCCACAGCCCTCTGAGGTAGAGAATTGCAAGGATTCACAACGCTTAGAATGAAGACATTTCTCCTCATCTCAGTCCTAAATACAATGCAGCCGCAGGTTTATTTTTCCACCACTGTCTGTGACTCGCACGCGGCCGCATAAAGGGAAAAAAGCAGCACACGAGAGAAAAGGCGATTTGAATCCGTAAGTAGTGTCGAATTGCCTTAATTTGGCAGAACGCCATATGAAGCCGCAATTTGAATCAGACATTACACTTCATTTCAGTCTCAAAACGTGAAGCGATCACACACTGAAAACCGCAAGGAAATGCAAAAGCACAAGTCCCGTGCGAGTCACTAAAAGGCTTTCAAACACAGCAAACAAATCAGCTCGCGTCAAAGATTTTGTGATGAGACATTCATACCTCTAGCATTTAGCTGAAAACAAGAAATTGCAGGGGCTGCTCGCTTCTCGGCTGCTCGCTTCTCGGCCGGGGCGGCAGCGACAGGAACAAATCATCCGCTCACAAGCGAGTCCTCCAACCGACTGGAGCCGATTGTGACGGATTGGCTCATTCCTCAGGCCCTGATTGGACACTCAATGGGGGCGTTCTCGCGCCGCTCTATGTGGTTGGTTGGTTGTTGTCACATGATCAGGGTGCGGGGCGCTGCAAGTGAGCTGAAGTCGTCTGGCAATTGTTATTGTTTCAAGCTTTCCGATCTTATCCATGAAAGTGTAAAGCTGAGGAAAGAGTAGAAAAGGGTTTTCAGAATGGATTATCTACTGCGGGCGATTTTCCAGGTGGATATTCATTGCAAGAACGCTGCACTTGGAATATTGCTAAAAGGGAAGTAGAATATTCAGGCTGCCTGGCAGGAGACTGATCAGTGAAGCGATTGTTCCCATTGGAAGCAGGAAGTCAGCAGCAGTGAATGCTCACCACTGTTCATTTCACGAAATCAAAGACTCCATTTTTAAACAATAGATAAGTTTGCAAAAATTATAAACCGCTGACGTCCCTGGGTGGGCTCGAACCACCAACCTTTCAGTTAACAGCCGAACGCGCTGGCCCATTGCGCCACAGAGACAGTCGAGAAATGCTTTGCAATTCGAATTATTCCACAGGAACCCAAGTGATTACGTACCAGAGCGTTCAGACCAGAGGCACCGTTTTTGCAGCAAATGAGAAGCTACGTGGGGCTCGACGAACGTCGGGGTAGTCGTGGCCGAGTGGCTACGTCGATGGGCTAGAAATCCATTGGAGTTTCCCCGCGCAGGTTCGAATCCTGCCGACTACAGAAATGATGACGTCGTCCCAAAGGGCCCCTTTTTACTTCATTTTAAATGCTGCCTTTCGGTTCCTGTGCCGAGAAATATTCAAAGCTACAATCAAACTACGATTCAAGCAGAAAGTAAAACAAGCACTTCACCCCATTATTAAATCACGGCATCAGGAAATGCCTAGGCCACAGGAGAAATCCTCTTGAAACCGTGAAAGCAATTTTAACCGTCGAAAATATTTATTTTGCAACCCATTGAACAAAATGCACGTCATCCGCGCAGTCATCTTCCATTTTATGCTGCTTCCTACTCTGATGCTTATTTAATGTACAAAGGCAGACGAGCCACAGTTCTCAACCCGCCCGCTATGATCGGTACTTGAGAACATAAGAAATAGGCGCAGGATTTGACAATGCGGCCCTCGAGCCTGTTCCGTCATTCAATAAGATTCTCTACCTCAACTGAAACTTCCCTACTTAGCCCCATATCCCTTGATTCCCGTCATGTCTAAATACAGCTCGGTTAGGAATGTACTCACCGACTGAACCGCCACAGCCCTCTGAGGTAGAGAATTGCAAAGGATTCACAACGCTTAGAATGAAGACATTTCTCCTCATCTCAGTCCTAAATACAATGCAGCCGCAGGTTTATTTTTCAACCACTGTCTGTGACTCGCACGCGGCCGCATAAAGGGAAAAAAGCAGCACACGAGAGAAAAGGCGATTTGAATCCGTAAGTAGTGTCGAATTGCCTTAATTTGGCAGAACGCCATATGAAGCCGCAATTTGAATCAGACATTACACTTCATTTCAGTCTCAAAACGTGAAGCGATCACACACTGAAAACCGCAAGGAAATGCAAAAGCACAAGTCCCGTGCGAGTCACTAAAAGGCTTTCAAACACAGCAAACAAATCAGCTCGCGTCAAAGATTTTGTGATGAGACATTCATACCTCTAGCATTTAGCTGAAAACAAGAAATTGCAGGGGCTGCTCGCTTCTCGGCTGCTCGCTTCTCGGCCGGGGCGGCAGCGACAGGAACAAATCATCCGCTCACAAGCGAGTCCTCCAACCGACTGGAGCCGATTGTGACGGATTGGCTCATTCCTCAGGCCCTGATTGGACACTCAATGGGGGCGTTCTCGCGCCGCTCTATGCGGTTGGTTGGTTGTTGTCACATGATCAGGGTGCGGGGCGCTGCAAGTGAGCTGAAGTCGTCTGGCAATTGTTATTGTTTCAAGCTTTCCGATCTTATCCATGAAAGTGTAAAGCTGAGGAAAGAGTAGAAAAGGGTTTTCAGAATGGATTATCTACTGCGGGCGATTTTCCAGGTGGATATTCATTGCAAGAACGCTGCACTTGGAATATTGCTAAAAGGGAAGTAGAATATTCAGGCTGCCTGGCAGGAGACTGATCAGTGAAGCGATTGTTCCCATTGGAAGCAGGAAGTCAGCAGCAGTGAATGCTCACCACTGTTCATTTCACGAAATCAAAGACTCCATTTTTAAACAATAGATAAGTTTGCAAAAATTATAAACCGCTGACGTCCCTGGGTGGGCTCGAACCACCAACCTTTCAGTTAACAGCCGAACGCGCTGGCCCATTGCGCCACAGAGACAGTCGAGAAATGCTTTGCAATTCGAATTATTCCACAGGAACCCAAGTGATTACGTACCAGAGCGTTCAGACCAGAGGCACCGTTTTTGCAGCAAATGAGAAGCTACGTGGGGCTCGACGAACGTCGGGGTAGTCGTGGCCGAGTGGCTACGTCGATGGGCTAGAAATCCATTGGAGTTTCCCCGCGCAGGTTCGAATCCTGCCGACTACAGAAATGATGACGTCGTCCCAAAGGGCCCCTTTTTACTTCATTTTAAATGCTGCCTTTCGGTTCCTGTGCCGAGAAATATTCAAAGCTACAATCAAACTACGATTCAAGCAGAAAGTAAAACAAGCACTTCACCCCATTATTAAATCACGGCATCAGGAAATGCCTAGGCCACAGGAGAAATCCTCTTGAAACCGTGAAAGCAATTTTAACCGTCGAAAATATTTATTTTGCAACCCATTGAACAAAATGCACGTCATCCGCGCAGTCATCTTCCATTTTATGCTGCTTCCTACTCTGATGCTTATTTAATGTACAAAGGCAGACGAGCCACAGTTCTCAACCCGCCCGCTATGATCGGTACTTGAGAACATAAGAAATAGGCGCAGGATTTGACAATGCGGCCCTCGAGCCTGTTCCGTCATTCAATAAGATTCTCTACCTCAACTGAAACTTCCCTACTTAGCCCCATATCCCTTGATTCCCGTCATGTCTAAATACAGCTCGGTTAGGAACGTACTCATCGACTGAACCGCCACAGCCCTCTGAGGTAGAGAATTGCAAAGGATTCACAACGCTTAGAATGAAGACATTTCTCCTCATCTCAGTCCTAAATACAATGCAGCCGCAGGTTTATTTTTCAACCACTGTCTGTGACTCGCACGCGGCCGCATAAAGGGAAAAAAGCAGCACACGAGAGAAAAGGCGATTTGAATCCGTAAGTAGTGTCGAATTGCCTTAATTTGGCAGAACGCCATATGAAGCCGCAATTTGAATCAGACATTACACTTCATTTCAGTCTCAAAACGTGAAGCGATCACACACTGAAAACCGCAAGGAAATGCAAAAGCACAAGTCCCGTGCGAGTCACTAAAAGGCTTTCAAACACAGCAAACAAATCAGCTCGCGTCAAAGATTTTGTGATGAGACATTCATACCTCTAGCATTTAGCTGAAAACAAGAAATTGCAGGGGCTGCTCGCTTCTCGGCTGCTCGCTTCTCGGCCGGGGCGGCAGCGACAGGAACAAATCATCCGCTCACAAGCGAGTCCTCCAACCGACTGGAGCCGATTGTGACGGATTGGCTCATTCCTCAGGCCCTGATTGGACACTCAATGGGGGCGTTCTCGCGCCGCTCTATGCGGTTGGTTGGTTGTTGTCACATGATCAGGGTGCGGGGCGCTGCAAGTGAGCTGAAGTCGTCTGGCAATTGTTATTGTTTCAAGCTTTCCGATCTTATCCATGAAAGTGTAAAGCTGAGGAAAGAGTAGAAAAGGGTTTTCAGAATGGATTATCTACTGCGGGCGATTTTCCAGGTGGATATTCATTGCAAGAACGCTGCACTTGGAATATTGCTAAAAGGGAAGTAGAATATTCAGGCTGCCTGGCAGGAGACTGATCAGTGAAGCGATTGTTCCCATTGGAAGCAGGAAGTCAGCAGCAGTGAATGCTCACCACTGTTCATTTCACGAAATCAAAGACTCCATTTTTAAACAATAGATAAGTTTGCAAAAATTGTAAACCGCTGACGTCCCTGGGTGGGCTCGAACCACCAACCTTTCAGTTAACAGCCGAACGCGCTGGCCCATTGCGCCACAGAGACAGTCGAGAAATGCTTTGCAATTCGAATTATTCCACAGGAACCCAAGTGATTACGTACCAGAGCGTTCAGACCAGAGGCACCGTTTTTGCAGCAAATGAGAAGCTACGTGGGGCTCGACGAACGTCGGGGTAGTCGTGGCCGAGTGGCTACGTCGATGGGCTAGAAATCCATTGGAGTTTCCCCGCGCAGGTTCGAATCCTGCCGACTACAGAAATGTTGACGTCGTCCCAAAGGGCCCCTTTTTACTTCATTTTAAATGCTGCCTTTCGGTTCCTGTGCAGAGAAATATTCAAAGCTACAATCAAACTACGATTCAAGCAGAAAGTAAAACAAGCACTTCACCCCATTATTAAATCACGGCATCAGGAAATGCCTAGGCCACAGGAGAAATCCTCTTGAAACCGTGAAAGCAATTTTAACCGTCGAAAATATTTATTTTGCAACCCATTGAACAAAATGCACGTCATCCGCGCAGTCATCTTCCATTTTATGCTGCTTCCTACTCTGATGCTTATTTAATGTACAAAGGCAGACGAGCCACAGTTCTCAACCCGCCCGCTATGATCGGTACTTGAGAACATAAGAAATAGGCGCAGGATTTGACAATGCGGCCCTCGAGCCTGTTCCGTCATTCAATAAGATTCTCTACCTCAACTGAAACTTCCCTACTTAGCCCCATATCCCTTGATTCCCGTCATGTCTAAATACAGCTCGGTTAGGAATGTACTCACCGACTGAACCGCCACAGCCCTCTGAGGTAGAGAATTGCAAAGGATTCACAACGCTTAGAATGAAGACATTTCTCCTCATCTCAGTCCTAAATACAATGCAGCCGCAGGTTTATTTTTCCACCACTGTCTGTGACTCGCACGCGGCCGCATAAAGGGAAAAAAGCAGCACACGAGAGAAAAGGCGATTTGAATCCGTAAGTAGTGTCGAATTGCCTTAATTTGGCAGAACGCCATATGAAGCCGCAATTTGAATCAGACATTACACTTCATTTCAGTCTCAAAACGTGAAGCGATCACACACTGAAAACCGCAAGGAAATACAAAAGCACAAGTCCCGTGCGAGTCACTAAAAGGCTTTCAAACACAGCAAACAAATCAGCTCGTGTCAAAGATTTTGTGATGAGACATTCATACCTGTAGCATTTGGCTGAAAACAAGAAATTGCAGGGGCTGCTCGCTTCTCGGCTGCTCGCTTCTCGGCCGGGGCGGCAGCGACAGGAACAAATCATCCGCTCACAAGCGAGTCCTCCAACCGACTGGAGCCGATTGTGACGGATTGGCTCATTCCTCAGGCCCTGATTGGACACTCAATGGGGGCGTTCTCGCGCCGCTCTATGCGGTTGGTTGGTTGTTGTCACATGATCAGGGTGCGGGGCGCTGCAAGAGAGCTGAAGTCGTCTGGCAATTGTTATTGTTTCAAGCTTTCCGATCTTATCCATGAAAGTGTAAAGCTGAGGAAAGAGTAGAAAAGGGTTTTCAGAATGGATTATCTACTGCGGGCGATTTTCCAGGTGGATATTCATTGCAAGAACGCTGCACTTGGAATATTGCTAAAAGGGAAGTAGAATATTCAGGCTGCCTGGCAGGAGACTGATCAGTGAAGCGATTGTTCCCATTGGAAGCAGGAAGTCAGCAGCAGTGAATGCTCACCACTGTTCATTTCACGAAATCAAAGACTCCATTTTTAAACAATAGATAAGTTTGCAAAAATTGTAAACCGCTGACGTCCCTGGGTGGGCTCGAACCACCAACCTTTCAGTTAACAGCCGAACGCGCTGGCCCATTGCGCCACAGAGACAGTCGAGAAATGCTTTGCAATTCGAATTATTCCACAGGAACCCAAGTGATTACGTACCAGAGCGTTCAGACCAGAGGCACCGTTTTTGCAGCAAATGAGAAGCTACGTGGGGCTCGACGAACGTCGGGGTAGTCGTGGCCGAGTGGCTACGTCGATGGGCTAGAAATCCATTGGAGTTTCCCCGCACAGATTCGAATCCTGCCGACTACAGAAATGTTGACGTCGTCCCAAAGGGCCCCTTTTTACTTCATTTTAAATGCTGCCTTTCGGTTCCTGTGCAGAGAAATATTCAAAGCTACAATCAAACTTGGATTCAAGCAGAAAGTAAAACAAGCACTTCACCCCATTATTAAATCACGGCATCAGGAAATGCCTAGGCCACAGGAGAAATCCTCTTGAAACCGTGAAAGCAATTTTAACCGTCGAAAATATTTATTTTGCAACCCATTGAACAAAATGCACGTCATCCGCGCAGTCATCTTCCATTTTATGCTGCTTCCTACTCTGATGCTTATTTAATGTACAAAGGCAGACGAGCCACAGTTCTCAACCCGCCCGCTATGATCGGTACTTGAGAACATAAGAAATAGGCGCAGGATTTGACAATGCGGCCCTCGAGCCTGTTCCGTCATTCAATAAGATTCTCTACCTCAACTGAAACTTCCCTACTTAGCCCCATATCCCTTGATTCCCGTCATGTCTAAATACAGCTCGGTTAGGAATGTACTCACCGACTGAACCGCCACAGCCCTCTGATGTAGAGAATTGCAAAGGATTACAACGCTTAGAATGAAGACATTTCTCCTCATCTCAGTCCTAAATACAATGCAGCCGCAGGTTTATTTTTCCACCACTGTCTGTGACTCGCACGCGGCCGCATAAAGGGAAAAAAGCAGCACACGAGAGAAAAGGCGATTTGAATCCGTAAGTAGTGTCGAATTGCCTTAATTTGGCAGAACGCCATATGAAGCCGCAATTTGAATCAGACATTACACTTCATTTCAGTCTCAAAACGTGAAGCGATCACACACTGAAAACCGCAAGGAAATGCAAAAGCACAAGTCCCGTGCGAGTCACTAAAAGGCTTTCAAACACAGCAAACAAATCAGCTCGTGTCAAAGATTTTGTGATGAGACATTCATACCTGTAGCATTTGGCTGAAAACAAGAAATTGCAGGGGCTGCTCGCTTCTCGGCTGCTCGCTTCTCGGCCGGGGCGGCAGCGACAGGAACAAATCATCCGCTCACAAGCGAGTCCTCCAACCGACTGGAGCCGATTGTGACGGATTGGCTCATTCCTCAGGCCCTGATTGGACACTCAATGGGGGCGTTCTCGCGCCGCTCTATGCGGTTGGTTGGTTGTTGTCACATGATCAGGGTGCGGGGCGCTGCAAGTGAGCTGAAGTCGTCTGGCAATTGTTATTGTTTCAAGCTTTCCGATCTTATCCATGAAAGTGTAAAGCTGAGGAAAGAGTAGAAAAGGGTTTTCAGAATGGATTATCTACTGCGGGCGATTTTCCAGGTGGATATTCATTGCAAGAACGCTGCACTTGGAATATTGCTAAAAGGGAAGTAGAATATTCAGGCTGCCTGGCAGGAGACTGATCAGTGAAGCGATTGTTCCCATTGGAAGCAGGAAGTCAGCAGCAGTGAATGCTCACCACTGTTCATTTCACGAAATCAAAGACTCCATTTTTAAACAATAGATAAGTTTGCAAAAATTATAAACCGCTGACGTCCCTGGGTGGGCTCGAACCACCAACCTTTCAGTTAACAGCCGAACGCGCTGGCCCATTGCGCCACAGAGACAGTCGAGAAATGCTTTGCAATTCGAATTATTCCACAGGAACCCAAGTGATTACGTACCAGAGCGTTCAGACCAGAGGCACCGTTTTTGCAGCAAATGAGAAGCTACGTGGGGCTCGACGAACGTCGGGGTAGTCGTGGCCGAGTGGCTACGTCGATGGGCTAGAAATCCATTGGAGTTTCCCCGCGCAGGTTCGAATCCTGCCGACTACAGAAATGATGACGTCGTCCCAAAGGGCCCCTTTTTACTTCATTTTAAATGCTGCCTTTCGGTTCCTGTGCAGAGAAATATTCAAAGCTACAATCAAACTACGATTCAAGCAGAAAGTAAAACAAGCACTTCACCCCATTATTAAATCACGGCATCAGGAAATGCCTAGGCCACAGGAGAAATCCTCTTGAAACCGTGAAAGCAATTTTAACCGTCGAAAATATTTATTTTGCAACCCATTGAACAAAATGCACGTCATCCGCGCAGTCATCTTCCATTTTATGCTGCTTCCTACTCTGATGCTTATTTAATGTACAAAGGCAGACGAGCCACAGTTCTCAACCCGCCCGCTATGATCGGTACTTGAGAACATAAGAAATAGGCGCAGGATTTGACAATGCGGCCCTCGAGCCTGTTCCGTCATTCAATAAGATTCTCTACCTCAACTGAAACTTCCCTACTTAGCCCCATATCCCTTGATTCCCGTCATGTCTAAATACAGCTCGGTTAGGAATGTACTCACCGACTGAACCGCCACAGCCCTCTGAGGTAGAGAATTGCAAAGGATTCACAACGCTTAGAATGAAGACATTTCTCCTCATCTCAGTCCTAAATACAATGCAGCCGCAGGTTTATTTTTCCACCACTGTCTGTGACTCGCACGCGGCCGCATAAAGGGAAAAAAGCAGCACACGAGAGAAAAGGCGATTTGAATCCGTAAGTAGTGTCGAATTGCCTTAATTTGGCAGAACGCCATATGAAGCCGCAATTTGAATCAGACATTACACTTCATTTCAGTCTCAAAACGTGAAGCGATCACACACTGAAAACCGCAAGGAAATGCAAAAGCACAAGTCCCGTGCGAGTCACTAAAAGGCTTTCAAACACAGCAAACAAATCAGCTCGTGTCAAAGATTTTGTGATGAGACATTCATACCTGTAGCATTTGGCTGAAAACAAGAAATTGCAGGGGCTGCTCGCTTCTCGGCTGCTCGCTTCTCGGCCGGGGCGGCAGCGACAGGAACAAATCATCCGCTCACAAGCGAGTCCTCCAACCGACTGGAGCCGATTGTGACGGATTGGCTCATTCCTCAGGCCCTGATTGGACACTCAATGGGGGCGTTCTCGCGCCGCTCTATGCGGTTGGTTGGTTGTTGTCACATGATCAGGGTGCGGGGCGCTGCAAGTGAGCTGAAGTCGTCTGGCAATTGTTATTGTTTCAAGCTTTCCGATCTTATCCATGAAAGTGTAAAGCTGAGGAAAGAGTAGAAAAGGGTTTTCAGAATGGATTATCTACTGCGGGCGATTTTCCAGGTGGATATTCATTGCAAGAACGCTGCACTTGGAATATTGCTAAAAGGGAAGTAGAATATTCAGGCTGCCTGGCAGGAGACTGATCAGTGAAGCGATTGTTCCCATTGGAAGCAGGAAGTCAGCAGCAGTGAATGCTCACCACTGTTCATTTCACGAAATCAAAGACTCCATTTTTAAACAATAGATAAGTTTGCAAAAATTGTAAACCGCTGACGTCCCTGGGTGGGCTCGAACCACCAACCTTTCAGTTAACAGCCGAACGCGCTGGCCCATTGCGCCACAGAGACAGTCGAGAAATGCTTTGCAATTCGAATTATTCCACAGGAACCCAAGTGATTACGTACCAGAGCGTTCAGACCAGAGGCACCGTTTTTGCAGCAAATGAGAAGCTACGTGGGGCTCGACGAACGTCGGGGTAGTCGTGGCCGAGTGGCTACGTCGATGGGCTAGAAATCCATTGGAGTTTTCCCGCGCAGGTTCGAATCCTGCCGACTACAGAAATGTTGACGTCGTCCCAAAGGGCCCCTTTTTACTTCATTTTAAATGCTGCCTTTCGGTTCCTGTGCAGAGAAATATTCAAAGCTACAATCAAACTTGGATTCAAGCAGAAAGTAAAACAAGCACTTCACCCCATTATTAAATCACGGCATCAGGAAATGCCTAGGCCACAGGAGAAATCCTCTTGAAACCGTGAAAGCAATTTTAACCGTCGAAAATATTTATTTTGCAACCCATTGAACAAAATGCACGTCATCCGCGCAGTCATCTTCCATTTTATGCTGCTTCCTACTCTGATGCTTATTTAATGTACAAAGGCAGACGAGCCACAGTTCTCAACCCGCCCGCTATGATCGGTACTTGAGAACATAAGAAATAGGCGCAGGATTTGACAATGCGGCCCTCGAGCCTGTTCCGTCATTCAATAAGATTCTCTACCTCAACTGAAACTTCCCTACTTAGCCCCATATCCCTTGATTCCCGTCATGTCTAAATACAGCTCGGTTAGGAATGTACTCATCGACTGAACCGCCACAGCCCTCTGAGGTAGAGAATTGCAAAGGATTCACAACGCTTAGAATGAAGACATTTCTCCTCATCTCAGTCCTAAATACAATGCAGCCGCAGGTTTATTTTTCCACCACTGTCTGTGACTCGCACGCGGCCGCATAAAGGGAAAAAAGCAGCACACGAGAGAAAAGGCGATTTGAATCCGTAAGTAGTGTCGAATTGCCTTAATTTGGCAGAACGCCATATGAAGCCGCAATTTGAATCAGACATTACACTTCATTTCAGTCTCAAAACGTGAAGCGATCACACACTGAAAACCGCAAGGAAATGCAAAAGCACAAGTCCCGTGCGAGTCACTAAAAGGCTTTCAAACACAGCAAACAAATCAGCTCGTGTCAAAGATTTTGTGATGAGACATTCATACCTGTAGCATTTGGCTGAAAACAAGAAATTGCAGGGGCTGCTCGCTTCTCGGCTGCTCGCTTCTCGGCCGGGGCGGCAGCGACAGGAACAAATCATCCGCTCACAAGCGAGTCCTCCAACCGACTGGAGCCGATTGTGACGGATTGGCTCATTCCTCAGGCCCTGATTGGACACTCAATGGGGGCGTTCTCGCGCCGCTCTATGCGGTTGGTTGGTTGTTGTCACATGATCAGGGTGCGGGGCGCTGCAAGTGAGCTGAAGTCGTCTGGCAATTGTTATTGTTTCAAGCTTTCCGATCTTATCCATGAAAGTGTAAAGCTGAGGAAAGAGTAGAAAAGGGTTTTCAGAATGGATTATCTACTGCGGGCGATTTTCCAGGTGGATATTCATTGCAAGAACGCTGCACTTGGAATATTGCTAAAAGGGAAGTAGAATATTCAGGCTGCCTGGCAGGAGACTGATCAGTGAAGCGATTGTTCCCATTGGAAGCAGGAAGTCAGCAGCAGTGAATGCTCACCACTGTTCATTTCACGAAATCAAAGACTCCATTTTTAAACAATAGATAAGTTTGCAAAAATTGTAAACCGCTGACGTCCCTGGGTGGGCTCGAACCACCAACCTTTCAGTTAACAGCCGAACGCGCTGGCCCATTGCGCCACAGAGACAGTCGAGAAATGCTTTGCAATTCGAATTATTCCACAGGAACCCAAGTGATTACGTACCAGAGCGTTCAGACCAGAGGCACCGTTTTTGCAGCAAATGAGAAGCTACGTGGGGCTCGACGAACGTCGGGGTAGTCGTGGCCGAGTGGCTACGTCGATGGGCTAGAAATCCATTGGAGTTTCCCCGCGCAGGTTCGAATCCTGCCGACTACAGAAATGTTGACGTCGTCCCAAAGGGCCCCTTTTTACTTCATTTTAAATGCTGCCTTTCGGTTCCTGTGCCGAGAAATATTCAAAGCTACAATCAAACTACGATTCAAGCAGAAAGTAAAACAAGCACTTCACCCCATTATTAAATCACGGCATCAGGAAATGCCTAGGCCACAGGAGAAATCCTCTTGAAACCGTGAAAGCAATTTTAACCGTCGAAAATATTTATTTTGCAACCCATTGAACAAAATGCACGTCATCCGCGCAGTCATCTTCCATTTTATGCTGCTTCCTACTCTGATGCTTATTTAATGTACAAAGGCAGACGAGCCACAGTTCTCAACCCGCCCGCTATGATCGGTACTTGAGAACATAAGAAATAGGCGCAGGATTTGACAATGCGGCCCTCGAGCCTGTTCCGTCATTCAATAAGATTCTCTACCTCAACTGAAACTTCCCTACTTAGCCCCATATCCCTTGATTCCCGTCATGTCTAAATACAGCTCGGTTAGGAATGTACTCACCGACTGAACCGCCACAGCCCTCTGATGTAGAGAATTGCAATGATTCACAACGCTTAGAATGAAGACATTTCTCCTCATCTCAGTCCTAAATACAATGCAGCCGCAGGTTTATTTTTCCACCACTGTCTGTGACTCGCACGCGGCCGCATAAAGGGAAAAAAGCAGCACACGAGAGAAAAGGCGATTTGAATCCGTAAGTAGTGTCGAATTGCCTTAATTTGGCAGAACGCCATATGAAGCCGCAATTTGAATCAGACATTACACTTCATTTCAGTCTCAAAACCTGAAGCGATCACACACTGAAAACCGCAAGGAAATACAAAAGCACAAGTCCCGTGCGAGTCACTAAAAGGCTTTCAAACACAGCAAACAAATCAGCTCGCGTCAAAGATTTTGTGATGAGACATTCATACCTCTAGCATTTAGCTGAAAACAAGAAATTGCAGGGGCTGCTCGCTTCTCGGCTGCTCGCTTCTCGGCCGGGGCGGCAGCGACAGGAACAAATCATCCGCTCACAAGCGAGTCCTCCAACCGACTGGAGCCGATTGTGACGGATTGGCTCATTCCTCAGGCCCTGATTGGACACTCAATGGGGGCGTTCTCGCGCCGCTCTATGTGGTTGGTTGGTTGTTGTCACATGATCAGGGTGCGGGGCGCTGCAAGTGAGCTGAAGTCGTCTGGCAATTGTTATTGTTTCAAGCTTTCCGATCTTATCCATGAAAGTGTAAAGCTGAGGAAAGAGTAGAAAAGGGTTTTCAGAATGGATTATCTACTGCGGGCGATTTTCCAGGTGGATATTCATTGCAAGAACGCTGCACTTGGAATATTGCTAAAAGGGAAGTAGAATATTCAGGCTGCCTGGCAGGAGACTGATCAGTGAAGCGATTGTTCCCATTGGAAGCAGGAAGTCAGCAGCAGTGAATGCTCACCACTGTTCATTTCACGAAATCAAAGACTCCATTTTTAAACAATAGATAAGTTTGCAAAAATTGTAAACCGCTGACGTCCCTGGGTGGGCTCGAACCACCAACCTTTCAGTTAACAGCCGAACGCGCTGGCCCATTGCGCCACAGAGACAGTCGAGAAATGCTTTGCAATTCGAATTATTCCACAGGAACCCAAGTGATTACGTACCAGAGCGTTCAGACCAGAGGCACCGTTTTTGCAGCAAATGAGAAGCTACGTGGGGCTCGACGAACGTCGGGGTAGTCGTGGCCGAGTGGCTACGTCGATGGGCTAGAAATCCATTGCAGTTTCCCCGCGCAGGTTCGAATCCTGCCGACTACAGAAATGATGACGTCGTCCCAAAGGGCCCCTTTTTACTTCATTTTAAATGCTGCCTTTCGGTTCCTGTGCCGAGAAATATTCAAAGCTACAATCAAACTACGATTCAAGCAGAAAGTAAAACAAGCACTTCACCCCATTATTAAATCACGGCATCAGGAAATGCCTAGGCCACAGGAGAAATCCTCTTGAAACCGTGAAAGCAATTTTAACCGTCGAAAATATTTATTTTGCAACCCATTGAACAAAATGCACGTCATCCGCGCAGTCATCTTCCATTTTATGCTGCTTCCTACTCTGATGCTTATTTAATGTACAAAGGCAGACGAGCCACAGTTCTCAACCCGCCCGCTATGATCGGTACTTGAGAACATAAGAAATAGGCGCAGGATTTGACAATGCGGCCCTCGAGCCTGTTCCGTCATTCAATAAGATTCTCTACCTCAACTGAAACTTCCCTACTTAGCCCCATATCCCTTGATTCCCGTCATGTCTAAATACAGCTCGGTTAGGAACGTACTCATCGACTGAACCGCCACAGCCCTCTGATGTAGAGAATTGCAAAGGATTCACAACGCTTAGAATGAAGACATTTCTCCTCATCTCAGTCCTAAATACAATGCAGCCGCAGGTTTATTTTTCAACCACTGTCTGTGACTCGCACGCGGCCGCATAAAGGGAAAAAAGCAGCACACGAGAGAAAAGGCGATTTGAATCCGTAAGTAGTGTCGAATTGCCTTAATTTGGCAGAACGCCATATGAAGCCGCAATTTGAATCAGACATTACACTTCATTTCAGTCTCAAAACGTGAAGCGATCACACACTGAAAACCGCAAGGAAATACAAAAGCACAAGTCCCGTGCGAGTCACTAAAAGGCTTTCAAACACAGCAAACAAATCAGCTCGCGTCAAAGATTTTGTGATGAGACATTCATACCTCTAGCATTTCGCTGAAAACAAGAAATTGCAGGGGCTGCTCGCTTCTCGGCTGCTCGCTTCTCGGCCGGGGCGGCAGCGACAGGAACAAATCATCCGCTCACAAGCGAGTCCTCCAACCGACTGGAGCCGATTGTGACGGATTGGCTCATTCCTCAGGCCCTGATTGGACACTCAATGGGGGCGTTCTCGCGCCGCTCTATGCGGTTGGTTGGTTGTTGTCACATGATCAGGGTGCGGGGCGCTGCAAGTGAGCTGAAGTCGTCTGGCAATTGTTATTGTTTCAAGCTTTCCGATCTTATCCATGAAAGTGTAAAGCTGAGGAAAGAGTAGAAAAGGGTTTTCAGAATGGATTATCTACTGCGGGCGATTTTCCAGGTGGATATTCATTGCAAGAACGCTGCACTTGGAATATTGCTAAAAGGGAAGTAGAATATTCAGGCTGCCTGGCAGGAGACTGATCAGTGAAGCGATTGTTCCCATTGGAAGCAGGAAGTCAGCAGCAGTGAATGCTCACCACTGTTCATTTCACGAAATCAAAGACTCCATTTTTAAACAATAGATAAGTTTGCAAAAATTATAAACCGCTCACGTCCCTGGGTGGGCTCGAACCACCAACCTTTCAGTTAACAGCCGAACGCGCTGGCCCATTGCGCCACAGAGACAGTCGAGAAATGCTTTGCAATTCGAATTATTCCACAGGAACCCAAGTGATTACGTACCAGAGCGTTCAGACCAGAGGCACCGTTTTTGCAGCAAATGAGAAGCTACGTGGGGCTCGACGAACGTCGGGGTAGTCGTGGCCGAGTGGCTACGTCGATGGGCTAGAAATCCATTGGAGTTTCCCCGCGCAGGTTCGAATCCTGCCGACTACAGAAATGATGACGTCGTCCCAAAGGGCCCCTTTTTACTTCATTTTAAATGCTGCCTTTCGGTTCCTGTGCCGAGAAATATTCAAAGCTACAATCAAACTACGATTCAAGCAGAAAGTAAAACAAGCACTTCACCCCATTATTAAATCACGGCATCAGGAAATGCCTAGGCCACAGGAGAAATCCTCTTGAAACCGTGAAAGCAATTTTAACCGTCGAAAATATTTATTTTGCAACCCATTGAACAAAATGCACGTCATCCGCGCAGTCATCTTCCATTTTATGCTGCTTCCTACTCTGATGCTTATTTAATGTACAAAGGCAGACGAGCCACAGTTCTCAACCCGCCCGCTATGATCGGTACTTGAGAACATAAGAAATAGGCGCAGGATTTGACAATGCGGCCCTCGAGCCAGTTCCGTCATTCAATAAGATTCTCTACCTCAACTGAAACTTCCCTACTTAGCCCCATATCCCTTGATTCCCGTCATGTCTAAATACAGCTCGGTTAGGAATGTACTCACCGACTGAACCGCCACAGCCCTCTGAGGTAGAGAATTGCAAAGGATTCACAACGCTTAGAATGAAGACATTTCTCCTCATCTCAGTCCTAAATACAATGCAGCCGCAGGTTTATTTTTCAACCACTGTCTGTGACTCGCACGCGGCCGCATAAAGGGAAAAAAGCAGCACACGAGAGAAAAGGCGATTTGAATCCGTAAGTAGTGTCGAATTGCCTTAATTTGGCAGAACGCCATATGAAGCCGCAATTTGAATCAGACATTACACTTCATTTCAGTCTCAAAACGTGAAGCGATCACACACTGAAAACCGCAAGGAAATACAAAAGCACAAGTCCCGTGCGAGTCACTAAAAGGCTTTCAAACACAGCAAACAAATCAGCTCGCGTCAAAGATTTTGTGATGAGACATTCATACCTCTAGCATTTAGCTGAAAACAAGAAATTGCAGGGGCTGCTCGCTTCTCGGCTGCTCGCTTCTCGGCCGGGGCGGCAGCGACAGGAACAAATCATCCGCTCACAAGCGAGTCCTCCAACCGACTGCAGCCGATTATGACGGAGCAGCTCATTCCTCAGGCCCTGATTGGACACTCAATGGGGGCGTTCTCGCGCCGCTCTATGCGGTTGGTTGGTTGTTGTCACATGATCAGGGTGCGGGGCGCTGCAAGTGAGCTGAAGTCGTCTGGCAATTGTTATTGTTTCAAGCTTTCCGATCTTATCCATGAAAGTGTAAAGCTGAGGAAAGAGTAGAAAAGGGTTTTCAGAATGGATTATCTACTGCGGGCGATTTTCCAGGTGGATATTCATTACAAGAACGCTGCACTTGGAATATTGCTAAAAGGGAAGTAGAATATCCAGGCTGCCTGGCAGGAGACTGATCAGTGAAGCGATTGTTCCCATTGGAAGCAGGAAGTCAGCAGCAGTGAATGCTCACCAATGTTCATTTCACGAAATCAAAGACTCCATTTTTAAACAATAGATAAGTTTGCAAAAATTATAAACCGCTTACGTCCCTGGGTGGGCTCGAACCACCAACCTTTCAGTTAACAGCCGAACGCGCTGGCCCATTGCGCCACAGAGACAGACGAAAAACGCTTTGCAATTCGAATTATTCCACAGGAACCCAAGTGATTACGAACCAGAGCGTTCAGACCAGAGGCACCGTTTTTGCAGCAAATGAGAAGCTACGTGGGGCTCGACGAACGTCGGGGTAGTCGTGGCCGAGTGGCTACGTCGATGGGCTTGAAATCCATTGTAGTTTCCCCGCGCAGGTTCGAATCCTGCCGACTACACAAATGATGACGTCGTCCCACAGCGCGCCTTTTTACTTCATTTTAAATGCTGCCTTTCGGTTCCTGTGCCGAGAAATATTCAAAGCTACAATCAAACTACGATTCAAGCAGAAAGTAAAACAAGCACTTCACCCCATTATTAAATCACGGCATCAGGAAATGCCTAGGCCACAGGAGAAATCCTCTTGAAACCGTGAAAGCAATTTTAACCGTCGAAAATATTTATTTTGCAACCCATTGAACAAAATGCACGTCATCCGCGCAGTCATCTTCCATTTTATGCTGCTTCCTACTCTGATGCTTATTTAATGTACAAAGGCAGACGAGCCACAGTTCTCAACCCGCCCGCTATGATCGGTACTTGAGAACATAAGAAATAGGCGCAGGATTTGACAATGCGGCCCCCGAGCCAGTTCCGTCATTCAATAAGATTCTCTACCTCAACTGAAACTTCCCTACTTAGCCCCATATCCCTTGATTCCCGTCATGTCTAAATACAGCTCGGTTAGGAATGTACTCACCGACTGAACCGCCACAGCCCTCTGAGGTAGAGAATTGCAAGGATTCACAACGCTTAGAATGAAGACATTTCTCCTCATCTCAGTCCTAAATACAATGCAGCCGCAGGTTTATTTTTCCACCACTGTCTGTGACTCGCACGCGGCCGCATAAAGGGAAAAAAGCAGCACACGAGAGAAAAGGCGATTTGAATCCGTAAGTAGTGTCGAATTGCCTTAATTTGGCAGAACGCCATATGAAGCCGCAATTTGAATCAGACATTACACTTCATTTCAGTCTCAAAACCTGAAGCGATCACACACTGAAAACCGCAAGGAAATACAAAAGCACAAGTCCCGTGCGAGTCACTAAAAGGCTTTCAAACACAGCAAACAAATCAGCTCGCGTCAAAGATTTTGTGATGAGACATTCATACCTCTAGCATTTAGATGAAAACAAGAAATTGCAGGGGCTGCTCGCTTCTCGGCTGCTCGCTTCTCGGCCGGGGCGGCAGCGACAGGAACAAATCATCCGCTCACAAGCGAGTCCTCCAACCAACTGCAGCCGATTGTGACGGATTGGCTCATTCCTCAGGCCCTGATTGGACACTCAATGGGGGCGTTCTCGCGCCGCACTATGTGGTTGGTTGGTTGTTGTCACATGATCAGGGTGCGGGGCGCTGCAAGTGAGCTGAAGTCGTCTGGCAATTGTTATTGTTTCAAGCTTTCCGATCTTATCCATGAAAGTGTAAAGCTGAGGAAAGAGTAGAAAAGGGTTTTCAGAATGGATTATCTACTGCGGGCGATTTTCCAGGTGGATATTCATTACAAGAACGCTGCACTTGGAATATTGCTAAAAGGGAAGTAGAATATCCAGGCTGCCTGGCAGGAGACTGATCAGTGAAGCGATTGTTCCCATTGGAAGCAGGAAGTCAGCAGCAGTGAATGCTCACCAATGTTCATTTCACGAAATCAAAGACTCCATTTTTAAACAATAGATAAGTTTGCAAAAATTATAAACCGCTTACGTCCCTGGGTGGGCTCGAACCACCAACCTTTCAGTTAACAGCCGAACGCGCTGGCCCATTGCGCCACAGAGACAGACGAAAAACGCTTTGCAATTCGAATTATTCCACAGGAACCCAAGTGATTACGAACCAGAGCGTTCAGACCAGAGGCACCGTTTTTGCAGCAAATGATAAGCTACGTGGGGCTCGACGAACGTCGGGGTAGTCGTGGCCGAGTGGCTACGTCGATGGGCTTGAAATCCATTGTAGTTTCCCCGCGCAGGTTCGAATCCTGCCGACTACACAAATGATGACGTCGTCCCACAGCGCGCCTTTTTACTTCATTTTAAATGCTGCCTTTCGGTTCCTGTGCCGAGAAATATTCAAAGCTACAATCAAACTACGATTCAAGCAGAAAGTAAAACAAGCACTTCACCCCATTATTAAATCACGGCATCAGGAAATGCCTAGGCCACAGGAGAAATCCTCTTGAAACCGTGAAAGCAATTTTAACCGTCGAAAATATTTATTTTGCAACCCATTGAACAAAATGCACGTCATCCGCGCAGTCATCTTCCATTTTATGCTGCTTCCTACTCTGATGCTTATTTAATGTACAAAGGCAGACGAGCCACAGTTCTCAACCCGCCCGCTATGATCGGTACTTGAGAACATAAGAAATAGGCGCAGGATTTGACAATGCGGCCCCCGAGCCAGTTCCGTCATTCAATAAGATTCTCTACCTCAACTGAAACTTCCCTACTTAGCCCCATATCCCTTGATTCCCGTCATGTCTAAATACAGCTCGGTTAGGAATGTACTCACCGACTGAACCGCCACAGCCCTCTGAGGTAGAGAATTGCAAGGATTCACAACGCTTAGAATGAAGACATTTCTCCTCATCTCAGTCCTAAATACAATGCAGCCGCAGGTTTATTTTTCCACCACTGTCTGTGACTCGCACGCGGCCGCATAAAGGGAAAAAAGCAGCACACGAGAGAAAAGGCGATTTGAATCCGTAAGTAGTGTCGAATTGCCTTAATTTGGCAGAACGCCATATGAAGCCGCAATTTGAATCAGACATTACACTTCATTTCAGTCTCAAAACCTGAAGCGATCACACACTGAAAACCGCAAGGAAATACAAAAGCACAAGTCCCGTGCGAGTCACTAAAAGGCTTTCAAACACAGCAAACAAATCAGCTCGCGTCAAAGATTTTGTGATGAGACATTCATACCTCTAGCATTTAGATGAAAACAAGAAATTGCAGGGGCTGCTCGCTTCTCGGCTGCTCGCTTCTCGGCCGGGGCGGCAGCGACAGGAACAAATCATCCGCTCACAAGCGAGTCCTCCAACCAACTGCAGCCGATTGTGACGGATTGGCTCATTCCTCAGGCCCTGATTGGACACTCAATGGGGGCGTTCTCGCGCCGCACTATGTGGTTGGTTGGTTGTTGTCACATGATCATGGTGCGGGGCGCTGCAAGTGAGCTGAAGTCGTCTGGCAATTGTTATTGTTTCAAGCTTTCCGATCTTATCCATGAAAGTGTAAAGCTGAGGAAAGAGTAGAAAAGGGTTTTCAGAATGGATTATCTACTGCGGGCGATTTTCCAGGTGGATATTCATTACAAGAACGCTGCACTTGGAATATTGCTAAAAGGGAAGTAGAATATCCAGGCTGCCTGGCAGGAGACTGATCAGTGAAGCGATTGTTCCCATTGGAAGCAGGAAGTCAGCAGCAGTGAATGCTCACCAATGTTCATTTCACGAAATCAAAGACTCCATTTTTAAACAATAGATAAGTTTGCAAAAATTATAAACCGCTTACGTCCCTGGGTGGGCTCGAACCACCAACCTTTCAGTTAACAGCCGAACGCGCTGGCCCATTGCGCCACAGAGACAGACGAAAAACGCTTTGCAATTCGAATTATTCCACAGGAACCCAAGTGATTACGAACCAGAGCGTTCAGACCAGAGGCACCGTTTTTGCAGCAAATGAGAAGCTACGTGGGGCTCGACGAACGTCGGGGTAGTCGTGGCCGAGTGGCTACGTCGATGGGCTTGAAATCCATTGTAGTTTCCCCGCGCAGGTTCGAATCCTGCCGACTACAGAAATGATGACGTCGTCCCAAAGGGCGCCTTTTTACTTCATTTTAAATGCTGCCTTTCGGTTCCTGTGCCGAGAAATATTCAAAGCTACAATCAAACTACGATTCAAGCAGAAAGTAAAACAAGCACTTCACCCCATTATTAAATCACGGCATCAGGAAATGCCTAGGCCACAGGAGAAATCCTCTTGAAACCGTGAAAGCAATTTTAACCGTCGAAAATATTTATTTTGCAACCCATTGAACAAAATGCACGTCATCCGCGCAGTCATCTTCCATTTTATGCTGCTTCCTACTCTGATGCTTATTTAATGTACAAAGGCAGACGAGCCACAGTTCTCAACCCGCCCGCTATGATCGGTACTTGAGAACATAAGAAATAGGCGCAGGATTTGACAATGCGGCCCCCGAGCCAGTTCCGTCATTCAATAAGATTCTCTACCTCAACTGAAACTTCCCTACTTAGCCCCATATCCCTTGATTCCCGTCATGTCTAAATACAGCTCGGTTAGGAATGTACTCACCGACTGAACCGCCACAGCCCTCTGAGGTAGAGAATTGCAAGGATTCACAACGCTTAGAATGAAGACATTTCTCCTCATCTCAGTCCTAAATACAATGCAGCCGCAGGTTTATTTTTCCACCACTGTCTGTGACTCGCACGCGGCCGCATAAAGGGAAAAAAGCAGCACACGAGAGAAAAGGCGATTTGAATCCGTAAGTAGTGTCGAATTGCCTTAATTTGGCAGAACGCCATATGAAGCCGCAATTTGAATCAGACATTACACTTCATTTCAGTCTCAAAACCTGAAGCGATCACACACTGAAAACCGCAAGGAAATACAAAAGCACAAGTCCCGTGCGAGTCACTAAAAGGCTTTCAAACACAGCAAACAAATCAGCTCGCGTCAAAGATTTTGTGATGAGACATTCATACCTCTAGCATTTAGATGAAAACAAGAAATTGCAGGGGCTGCTCGCTTCTCGGCTGCTCGCTTCTCGGCCGGGGCGGCAGCGACAGGAACAAATCATCCGCTCACAAGCGAGTCCTCCAACCAACTGCAGCCGATTGTGACGGATTGGCTCATTCCTCAGGCCCTGATTGGACACTCAATGGGGGCGTTCTCGCGCCGCACTATGTGGTTGGTTGGTTGTTGTCACATGATCAGGGTGCGGGGCGCTGCAAGTGAGCTGAAGTCGTCTGGCAATTGTTATTGTTTCAAGCTTTCCGATCTTATCCATGAAAGTGTAAAGCTGAGGAAAGAGTAGAAAAGGGTTTTCAGAATGGATTATCTACTGCGGGCGATTTTCCAGGTGGATATTCATTACAAGAACGCTGCACTTGGAATATTGCTAAAAGGGAAGTAGAATATCCAGGCTGCCTGGCAGGAGACTGATCAGTGAAGCGATTGTTCCCATTGGAAGCAGGAAGTCAGCAGCAGTGAATGCTCACCAATGTTCATTTCACGAAATCAAAGACTCCATTTTTAAACAATAGATAAGTTTGCAAAAATTATAAACCGCTCACGTCCCTGGGTGGGCTCGAACCACCAACCTTTCAGTTAACAGCCGAACGCGCTGGCCCATTGCGCCACAGAGACAGACGAAAAACGCTTTGCAATTCGAATTATTCCACAGGAACCCAAGTGATTACGAACCAGAGCGTTCAGACCAGAGGCACCGTTTTTGCAGCAAATGAGAAGCTACGTGGGGCTCGACGAACGTCGGGGTAGTCGTGGCCGAGTGGCTACGTCGATGGGCTAGAAATCCATTGGAGTTTCCCCGCGCAGGTTCGAATCCTGCCGACTACAGAAATGATGACGTCGTCCCAAAGGGCACCTTTTTACTTCATTTTAAATGCTGCCTTTCGGTTCCTGTGCCGAGAAATATTCAAAGCTACAATCAAACTACGATTCAAGCAGAAAGTAAAACAAGCACTTCACCCCATTATTAAATCACGGCATCAGGAAATGCCTAGGCCACAGGAGAAATCCTCTTGAAACCGTGAAAGCAATTTTAACCGTCGAAAATATTTATTTTGCAACCCATTGAACAAAATGCACGTCATCCGCGCAGTCATCTTCCATTTTATGCTGCTTCCTACTCTGATGCTTATTTAATGTACAAAGGCAGACGAGCCACAGTTCTCAACCCGCCCGCTATGATCGGTACTTGAGAACATAAGAAATAGGCGCAGGATTTGACAATGCGGCCCCCGAGCCAGTTCCGTCATTCAATAAGATTCTCTACCTCAACTGAAACTTCCCTACTTAGCCCCATATCCCTTGATTCCCGTCATGTCTAAATACAGCTCGGTTAGGAATGTACTCACCGACTGAACCGCCACAGCCCTCTGAGGTAGAGAATTGCAAGGATTCACAACGCTTAGAATGAAGACATTTCTCCTCATCTCAGTCCTAAATACAATGCAGCCGCAGGTTTATTTTTCCACCACTGTCTGTGACTCGCACGCGGCCGCATAAAGGGAAAAAAGCAGCACACGAGAGAAAAGGCGATTTGAATCCGTAAGTAGTGTCGAATTGCCTTAATTTGGCAGAACGCCATATGAAGCCGCAATTTGAATCAGACATTACACTTCATTTCAGTCTCAAAACCTGAAGCGATCACATACTGAAAACCGCAAGGAAATACAAAAGCACAAGTCCCGTGCGAGTCACTAAAAGGCTTTCAAACACAGCAAACAAATCAGCTCGCGTCAAAGATTTTGTGATGAGACATTCATACCTCTAGCATTTAGATGAAAACAACAAATTGCAGGGGCTGCTCGCTTCTCGGCTGCTCGCTTCTCGGCCGGGGCGGCAGCGACAGGAACAAATCATCCGCTCACAAGCGAGTCCTCCAACCAACTGCAGCCGATTGTGACGGATTGGCTCATTCCTCAGGCCCTGATTGGACACTCAATGGGGGCGTTCTCGCGCCGCACTATGTGGTTGGTTGGTTGTTGTCACATGATCAGGGTGCGGGGCGCTGCAAGTGAGCTGAAGTCGTCTGGCAATTGTTATTGTTTCAAGCTTTCCGATCTTATCCATGAAAGTGTAAAGCTGAGGAAAGAGTAGAAAAGGGTTTTCAGAATGGATTATCTACTGCGGGCGATTTTCCAGGTGGATATTCATTACAAGAACGCTGCACTTGGAATATTGCTAAAAGGGAAGTAGAATATCCAGGCTGCCTGGCAGGAGACTGATCAGTGAAGCGATTGTTCCCATTGGAAGCAGGAAGTCAGCAGCAGTGAATGCTCACCAATGTTCATTTCACGAAATCAAAGACTCCATTTTTAAACAATAGATAAGTTTGCAAAAATTATAAACCGCTCACGTCCCTGGGTGGGCTCGAACCACCAACCTTTCAGTTAACAGCCGAACGCGCTGGCCCATTGCGCCACATAGACAGACGAAAAACGCTTTGCAATTCGAATTATTCCACAGGAACCCAAGTGATTACGAACCAGAGCGTTCAGACCAGAGGCACCGTTTTTGCAGCAAATGAGAAGCTACGTGGGGCTCGACGAACGTCGGGGTAGTCGTGGCCGAGTGGCTACGTCGATGGGCTAGAAATCCATTGGAGTTTCCCCGCGCAGGTTCGAATCCTGCCGACTACAGAAATGATGACGTCGTCCCAAAGGGCACCTTTTTACTTCATTTTAAATGCTGCCTTTCGGTTCCTGTGCCGAGAAATATTCAAAGCTACAATCAAACTACGATTCAAGCAGAAAGTAAAACAAGCACTTCACCCCATTATTAAATCACGGCATCAGGAAATGCCTAGGCCACAGGAGAAATCCTCTTGAAACCGTGAAAGCAATTTTAACCGTCGAAAATATTTATTTTGCAACCCATTGAACAAAATGCACGTCATCCGCGCAGTCATCTTCCATTTTATGCTGCTTCCTACTCTGATGCTTATTTAATGTACAAAGGCAGACGAGCCACAGTTCTCAACCCGCCCGCTATGATCGGTACTTGAGAACATAAGAAATAGGCGCAGGATTTGACAATGCGGCCCCCGAGCCAGTTCCGTCATTCAATAAGATTCTCTACCTCAACTGAAACTTCCCTACTTAGCCCCATATCCCTTGATTCCCGTCATGTCTAAATACAGCTCGGTTAGGAATGTACTCACCGACTGAACCGCCACAGCCCTCTGAGGTAGAGAATTGCAAGGATTCACAACGCTTAGAATGAAGACATTTCTCCTCATCTCAGTCCTAAATACAATGCAGCCGCAGGTTTATTTTTCCACCACTGTCTGTGACTCGCACCCGGCCGCATAAAGGGAAAAAAGCAGCACACGAGAGAAATGGCGATTTGAATCCGTAAGTAGTGTCGAATTGCCTTAATTTGGCAGAACGCCATATGAAGCCGCAATTTGAATCAGACATTATACTTCATTTCAGTCTCAAAACCTGAAGCGATCACATACTGATAACCGCAAGGAAATACAAAAGCACAAGTCCCGTGCGAGTCACTAAAAGGCTTTCAAACACAGCAAACAAATCAGCTCGCGTCAAAGATTTTGTGATGAGACATTCATACCTCCAGCATTTAGATGAAAACAACAAATTGCAGGGGCTGCTCGCTTCTCGGCTGCTCGCTTCTCGGCCGGGGCGGCAGCGATAGGAACAAATCATCCGCTCACAAGCGAGTCCTCCAACCAACTGCAGCCGATTGTGACGGATTGGCTCATTCCTCAGGCCCTGATTGGACACTCAATGGGGGCGTTCTCGCGCCGCACTATGTGGTTGGTTGGTTGTTGTCACATGATCAGGGTGCGGGGCGCTGCAAGTGAGCTGAAGTCGTCTGGCAATTGTTATTGTTTCAAGCTTTCCGATCTTATCCATGAAAGTGTAAAGCTGAGGAAAGAGTAGAAAAGGGTTTTCAGAATGGATTATCTACTGCGGGCGATTTTCCAGGTGGATATTCATTACAAGAACGCTGCACTTGGAATATTGCTAAAAGGGAAGTAGAATATCCAGGCTGCCTGGCAGGAGACTGATCAGTGAAGCGATTGTTCCCATTGGAAGCAGGAAGTCAGCAGCAGTGAATGCTCACCAATGTTCATTTCACGAAATCAAAGACTCCATTTTTAAACAATAGATAAGTTTGCAAAAATTATAAACCGCTCACGTCCCTGGGTGGGCTCGAACCACCAACCTTTCAGTTAACAGCCGAACGCGCTGGCCCATTGCGCCACATAGACAGACGAAAAACGCTTTGCAATTCGAATTATTCCACAGGAACCCAAGTGATTACGAACCAGAGCGTTCAGACCAGAGGCACCGTTTTTGCAGCAAATGAGAAGCTACGTGGGGCTCGACGAACGTCGTTGTAGTCGTGGCCGAGTGGCTACGTCGATGGGCTAGAAATCCATTGGAGTTTCCCCGCGCAATTTCGAATCCTGCCGACTACAGAAATGATGACGTCGTCCCAAAGGGCACCTTTTTACTTCATTTTAAATGCTGCCTTTCGGTTCCTGTGCCGAGAAATATTCAAAGCTACAATCAAACTACGATTCAAGCAGAAAGTAAAACAAGCACTTCACCCCATTATTAAATCACGGCATCAGGAAATGCCTAGGCCACAGGAGAAATCCTCTTGAAACCGTGAAATCAATTTTAACCATCGAAAATATTTATTTTGCAACCCATTGAACAAAATGCACGTCATCCGCGCAGTCATCTTCCATTTTATGCTGCTTCCTACTCTGATGCTTATTTAATGTACAAAGGCAGACGAGCCACAGTTCTCAACCCGCCCGCTATGATCGGTACTTGAGAATATAAGAAATAGGCGCAGGATTTGACAATGCGGCCCCCGAGCCAGTTCCGTCATTCAATAAGATTCTCTACCTCAACTGAAACTTCCCTACTTAGCCCCATATCCCTTGATTCCCGTCATGTCTAAATACAGCTCGGTTAGGAATGTACTCACCGACTGAACCGCCACAGCCCTCTGAGGTAGAGAATTGCAAGGATTCACAACGCTTAGAATGAAGACATTTCTCCTCATCTCAGTCCTAAATACAATGCAGCCGCAGGTTTATTTTTCCACCACTGTCTGTGACTCGCACGCGGCCGCATAAAGGGAAAAAAGCAGCACACGAGAGAAAAGGCGATTTGAATCCGTAAGTAGTGTCGAATTGCCTTAATTTGGCAGAACGCCATATGAAGCCGCAATTTGAATCAGACATTACACTTCATTTCAGTCTCAAAACCTGAAGCGATCACATACTGAAAACCGCAAGGAAATACAAAAGCACAAGTCCCGTGCGAGTCACTAAAGGGCTTTCAAACACAGCAAACAAATCAGCTCGCGTCAAAGATTTTGTGATGAGACATTCATACCTCTAGCATTTAGATGAAAACAACAAATTGCAGGGGCTGCTCGCTTCTCGGCTGCTCGCTTCTCGGCCGGGGCGGCAGCGACAGGAACAAATCATCCGCTCACAAGCGAGTCCTCCAACCAACTGCAGCCGATTGTGACGGATTGGCTCATTCCTCAGGCCCTGATTGGACACTCAATGGGGGCGTTCTCGCGCCGCACTATGTGGTTGGTTGGTTGTTGTCACATGATCAGGGTGCGGGGCGCTGCAAGTGAGCTGAAGTCGTCTGGCAATTGTTATTGTTTCAAGGTTTCTGATCTTATCCATGAAAGTGTAAAGCTGAGGAAAGAGTAGAAAAGGGTTTTCAGAATGGATTATCTACTGCGGGCGATTTTCCAGGTGGATATTCATTACAAGAACGCTGCACTTGGAATATTGCTAAAAGGGAAGTAGAATATCCAGGCTGCCTGGCAGGAGACTGATCAGTGAAGCGATTGTTCCCATTGGAAGCAGGAAGTCAGCAGCAGTGAATGCTCACCAATGTTCATTTCACGAAATCAAAGACTCCATTTTTAAACAATAGATAAGTTTGCAAAAATTATAAACCGCTCACGTCCCTGGGTGGGCTCGAACCACCAACCTTTCAGTTAACAGCCGAACGCGCTGGCCCATTGCGCCACATAGACAGACGAAAAACGCTTTGCAATTCGAATTATTCCACAGGAACCCAAGTGATTACGAACCAGAGCGTTCAGACCAGAGGCACCGTTTTTGCAGCAAATGAGAAGCTACGTGGGGCTCGACGAACGTCGTGGTAGTCGTGGCCGAGTGGCTACGTCGATGGGCTAGAAATCCATTGGAGTTTCCCCGCGCAGGTTCGAATCCTGCCGACTGCAGAAATGATGACGTCGTCCCAAAGGGCGCCATTTTACTTCATTTTAAATGCTGCCTTTCGGTTCCTGTGCCGAGAAATATTCAAAGCTACAATCAAACTACGATTCAAGCAGAAAGTAAAACAAGCACTTCACCCCATTATTAAATCACGGCATCAGGAAATGCCTAGGCCACAGGAGAAATCCTCTTGAAACCGTGAAAGCAATTTTAACCGTCGAAAATATTTATTTTGCAACCCATTGAACAAAATGCACGTCATCCGCGCAGTCATCTTCCATTTTATGCTGCTTCCTACTCTGATGCTTATTTAATGTACAAAGGCAGACGAGCCACAGTTCTCAACCCGCCCGCTATGATCGGTACTTGAGAACATAAGAAATAGGCGCAGGATTTGACAATGCGGCCCCCGAGCCAGTTCCGTCATTCAATAAGATTCTCTACCTCAACTGAAACTTCCCTACTTAGCCCCATATCCCTTGATTCCCGTCATGTCTAAATGCAGCTCGGTTAGGAATGTACTCACCGACTGAACCGCCACAGCCATCTGAGGTAGAGAATTGCAAGGATTCACAACGCTTAGAATGAAGACATTTCTCCTCATCTCAGTCCTAAATACAATGCAGCCGCAGGTTTATTTTTCCACCACTGTCTGTGACTCGCACCCGGCCGCATAAAGGGAAAAAAGCAGCACACGAGAGAAATGGCGATTTGAATCCGTAAGTAGTGTCGAATTGCCTTAATTTGGCAGAACGCCTTATGAAGCCGCAATTTGAATCAGACATTATACTTCATTTCAGTCTCAAAACCTGAAGCGATCACATACTGATAACCGCAAGGAAATACAAAAGCACAAGTCCCGTGCGAGTCACTAAAAGGCTTTCAAACACAGCAAACAAATCAGCTCGCGTCAAAGATTTTGTGATGAGACATTCATACCTCCAGCATTTAGATGAAAACAACAAATTGCAGGGGCTGCTCGCTTCTCGGCTGCTCGCTTCTCGGCCGGGGCGGCAGCGACAGGAACAAATCATCCGCTCACAAGCGAGTCCTCCAACCAACTGCAGCCGATTGTGACGGATTGGCTCATTCCTCAGGCCCTGATTGGACACTCAATGGGGGCGTTCTCGCGCCGCACTATGTGGTTGGTTGGTTGTTGTCACATGATCAGGGTGCGGGGCGCTGCAAGTGAGCTGAAGTCGTCTGGCAATTGTTATTGTTTCAAGCTTTCCGATCTTATCCATGAAAGTGTAAAGCTGAGGAAAGAGTAGAAAAGGGTTTTCAGAATGGATTATCTACTGCGGGCGATTTTCCAGGTGGATATTCATTACAAGAACGCTGCACTTGGAATATTGCTAAAAGGGAAGTAGAATATCCAGGCTGCCTGGCAGGAGACGGATCAGTGAAGCGATTGTTCCCATTGGAAGCAGGAAGTCAGCAGCAGTGAATGCTCACCAATGTTCATTTCACGAAATCAAAGACTCCATTTTTAAACAATAGATAAGTTTGCAAAAATTATAAACCGCTTACGTCCCTGGGTTGGCTCGAACCACCAACCTTTCATTTAACAGCCGAACGCGCTGGCCCATTGCGCCACAGAGACAGACGAAAAACGCTTTGCAATTCGAATTATTCCACAGGAACCCAAGTGATTACGAACCAGAGCGTTCAGACCAGAGGCACTGTTTTTGCAGCAAATGAGAAGCTACGTGGGGATCGACGAACGTCGGGGTAGTCGTGGCCGAGTGGCTACGTCGATGGGCTAGAAATCCATTGGAGTTTCCCCGCGCAGGTTCGAATCCTGCCGACTGCAGAAATGATGACGTCGTCCCAAAGGGCGCCATTTTACTTCATTTTAAATGCTGCCTTTCGGTTCCTGTGCCGAGAAATATTCAAAGCTACAATCAAACTACGATTCAAGCAGAAAGTAAAACAAGCACTTCACCCCATTATTAAATCACGGCATCAGGAAATGCCTAGGCCACAGGAGAAATCCTCTTGAAACCGTGAAATCAATTTTAACCATCGAAAATATTTATTTTGCAACCCATTGAACAAAATGCACGTCATCCGCGCAGTCATCTTCCATTTTATGCTGCTTCCTACTCTGATGCTTATTTAATGTACAAAGGCAGACGAGCCACAGTTCTCAACCCGCCCGCTATGATCGGTACTTGAGAATATAAGAAATAGGCGCAGGATTTGACAATGCGGCCCCCGAGCCAGTTCCGTCATTCAATAAGATTCTCTACCTCAAATGAAACTTCCCTACTTAGCCCCATATCCCTTGATTCCCGTCATGTCTAAATACAGCTCGGTTAGGAATGTACTCACCGACTGAACCGCCACAGCCCTCTGAGGTAGAGAATTGCAAGGATTCACAACGCTTAGAATGAAGACATTTCTCCTCATCTCAGTCCTAAATACAATGCAGCCGCAGGTTTATTTTTCCACCACTGTCTGTGACTCGCACCCGGCCGCATAAAGGGAAAAAAGCAGCACACGAGAGAAAAGGCGATTTGAATCCGTAAGTAGTGTCGAATTGCCTTAATTTGGCAGAACGCCTTATGAAGCCGCAATTTGAATCAGACATTATACTTCATTTCAGTCTCAAAACCTGAAGCGATCACATACTGATAACCGCAAGGAAATACAAAAGCACAAGTCCCGTGCGAGTCACTAAAAGGCTTTCAAACACAGCAAACAAATCAGCTCGCGTCAAAGATTTTGTGATGAGACATTCATACCTCTAGCATTTAGATGAAAACAACAAATTGCAGGGGCTGCTCGCTTCTCGGCTGCTCGCTTCTCGGCCGGGGCGGCAGCGACAGGAACAAATCATCCGCTCACAAGCGAGTCCTCCAACCAACTGCAGCCGATTGTGACGGATTGGCTCATTCCTCAGGCCCTGATTGGACACTCAATGGGGGCGTTCTCGCGCCGCACTATGTGGTTGGTTGGTTGTTGTCACATGATCAGGGTGCGGGGCGCTGCAAGTGAGCTGAAGTCGTCTGGCAATTGTTATTGTTTCAAGGTTTCTGATCTTATCCATGAAAGTGTAAAGCTGAGGAAAGAGTAGAAAAGGGTTTTCAGAATGGATTATCTACTGCGGGCGATTTTCCAGGTGGATATTCATTACAAGAACGCTGCACTTGGAATATTGCTAAAAGGGAAGTAGAATATCCAGGCTGCCTGGCAGGAGACGGATCAGTGAAGCGATTGTTCCCATTGGAAGCAGGAAGTCAGCAGCAGTGAATGCTCACCAATGTTCATTTCACGAAATCAAAGACTCCATTTTTAAACAATAGATAAGTTTGCAAAAATTATAAACCGCTCACGTCCCTGGGTTGGCTCGAACCACCAACCTTTCAGTTAACAGCCGAACGCGCTGGCCCATTGCGCCACAGAGACAGACGAAAAACGCTTTGCAATTCGAATTATTCCACAGGAACCCAAGTGATTACGAACCAGAGCGTTCAGACCAGAGGCACTGTTTTTGCAGCAAATGAGAAGCTACGTGGGGATCGACGAACGTCGGGGTAGTCGTGGCCGAGTGGCTACGTCGATGGGCTAGAAATCCATTGGAGTTTCCCCGCGCAGGTTCGAATCCTGCCGACTGCAGAAATGATGACGTCGTCCCAAAGGGCGCCATTTTACTTCATTTTAAATGCTGCCTTTCGGTTCCTGTGCCGAGAAATATTCAAAGCTACAATCAAACTACGATTCAAGCAGAAAGTAAAACAAGCACTTCACCCCATTATTAAATCACGGCATCAGGAAATGCCTAGGCCACAGGAGAAATCCTCTTGAAACCGTGAAAGCAATTTTAACCGTCGAAAATATTTATTTTGCAACCCATTGAACAAAATGCACGTCATCCGCGCAGTCATCTTCCATTTTATGCTGCTTCCTACTCTGATGCTTATTTAATGTACAAAGGCAGACGAGCCACAGTTCTCAACCCGCCCGCTATGATCGGTACTTGAGAACATAAGAAATAGGCGCAGGATTTGACAATGCGGCCCCCGAGCCAGTTCCGTCATTCAATAAGATTCTCTACCTCAACTGAAACTTCCCTACTTAGCCCCATATCCCTTGATTCCCGTCATGTCTAAATACAGCTCGGTTAGGAATGTACTCACCGACTGAACCGCCACAGCCCTCTGAGGTAGAGAATTGCAAGGATTCACAACGCTTAGAATGAAGACATTTCTCCTCATCTCAGTCCTAAATACAATGCAGCCGCAGGTTTATTTTTCCACCACTGTCTGTGACTCGCACCCGGCCGCATAAAGGGAAAAAAGCAGCACACGAGAGAAATGGCGATTTGAATCCGTAAGTAGTGTCGAATTGCCTTAATTTGGCAGAACGCCTTATGAAGCCGCAATTTGAATCAGACATTATACTTCATTTCAGTCTCAAAACCTGAAGCGATCACATACTGATAACCGCAAGGAAATACAAAAGCACAAGTCCCGTGCGAGTCACTAAAAGGCTTTCAAACACAGCAAACAAATCAGCTCGCGTCAAAGATTTTGTGATGAGACATTCATACCTCCAGCATTTAGATGAAAACAACAAATTGCAGGGGCTGCTCGCTTCTCGGCTGCTCGCTTCTCGGCCGGGGCGGCAGCGACAGGAACAAATCATCCGCTCACAAGCGAGTCCTCCAACCAACTGCAGCCGATTGTGACGGATTGGCTCATTCCTCAGGCCCTGATTGGACACTCAATGGGGGCGTTCTCGCGCCGCACTATGTGGTTGGTTGGTTGTTGTCACATGATCAGGGTGCGGGGCGCTGCAAGTGAGCTGAAGTCGTCTGGCAATTGTTATTGTTTCAAGCTTTCCGATCTTATCCATGAAAGTGTAAAGCTGAGGAAAGAGTAGAAAAGGGTTTTCAGAATGGATTATCTACTGCGGGCGATTTTCCAGGTGGATATTCATTACAAGAACGCTGCACTTGGAATATTGCTAAAAGGGAAGTAGAATATCCAGGCTGCCTGGCAGGAGACTGATCAGTGAAGCGATTGTTCCCATTGGAAGCAGGAAGTCAGCAGCAGTGAATGCTCACCAATGTTCATTTCACGAAATCAAAGACTCCATTTTTAAACAATAGATAAGTTTGCAAAAATTATAAACCGCTCACGTCACTGGGTGGGCTCGAACCACCAACCTTTCAGTTAACAGCCGAACGCGCTGGCCCTTTGCGCCACATAGACAGACGAAAAACGCTTTGCAATTCGAATTATTCCACAGGAACCCAAGTGATTACGAACCAGAGCGTTCAGACCAGAGGCACCGTTTTTGCAGCAAATGAGAAGCTACGTGGGGCTCGACGAACGTCGTTGTAGTCGTGGCCGAGTGGCTACGTCGATGGGCTAGAAATCCATTGGAGTTTCCCCGCGCAGGTTCGAATCCTGCCGACTACAGAAATGATGACGTCGTCCCAAAGGGCACCTTTTTACTTCATTTTAAATGCTGCCTTTCGGTTCCTGTGCCGAGAAATATTCAAAGCTACAATCAAACTACGATTCAAGCAGAAAGTAAAACAAGCACTTCACCCCATTATTAAATCACGGCATCAGGAAATGCCTAGGCCACAGGAGAAATCCTCTTGAAACCGTGAAAGCAATTTTAACCATCGAAAATATTTATTTTGCAACCCATTGAACAAAATGCACGTCATCCGCGCAGTCATCTTCCATTTTATGCTGCTTCCTACTCTGATGCTTATTTAATGTACAAAGGCAGACGAGCCACAGTTCTCAACCCGCCCGCTATGATCGGTACTTGAGAACATAAGAAATAGGCGCAGGATTTGACAATGCGGCCCCCGAGCCAGTTCCGTCATTCAATAAGATTCTCTACCTCAAATGAAACTTCCCTACTTAGCCCCATATCCCTTGATTCCCGTCATGTCTAAATACAGCTCGGTTAGGAATGTACTCACCGACTGAACCGCCACAGCCCTCTGAGGTAGAGAATTGCAAGGATTCACAACGCTTAGAATGAAGACATTTCTCCTCATCTCAGTCCTAAATACAATGCAGCCGCAGGTTTATTTTTCCACCACTGTCTGTGACTCGCACGCGGCCGCATAAAGGGAAAAAAGCAGCACACGAGAGAAAAGGCGATTTGAATCCGTAAGTAGTGTCGAATTGCCTTAATTTGGCAGAACGCCTTATGAAGCCGCAATTTGAATCAGACATTATACTTCATTTCAGTCTCAAAACCTGAAGCGATCACATACTGATAACCGCAAGGAAATACAAAAGCACAAGTCCCGTGCGAGTCACTAAAAGGCTTTCAAACACAGCAAACAAATCAGCTCGCGTCAAAGATTTTGTGATGAGACATTCATACCTCCAGCATTTAGATGAAAACAACAAATTGCAGGGGCTGCTCGCTTCTCGGCTGCTCGCTTCTCGGCCGGGGCGGCAGCGACAGGAACAAATCATCCGCTCACAAGCGAGTCCTCCAACCAACTGCAGCCGATTGTGACGGATTGGCTCATTCCTCAGGCCCTGATTGGACACTCAATGGGGGCGTTCTCGCGCCGCACTATGTGGTTGGTTGGTTGTTGTCACATGATCAGGGTGCGGGGCGCTGCAAGTGAGCTGAAGTCGTCTGGCAATTGTTATTGTTTCAAGGTTTCTGATCTTATCCATGAAAGTGTAAAGCTGAGGAAAGAGTAGAAAAGGGTTTTCAGAATGGATTATCTACTGCGGGCGATTTTCCAGGTGGATATTCATTACAAGAACGCTGCACTTGGAATATTGCTAAAAGGGAAGTAGAATATCCAGGCTGCCTGGCAGGAGACGGATCAGTGAAGCGATTGTTCCCATTGGAAGCAGGAAGTCAGCAGCAGTGAATGCTCACCAATGTTCATTTCACGAAATCAAAGACTCCATTTTTAAACAATAGATAAGTTTGCAAAAATTATAAACCGCTTACGTCCCTGGGTTGGCTCGAACCACCAACCTTTCAGTTAACAGCCGAACGCGCTGGCCCATTGCGCCACAGAGACAGACGAAAAACGCTTTGCAATTCGAATTATTCCACAGGAACCCAAGTGATTACGAACCAGAGCGTTCAGACCAGAGGCACTGTTTTTGCAGCAAATGAGAAGCTACGTGGGGCTCGACGAACGTCGGGGTAGTCGTGGCCGAGTGGCTACGTCGATGGGCTAGAAATCCATTGGAGTTTCCCCGCGCAGGTTCGAATCCTGCCGACTGCAGAAATGATGACGTCGTCCCAAAGGGCGCCATTTTACTTCATTTTAAATGCTGCCTTTCGGTTCCTGTGCCGAGAAATATTCAAAGCGACAATCAAACTACGATTCAAGCAGAAAGTAAAACAAGCACTTCACCCCATTGTTGGAGAAGAAAATTATTAAAGAAATGTCGGAGAAGAAAAACTCATCCAGTTAATGAACTTTAAATTCGCTGACACAGGACTTTTCTGCAATGGATTGGCAGTCTGCCTTGTCAGACAACGTTGCAACATACAGGGCTCGAGATAACACTGTCACATAGACGAGGCTGATCACATCAACTGTATCCTGGTACAGGGCTCGAGATAACACTGTCACATAGACGAGGCTGATCACATCAACTGTATCCTGGTACAGGGCTCGAGATAACACTGTCACATAGACGAGGCTGATCACATCAACTGTATCCTGACGTTAATTGATTTACTATGCTTAACAATTGTATACATAAAATTGATTGGATTCTAATGACTATCACATGCTCATGTGAGCACGATGTAATCAATGATGGATGTATAAAATACTGTGCCCCAGAGTGACTTATTTGAGAGGTCGGTGACTGCACGTGGGTGCATCAATTCTCTCCCAGAGCGCTCTGAATAAAGTGTACTCCCGCATTTAACCGTGTAAATTGGTGTTTGAGTTTTATTGCTCAGTCGGGCTACGTCGGGTAGCGCGTCGACTCTCCTTCACGGTTAGTCCGCTTAAGGCTCCGATTAGCCCCTACAACAATTGGCGCTGCGAGCAGGGTTACTGAGTACCGACACCCTGATCAAGTGTTCACGCGCTCGAGTAACCGAAAGAATCTGAGGGGATTTGCGAGAGTACACTTTATAGGGGTTTTTGGTCCGGGTATTCTCGGAAGGCAGAGGGGGAATCGTTGTGAGTATTCTGCATTACAATGTCAAATTTTTGGGCCGTAGGTTAAAGGTACAGAGTAAAACCTGTGATAAAGTCTGCGGGCGGTGCTTGCGAGATCCGGAACTCCAGGCAACTAGACACGTCGGTAAACGAGTTCGCGAGTCCAGAAGGACGGGAGAGTGAAGAGAGGCGGTGAGTGTTTACTGGAGAGTGTGATCGGAGAGCGGACGGGCGATGTCAGGTAAGGACATTAAGATGGGGCCCCCGGGGTCCCTTATTAATAGTTACATGACAGATAGACGTTCGCTGATAGACAGAATGCAGAAAGATGGCTGGGATGTTAGCCAGTCATTAGAGTCACAACGAGAGTGGGTACGTAAGCAAAAAAGGGAGAAAACCAAGAAAACGGGAGTTCTTTTGGTACACCAATTGGCGGGACTAATCGAGCAAGTAGATAAGGTCCGAGAGACTGAGAAGGCCAAAAACAGAGAAATAGCAGATTTAAAAAAGAAGATAGAAATACTAGAGGGAATAAATCAAGAACAAAGTAGAATGTGTCCCGGAAGGTGGACGGGGTGTAACACAGATCCATTCCCCCCGTACGGACTTTCCGGACCAACAGCCCCAACTGAAGAAACAGTTGGGGATACAACAGAAGAATATTTCGCGGCCCCCGTTAAAATGAGGGGCCAGCCTGGTGCCGCCGGGGCAAGGGCGGATTTTCAGCCTTTTACCCCGGGAGAAAGACAACAGATTTTGAAAGACCTGGGGAACTTACAAACACGAAGTGCCAACACCAAGTTCTGGGCAAACCTAGATATGGTTTGGCTGGGACACAGCCTCCACCTGCGTGACGTTCATCAGTTGGTCCGGGCAGCATGTCCGGTCGACCGATGGCGCCTCACGCAGACCACCCCCAATCAGGCCAATACGGATTATAAGACCGGTCGATGGACTGAACAATGTCCATTGGCAGATACAATAGACCGACAACAGGCTCCCTTTAATCTGTTTAAAACAGAAATCCAGCGGGTGTTAGGAGAGGCCCCGACTAATTGGAGTAAGATAACGTCCTGTAAGCAGCAAAAGGGCGAGGGGGCCTCCGAATATGGAGAAAGGCTGTTTATTGTTTATGGAGAGTCATCAGGCCAACCAGGGCCGGCAAGAACTGACCCCGCTTTCATTCAGGCCTTTAAAGATGGCTTGTCTCCCGCACACCAGGCTATCATCAAGATGGGCGTAGTAACAACCAGGAATTACGACGACCTAGTAGAGTGGGCTTGTGGGGTAGACGGGTTAAAAGCCAAAGAGGAAGGTACGGTCAAGGTTAAACAGGAAAGTGTAAGTGCGGTAAAACAGGCAGTGGGACCCAAGGGGGCATGTCATGGTTGCGGGAAGCCTGGACATTTTATTAGAGATTGTATGGCTAAGAAGACATGTACTTACTGTAATAAGAAGGGCCATACTGAGGCCACTTGTTTCAGTAAACATGGCAGACCTGAGACGACCCACGTCACCATGACCCCCGAAGAAAAGAGACAATATCAACAGTGGAAAGAGACACAGTGACAGTCAGCGGCCCCCGTAAAAAGAGACAAGGGAAAGATGTATGTGTCTGCACTAGTAGGGGGCCGACCGTGTGAGATGCTAGTGGACACCGGTGCCTCAGTATCCGTGACCAACCTTCCCATCCCGATAACGGACAGAAAGGTCTACATCACAGGGATTGGCGGTGATAAAACACCTGCCTTTCTGAGCACAACCCAATTGGTAGAAATAGATAACTTTTTCATCCCTATGCGATTTTACGTGTGTAAGAATAATGAGGGAACAATAATGGGAAATGACTTAATGAAAGAATACCAGGTATTAATTGATTGTGGTAAGAAGAAAATAACTTGGCCAAACTTGGACGGGCATAAAACTAGGATGCACTGTCTGACCAATAATACCACCAAAGTGGGAGTGGCTACAGCGGTAAGCCGGGACTGGCAAGTGGAAACCAATGGGTACGGGGACACGTGTGCCTCGGTACAAGGAGTATGGGCAAAAGATAAGTTAGACACAGGAATGGTTAAGATTGACCCCATTGTCGTCCCAGGACCCGAACACAAACCCCACCGACAATATCCCATTAAACCAGAAGCAAAGAAAGCTGTAGAAGACATAGTAAAGGGATTGGTAGAAAGAGGTGTCCTTCGGGAAACCACGAGCACAACCAATTCCCCTACGTGGCCAGTTAAAAAGCCAGATGGGAGTTACAGGCTGACAATTGACTATACGGCCTTGAATAAAGTGACGCCCAAGCTTCACCCCATAGTCGTCAGCCCGTCCACAATTTTGAACGGACTGGCTCCCGAACACAAGATATTCACAGTGTTGGACATAGCCAACGGATTCTGGGCTCTCCCATTGGATCCAGAGTCTCAGGAGAAATTTGCATTCACAGTAGGAGACAGACAGTACACCTGGACCCGCCTGCCACAAGGATTCCATAATAGCCCCGCGATCTTCCATCGGGTAATGAGTAATATTTTAAAGGGTGCAGAGCTCCCACCAGGGAGCACGGTCCTCCAGTACGTTGACGATCTCCTGATAGCCTCGGACAAAGTTCCAGGTCATAATAAGGCCCTGAAGATAGTACTGACAGCATTAAGGGACGCAGGACTGAAGGCTAGCCCTAGGAAGGCCCAGATTGGAAAGTTCAAAGTCACGTATCTAGGGCATCTCATTTCCCAAGGGACAAAGGAGATGCCAACGGATAGGAAGGCTGCAGTCTGGGATATGCCCAGACCAGTGACAACAAGGGGAGTTAGGAAGGTCTTAGGACTTTTTAACTACAGCAGGAACTTCGTCCCCGGGTTCGCTAAGATAGCTGAGCCTATCCAAAGGTTAGTAAAGGGAGGAAGGCCTGCCCTTGAGTCCATAGAGTGGGGCCCAGAACAGGAAAAAGCTTACGGACAGTTGAAGAAGGAGTTACTGTCAGCCCCGGGACTAGGGCTGCCAGATATGAACAAACCTTTCCATATTCACTGTGACAATGAGGGCGGGTTCTACACCGCTGTGATAACCCAGGACCATGGCGATAAGCGCAGACCAGTGGCATACTACTCGACCGCAGAAGGACCGGTAGTCTCCGGACTCTCGCGATGTATAGCGGCACTGGACTGCGCAGCATGGGCAGTAAAGGTGAGCGAACCTATAGTAATGACCGGGAACATAGTCTTGCACACCAAGCATACCTTGGTGGAAATGCTAAATACTGGAAAATTAAGATCTGTCTCAAACATGAGAAGAGCTAAGTGGGAAGCAGTTCTATTACCCCCTAACGAGTCTATCATCATAGTCAGAGACATAGGGGAGAACCCAGCTGAGGGGATCCTGGGAACAGGAGCCCCACACAGTTGTAAAAAAATAGACGAGGACATTGGAGAAGAGATTATCAAAGACACCCCTCTAGAGGAAGTGGAGGAAACATTCTATGTAGATGGATCCCGTAAATATATTAATGGACAACCCCGAACCGGGTGGGCAGTAGTTAATAGTAAGATGGAAGTAGTTAAATCTGGACGGTTAGACGGTAGCTTATCAGCCCAAGTAGCAGAGTTGGTCGCGTTGACTCAAGCATTGAATGAAGCAAAGAACCAGGTAGTCAATATATACACAGATAGCCGGTATGCCTTCGGGGTAGTGCATGACTACATGACAGCATGGGGACGTAGAGGGTATATAACCACAGGAGGTAACCCCATCAAACATCAGGGACGAATAGAGGCCTTGCTAGAAGCAAGCAAAAGACCTAAACAGGTGGCAGTTATCAAAATTAAGGCCCATCAGAAAGAACCAGACAAGACAAGCCCAGACTGGGACAGCCACCAGGGGAACCAGGCGGCTGATTGGGCAGCACAGGCAGCTCTAGAACAGGAGGAGATAAACGAAGTACCGGTGGGCAGCGTAGACAGCCCGGAGAACGAAATAAAGATCTGGGAAGTCCAAGACGAAGCATCAGACACGGAAAAGGAAACATGGGTAAGAAATGGAGCTGGAGTAGGATCCGATCGAGTCTGGCGAAAAGAAGGTAAAGTAGTAGCACCGGAGTGCATACAACAGACTCTGCTAGAGATACATCACGGTATTTCACATACAGGGAGAGAGGCAATGAGCTCCTTAATAAGTAAGGATTGGTGGTGGAAGGGGATGGGAAGAGACATCGCGAGGCACTGTCAGCGATGTATCACTTGTGCTCAGCATAATCCTGGCCGGCCTATTAAAATTAGAATGGGCCACCAGCCAAGACCCCGAGGTCCTTGGGAGCACATACAAATTGATTTTACGGGACCACTTCCCCAGTCCCACGGAAAAATATACTGCCTTGTGATAATTGACCAGTTCACAAGGTGGGTAGAAGCTTTCCCAACGCGGAATTGCACGGCCTTAACGGTAGCCAGAATCCTGGCCGAGGAAGTAATCCCGCGGTGGGGAGTGCCCTTGCAAATCGACTCTGACCAAGGAACGCACTTTACAGGGAGTATAGTAAAGAATATTTGTCAGCTGATGGGGATCAAACAGAAGTTCCATATCCCTTACCACCCCCAGAGCTCGGGAATGGTTGAAAGAATGAATCGAACACTCAAAAACGCTTTAGCAAAGGCAATACAGGAATCTGGGAAAACATGGGTTGAGGTTTTACCCCTTATCCTAATGAAGTTACGAGCCACCACGAATCGTACGACAGGCCTGACCCCTTATGAACTAATGACAGGAAGGGCGATGCAATTACCAGAAGGCATCATAACAGGTGGGGCTGATGTGGGCCCCTTAAAGGACAGACTACGGCGTTATGTCTTAGAGCTTAGCACCCAACTGAAGGGGATGCGCCAAGCCGTACGAGACAATCAGGAACTTCAGGATCAGGCACAGAAGGGGGTCATGACACCCTCCGTGCCGTCAGCGGGCAGCAAAGTGATGCTGAAGGTCCTGCCTGACAAGCCAGGCTTCGCCCCAAAATGGAGCGGACCCTACGAAATTATAATTAGTGGTGATACCTGTGCCTGTCTGGACATAAGGGGGAAGGGAGTCTGGAAACATTGGACACAATTAAAAATATATGGAGAAAAGATGAACTAATGGGCGCTTCTTTGTGTTTCTTTTACCTACAGATCAAGCGACCCGTAAATGTCCAATTACCTTACCTGTTTGCATTCGTGCTTTGGCTTATTGCATTTGGTGTACTAACTACTGTGTTTTTATGTTTGTATGTTAATACAAGAGTGCTACCAGAAGCGGCAACGACGCGGTGATAGACAGTGCCTGCTTCCAAGTAAAAATGGGGATACCACTGTGTTTAATAGCGTTAACATGCATTGTTTCGGGAATGGAAAGGGGCTCCCGTAAGCGAAGAGAGCTCCAGGTGAATACCTTTGTATATATGTCGTATGAATACGTAAAGGAGACAGGGCAAAGTAGCTGTTGGGTGTGTAGTCATATTCCGATCCACAGTAAGGGTGGGATACCACTGCGGCCCATACCCCTGAATCTCACGGAACTAGCAGAATTTGCGCTTAATGACCAGAACAGCTATCATGACGTCACGAGGGAGGAGTTCCGAGGTGGAGGGTACCCATTGGAACAATTTAAGGGATGTTACAAACCCAAGTACAACTCCAGTAAAGATCCACCCTTCTTCGCCCTAACAAACACAACCGGGGTCGGAAGACCCGTCGGGGAAATATGTTGGACAAGGAGTGTAAGTAGAGGGGTGAAGGTGAACCTAGAGGCAGGAAATAGTAATTGCACCCAAACCTTTGTGACATATGAGGAGGGGAACACGGCATTTGAAAGCTGGTGGTTTAATACCACTGGTCTGCTAAACTTAACGAGTAACCAACCGTGGAATGGGACCCGACGGGCCACAGATAGTCAGATGGGTTTCACTATCTTTCGGGCAAACATGGATATGACGGCCTACAATGGAACATATTTTATATGCGGGCACAAGGCGTACCCATGGCTGCCCAGAGATTGGACCGGGTCATGTTACCTGGGATACGTTATGCCTTATGTATACCATCTCAAATCCCTCACGGAGCACCATTGTTATCGAACCAGGCGAGGAATTACGGAGACTGAGCGATTCTTCGCCGTCGCCTTCCCCCACTGGGGGGTGGGTAAATTAGCACGGGAAATCATTAACAAAGCCCAAATTCTCGAGAAGGTAGCCAACGACACCACAGAAGCCCTTGCAGAAATAAGCGCAGAAATGGTAGCCCTCAGGACAGTGGCCATGCAAAACAGGATGGCACTGGACTACCTGCTTGCAAAGGAAGGAGGCACTTGCGCGGTGATCGGGCAAGAGTGTTGTACTTACATCCCTGATAGTTCGGAAAACATCACCAACTTGGTAAATCACATGAAGGAAGAGATCAAGAAATTACACCGGGAACCGACACAGTCATGGCTAGAATGGTTGGGGCTAACAGAATGGGGCCCCTGGATTATGCACGTAATGGTTGTGATAGTGATGATATGTGTCGCTGTATGTTGCTTGATAACCTTGTTCAAGACATGTTGTAAGATTGCCACAACCCAGCTAATGTCAGTCAGCGCCGTACGCGAAGAGGAGCCGTTGCTCAAAGACGAAGAAAAGGAAGGATACACCGATCTCCAGCCCATGGAGGAAACGCATGACACCGTCGCCGGGGTAGCCAGCCCTCAAGAGATGAGCCAGTGGCTGTAGCGTCGACCCCGTGAAGAGGCACGGAGCAGTGGTTTCCTGGGGGCAAGAAGGTCGTGCCCCCGGACCAACAGAAGGGAGTGTTGGAGAAGAAAATTATTAAAGAAATGTCGGAGAAGAAAAACTCATCCAGTTAATGAACTTTAAATTCGCTGACACAGGACTTTTCTGCAATGGATTGGCAGTCTGCCTTGTCAGACAACGTTGCAACATACAGGGCTCGAGATAACACTGTCACATAGACGAGGCTGATCACATCAACTGTATCCTGGTACAGGGCTCGAGATAACACTGTCACATAGACGAGGCTGATCACATCAACTGTATCCTGGTACAGGGCTCGAGATAACACTGTCACATAGACGAGGCTGATCACATCAACTGTATCCTGACGTTAATTGATTTACTATGCTTAACAATTGTATACATAAAATTGATTGGATTCTAATGACTATCACATGCTCATGTGAGCACGATGTAATCAATGATGGATGTATAAAATACTGTGCCCCAGAGTGACTTATTTGAGAGGTCGGTGACTGCACCTGGGTGCATCAATTCTCTCGCAGAGCGCTCTGAATAAAGTGTACTCCCGCATTTAACCGTGTAAATTGGTGTTTGAGTTTTATTGCTCAGTCGGGCTAAGTCGGGTAGCGCGTCGACTCTCCTTAACGGTTAGTCCGCTTAAGGCTCCGATTAACCCCTACAACACCATTATTAAATCACGGCATCAGGAAATGCCTAGGCCACAGGAGAAATCCTCTTGAAACCGTGAAAGCAATTTTAACCGTCGAAAATATTTATTTTGCAACCCATTGAACAAAATGCACGTCATCCGCGCAGTCATCTTCCATTTTATGCTGCTTCCTACTCTGATGCTTATTTAATGTACAAAGGCAGACGAGCCACAGTTCTCAACCCGCCCGCTATGATCGGTACTTGAGAACATAAGAAATAGGCGCAGGATTTGACAATGCGGCCCCCGAGCCAGTTCCGTCATTCAATAAGATTCTCTACCTCAACTGAAACTTCCCTACTTAGCCCCATATCCCTTGATTCCCGTCATGTCTAAATACAGCTCGGTTAGAAATGTACTGACCGACTGAACCGCCACAGCCCTCTGAGGTAGAGAATTGCAAAGATTCACAACGCTTAGAATGAAGACATTTCTCCTCATCTCAGTCCTAAATACAATGCAGCCGCAGGTTTATTTTTCCACCACTGTCTGTGACTCGCACGCGGCCGCATAAAGGGAAAAAAGCAGCACACGAGAGAAAAGGCGATTTGAATCCGTAAGTAGTGTCGAATTGCCTTAAATTGGCAGAACGCCATATGAAGCCGCAATTTTAATCAGACATTATACTTCATTTCAGTCGCAAAACCTGAAGCGATCACATACTGAAAACCGCAAGGAAATACAAAAGCACAAGTCCCGTGCGAGTCACTAAAAGGCTTTCAAACACAGCAAACAAATCAGCTCGCGTCAAAGATTTTGTGATGAGACATTCATACCTCTAGCATTTAGCTGAAAACAACAAATTGCAGGGGCTGCTCGCTTCTCGGCTGCTCGCTTCTCGGCCGGGGCGGCAGCGACAGGAACAAATCATCCGCTCACAAGCGAGTCCTCCAACAAACTGCAGCCGATTGTGACGGATTGGCTCATTCCTCAGGCCCTGATTGGACACTCAATAGGGGCGTTCTCGCGCCGCACTATGTGGTTGGTTGGTTGATGTCACATGATCAGGGTGCGGGGCGCTGCAAGTGAGCTGAAGTCGTCTGGCAATTGTTATTGTTTCAAGCTTTCCGATCTTATCCATGAAAGTGTAAAGCTGAGGAAAGAGTAGAAAAGGGTTTTCAGAATGGATTATCTACTGCGGGCGATTTTCCAGGTGGATATTCATTACAAGAACGCTGCACTTGGAATATTGCTAAAAGGGAAGTAGAATATCCAGGCTGCCTGGCAGGAGACTGATCAGTGAAGCGATTGTTCCCATTGGAAGCAGGAAGTCAGCAGCAGTGAATGCTCACCAATGTTCATTTCACGAAATCAAAGACTCCATTTTTAAACAATAGATAAGTTTGCAAAAATTATAAACCGCTCACGTCCCTGGGTGGGCTCGAACCGCCAACCTTTCAGTTAACAGCCGAACGCGCTGGCCCATTGCGCCACAGAAACAGCCGAAAAACAATTTGCAATTCGAATTATTCCACAGGAACCCAAGTGATTACGAACCAGAGCGTTCAGACCAGAGGCACCGTTTTTGCAGCAAATGAGAAGCTACGTGGGGCTCGACGAACGTCGGGGTAGTCGTGGCCGAGTGGCTACGTCGATGGGCTAGAAATCCATTGGAGTTTCCCCGCGCAGGTTCGAATCCTGCCGACTACAGAAATGATGACGTCGTCCCAAAGGGCGCCATTTTACTTCATTTTAAATGCTGCCTTTCGGTTCCTGTGCCGAGAAATATTCAAAGCTACAATCAAACTACGATTCAAGCAGAAAGTAAAACAAGCACTTCACCCCATTATTAAATCACGGCATCAGGAAATGCCTAGGCCACAGGAGAAATCCTCTTGAAACCGTGAAAGCAATTTTAACCGTCGAAAATATTTATTTTGCAACCCATTGAACAAAATGCACGTCATCCGCGCAGTCATCTTCCATTTTATGCTGCTTCCTACTCTGATGCTTATTTAATGTACAAAGGCAGACGAGCCACAGTTCTCAACCCGCCCGCTATGATCGGTACTTGAGAACATAAGATATAGGCGCAGGATTTGACAATGCGGCCCCCGAGCCAGTTCCGTCATTCAATAAGATTCTCTACCTCAACTGAAACTTCCCTACTTAGCCCCATATCCCTTGATTCCCGTCATGTCTAAATACAGCTCGGTTAGAAATGTACTCACCGACTGAACCGCCACAGCCCTCTGAGGTAGAGAATTGCAAAGATTCACAACGCTTAGAATGAAGACATTTCTCCTCATCTCAGTCCTAAATACAGTGCAGCCGCAGGTTTATTTTTCCACCACTGTCTGTGTCCCGCACGCGGCCGCATAAAGGGAAAAAAGCAGCACACGAGAGAAAAGGCGATTTGAATCCGTAAGTAGTGTCGAATTGCCTTAAATTGGCAGAACGCCATATGAAGCCGCAATTTTAATCAGACATTATACTTCATTTCAGTCGCAAAACCTGAAGCGATCACATACTGAAAACCGCAAGGAAATACAAAAGCACAAGTCCCGTGCGAGTCACTAAAAGGCTTTCAAACACAGCAAACAAATCAGCTCGCGTCAAAGATTTTGTGATGAGACATTCATACCTCTAGCATTTAGCTGAAAACAACAAATTGCAGGGGCTGCTCGCTTCTCGGCTGCTCGCTTCTCGGCCGGGGCGGCAGCGACAGGAACAAATCATCCGCTCACAAGCGAGTCCTCCAACAAACTGCAGCCGATTGTGACGGATTGGCTCATTCCTCAGGCCCTGATTGGACACTCAATGGGGGCGTTCTCGCGCCGCACTATGTGGTTGGTTGGTTGATGTCACATGATCAGGGTGCGGGGCGCTGCAAGTGAGCTGAAGTCGTCTGGCAATTGTTATTGTTTCAAGCTTTCCGATCTTATCCATGAAAGTGTAAAGCTGAGGAAAGAGTAGAAAAGGGTTTTCAGAATGGATTATCTACTGCGGGCGATTTTCCAGGTGGATATTCATTACAAGAACGCTGCACTTGGAATATTGCTAAAAGGGAAGTAGAATATCCAGGCTGCCTGGCAGGAGACTGATCAGTGAAGCGATTGTTCCCATTGGAAGCAGGAAGTCAGCAGCAGTGAATGGTCACCAATGTTCATTTCACGAAATCAAAGACTCCATTTTTAAACAATAGATAAGTTTGCAATAATTATAAACCGCTCACGTCCCTGGGTGGGCTCGAACCACCAACCTTTCAGTTAACAGCCGAACGCGCTGGCCCATTGCGCCACAGAGACAGACGAAAAACGCTTTGCAATTCGAATTATTCCACAGGAACCCAAGTGATTACGAACCAGAGCGTTCAGACCAGAGGCACCGTTTTTGCAGCAAATGAGAAGCTACGTGGGGCTCGACGAACGTCGGGGTAGTCGTGGCCAAGTGGCTACGTCGATGGGCTAGAAATCCATTGGAGTTTCCCCGCGCAGGTTCGAATTTTGCCGACTACAGAAATGATGACGTCGTCCCAAAGGGCACCTTTTTACTTCATTTTAAATGCTGCCTTTCGGTTCCTGTGCCGAGAAATATTCTCTGGCTATTAGTAGATCGATAAGAATGGACACAGGTGAGAGCACACCACACAGCTGGACAACGGTGGAGAGGTGTTGGAGAAGGATGGAGTGGTTAACCGTGTCAAAGGCTGCAGACAAGTCAAGAAGGATGGGGAGGGATAGTTAACTTTGTCACAGTCACAAAGGATGTAATTTGTGACTTTGATAAGAGCCTTTTCGGTACTGTGGCATGGGCGGAAATCTGATTGGAGGGATTCAAACATGGAATTGCGGGAAAGATGGGCACGGATTTGGGAGGCGACAACTAATTCAAGGACTTTGGAGAGGAAAGGGAGGTTGGAGATGGAGCGGTAATTTGCAAGAACGGAGGGATCAAGGTTTGGTTTTTTGAGGAGAGAGGTGATCACAGCAGATTTCATGGAGAAGGGGACAGTACCTGAGGAGAGAGAACCTTTAACAGTGTAACCTAACATGGGAGCCTGAAAAGGAAGTTGGGTGCTCAACAATTTGGTGGGAATAGGGTCGACGGAGCAGGAGTTGGTTCTCATGAACAAGATGAGCGCCGAGAGGTTATAAGGGGAGATAGGAGAGAAAGTGGAGAAAGATGTGAGTTCAGGACTCGGGCAGGGGGGTAACTTTAGAGGATCTTTGGCCTCGTGGGCTAGGGGAAGGAAGAGAAGGAAGGGAAGTGGTAGGGGCAGCTCAACTGATAGTCTCAATCTTTGAGACAAATAAGTCCATGAGCTTCTCACACTTGTTATCGAAGGTGAGGGTGGAGGAGACAGGGGAGAGGGGTTTCAGAAGACGGTTAGCAGCAGAGGATAGGAGCCGGGGTTTATCTTTGCATTCAGAATGATTCTGGAATAGTGAGCATTTTTGGCAGACGGGAGCAGGACACGATAACGCTTTATCTGGTCCAGCCAGATATGTGAACCAGATTTCCGCCATATCCGTTCAAGGCTGCGTTCCTTGGACTTAAGGGAGCGAAGGTGAGAGCCGTACCAGGGGGAACGGCCAGAGTGAGAGAGGGTAATTGTTTTAGTAGGGACTGGGACATCAAATTTGTTGGTGAGCATATGGTTGAGCAGATAGATAGCTGTAGAAATGTCATGGTGAATGGAGGGCCAGAGGCTGGACAGTTGGTATTTCATAAGTGCAGTTGTAAGAGAGTTGGGAGTTGCGAAAACCTGAATAAATAATAGCAATTAATGACACAGATATTAAAGATCTATTACGAATCCCTAATAAATAACTTCAATCAATAATGCCAATATGAAAGATCTGTTACGAATCCATAATAAATAACTTCAATCAATAATGCCAATATTAAAGATCTATTGCAAATGCATAATAAATAATATCAATCAGTAATGCAAATAATAAAGATCTATTACAAATCCACAATAAAAAATATCGATCAATAATGAAAATATGATTGATCTATTACAAACACTTAATAAAGAATATCAATCAATAACCCAAATATTAAAGATATATTACAAATCCTTGATAACAACAACAACAACTTGTATTTAAATAGCGCCTTTAAAGTATTAAAACGTCCCAAGGCGCTGCACAGGATTATTTTAAGACAACAAATTTGACACCGAGACACTAAAGGATAAATTAGGGCAGGTGACCAAAAGCTTCGTCTCAGAGGTAGGTTTTAAGGAGCGTCTTAAAGAGGAAAGAGAGGTAGCGAGGCTCAGATGATTAGGCAGGGAATTCCAGAGCTTAGGGCCGAGGCAACAGAAGGCACGGCCACCAAAGGCTGAGCGATTATAATCAGGGAGTCTCAAGAGGCCAGAATTAGATGACGCAGTTATTTCGGGGGTTTGTGTGGGTGAAGGAGATTGCAGAGATAGGAAGAGACAAGGCCAAGGAGGGATTTGAACACAATTATCAGAATTTTGAAATCGAGGCGCTGCTTAACCGTGAGCCAATGTAGATCAACGAGCACAGGGGAGATGGGCGAATGGAACTTGGTGCGAGTTAGGACACGGGCAGCCGAGTTTTGGATGGCCTCAAGTTTACGTAGGGTGGACTGTGGGAGGCCAGCCAGGAGTGTGTTGGATAGTCAAGTGCAGAGGGAACAAAGACATGGATGAGGGTTTCAGTAGCGGATGAGCTGAGGCAAGGGCGGAGACGGGCGATATTATGGAGGTGGAAGTAGGCGGTCTTTGTTGTGCTGCGGATATGAGCTCAGAAACTCATTTCAGGGTCAAATGTGACACCAAGGTTGCAAACAGTGTGGTTCAGCCTCAGAAAGATGTTAGCGAGAGGAATGGAGTCAGTGGCAAGTTAAGGGAGTTTGTGGCGCGGAATGGAAACAATGGCGTCGGTCTTCCCAATATTTAATTAGAGAAAATTTTGGCTCATCCAGAACTGTATGTCGGACAAGCAGTCTGACAATTTAGAGTCCGTGGAAGGGTCGAGAGAAGAAGTAGTGAGGTAGAGCTGGGTGTCGTCAGCGTACATGTGGGAACTGACGCTGTGTTTTTGGATGATGTCGCCAAGGGGCAACATATGGATGAGAAATAGGAGAGGCCAAGGATCGATCCTTGGAGGGCAACTGAGGTAACGATGAGGGAGCGGGAAGGGAAGCCGTTACAGGTGATTCTCTGGCTAATATTAGATAGATAAGAATGGAAACAGGTGAGAGCAGTCTCGCACATCTGGACAACGGTGGAGAGTGTTTTGAGAAGGATGGTGTGGTCAACTGTGTCAAAGGCTGCAGCCAAGTCAAGAAGGAAGAGGAGGGATAGTTAACTTTGTCACAGCCACAAAGAATGTCATTTATGACTTTGATAAGAGTCGTTTCGGAATTGTGGCAAGGGCGGAAACTGATTTGATGGATTCAAACATGGAATTGCGGGAAAGATGGGCTCGGATTTGGGAGGCGACAACACTTTCAATGACTATGCAGAGGAAAGGGAGGTTGGAGTTGGGGCGATAGTTTGCAAGGACGGAGGGATCAAGGTTTGATTTTCTGAGCAGAGGGGTGATGACGACAGATTTGAGGCAGAGGGGGACAGTACCTGAGGTGAGAGAACCTTTAACAATATCAGCTAACATGGGAGCCAGAAAAGGAAGATCGGTGGTCAGCAGTTTGTTGGGAATAGTGTCGAGGGAGCAGGAGGTGCTTCTCATGGACAAGATGAGCGCAGAGCGGTTATGAGGGAGATCAGACGGAAAGGGGAGAAAGTTGTGAGTTCATGGCTCGGGCTGCATGGAAACTTAGAGGAAGTTTGGCCTCGTGGGCTAGGGGAAGGAAGGGAAATGGCAGAGGCAGCTGAACGGATAGTCTCAATCTTAGAGACAAATAAGTCCATGAGCTCCTCACACTTGTTATCGGAGGTGAAAGTGGAGGAGACAGGGGAGAGGGGTTTAAGAAGGCGGTTTGCAGTAGAGAATAGAAGCCCGGGTTTATCTTGCATTCCAGAATGATTCTGGAATAATGAGCAATTTTGACAGAAGAGAGCTGGACCCGATAATTCTTTATGTGGTCCAGCCAGATATGTAAACCAGATTTCCGCCATATCAGTTCAAAGCTGCGTTCCTTTGACATAATTAGCGAAGGTGAGAGCCTAACCAAGGGAACGACCAGGGTGAGAGAGGGTAATTGTTTTAGTACGGACTAGTGCATCAAATGTGGTGAACGTGTGGTTGAGCAGATCGATAGATGTCATGATGAATGGAGGGCCAGAGGCTGGATTTCATAAGTGTAGTTGTAAGAGAGTTGGGAGTTGGGAAATCCTATATAAATAATATCAATCAATAATTCAGATATTAAAGATCGATTGCAAATCCTTAATAATTAACATCAATTAATAATGCAAATATTAAAGATCTATTACAAATCCATAAAAAATAACATGAATCATTAAGGCAAATATTTAAGATCTATTGCAATTCCTTTATAAATAACATCAATCAATAATGCAACGATTAAAGATCTATTGCAAATTGTCAATAAAAATTATCGATCAATAATGTATATATTAAAGATATATTGCAAATGCTTAATAATAAACATTAATCAATAATGCAAATTTTCAAGATCTAAAACAAATCCTTACTAAATAATATCAATCAATAAGGCTAGTATTAAAGATCTTTTACAAATCCATTTTACAAAAACATCTTTCAAAAATGCAAATATTAAAGATCTATTACTAATCCTTAATAAATAATATCCATCAATAAAGCAAAAAATAAAGATTTTTGCAAATCCTTAATAATTAACTTCAATCAATAATTCAAATATTAAAGATCTATTACAAATCCTCAAAAAAAATTGATCAATAATGCAAATATTAAAGATCTATTGCAAATCCTTAATAAAAAACATCAATCAATACTGCAAATATTTTAGAACTACTACAAAACATTAATAAATAATATCGATCAATAATGTAGATATTACAGATCTATTACAAAAGCCTAATAAATAATAGCAATGAACAATGCAAATATTAACGATCCATTACAAATCCTAAATAAATAACATCAAGCAATAATGCAAATATTAAAGATCTTCTACAAATCATTAATAAATAATATCAATCAATAATGCAAATAATAAAGATATTTTACAAACCGTTAATAAATAATATCGACAAATAATAAAAATATTAAAGGTCATTCACAAATCCTTAATAAATAACATTAGTTAATCAGGCTAATATTAAAACCCTATTACAAATTTTTAATCAATAATATCGATCAATAATGCAAATATTAAAGATCTATTACAAATCCATAAAATGAACATGAATCAATAAGGCAAATATTAAAGATTTATTACGAATGTTTAATAAATAATATCAATCAATAAGGAAAATATTAAAGATCTATTACAAATCCTAAATAAATAATATCGATCAATAATGTAACTATTAAAGATCAATTACAAATCCACACTAAATAATTTCAATCAATAATGCAAAAGTTAAACGATAGCAAAATACTGCGGATGCTGGAAATCCGAAATAACAACAGAAAACGCTGGAAAAACTCAGCAGGCCAGGCAGCTTCCGTGGAGAGAGAAATACAGTTAACGTTTCAGGTCGAAGACCTTTCGTCAGAACTGGAAATAGCAGTAAATGAAACAGATTTAAGGCAAGGATAAAGCTGGGAAAAGGGGGAGGGGATGAAAGAACAAAAGGAGAGATTAAGAGACATTGAGAGACATTAAGAGATGATCAAGGCAAGAGGATGTGTTAATGTGACAGGTTGAGGCTAAAAGAAGTGTAAAATGCACTGGCAGAATCAGGGACAGCTGCCAGCTTCTTGGGAAAAAAAGGGGGGGGCAAACAAAAGGGTGGATGAAAAAATAAAATATAAATGTGATAGGGGCTAGGTTATGATCTAAAATTGTTGAACTCGATGTTGAGTCCAGAGGGCTGTAGCGTGCCTAAATGAAAGATGAGCTGCTGTTCCTCGAGTTTACGGTGAGCTTCCATGGAAAAGTGTAATAGGCCGAGGACGGTGAGGTCAGAGTGGGAGTGGAGCGGAGAATTAAAGTGACAGGCCACCGGGAGCTCGGGGTCCACCTTACGGACTGAATGGAGCTGTTCCACAAAGCGGTCACCCAATCTGCGTTTGGTCTCCCCAATGTAGAGGGGACCACATCGTGAGCAGCGAATACAGTATACCAAATTGCAGGAAGTACAAGTAAATCGCTGCTTCACCTGGAAGGGGTGTTTGGGGCCCTGGACAGTGGGCAGAGGGAAGGTATAAGGGCATGTGTTGCATCTCCTGTGGTTGCACGGGAAGGTGCCGGGCGAAGTGGAAGGGGTGCTGGGGGTGGTAGAGGAGTGGGCTAGGGTGTCGCGGATGGAGCGGTCCCTGCGGACTGCTTCTGACATGCCTTCCTTTTTCCTCAACCGAGGATTCCCCTCTAATGTGGTCGACACGGCCCTCGACCATGTCTGTTCTATCTCCCGCACTTCTGCCCTCATCGCTGCCCCTCCATCCCGGAACCACGATAGAGTACCCCTTGTCCTCACCTTTCACCCCACCAGCCTCCACATTCAACGGATCATCCTCCGCCATTTCCGCCACCTCCAGCCTGATCCCAGCACCAAACGCATCTTCCCCTCACCTCCCCTTTCAGCATTCCACAGGGACCACTCCCTCCGTGATACCCTAGTCCACTCCTCTACCACCCCGAGCACACCTTCCCCTTCGCCCGGCACCTTCCTGTGCAAGCGCAGGAGATGCAACATATGCCCTTTAACCTCCCCTATTCCCACTGTCCAGGGCCCCAAACACACCTTCCAGGTGAAACAGCGATTTACTTGCACTTTCTGCAATTTAGTATACTGTATTCGCTGCTCACGATGTGGTCTCCTCTACACTGGGGAGACCAAACGCAGATTGAGTGACCGCTTTGCGGAACACCTCCGTTCAGTCCGTAAGGGGGACCCCGAGTTCCCGGTGGCCTGTCACTTTATTTCTCCGCTCCACTCCCACTCTGACCTCACCGTCCTCAGCCTATTACACTGTTCCACGGAAGCTCAGCGTAAGCTCGAGGAACAGCATCTCATCTTTCGTTTAGGCACGCTACAGCCCTCTGGACTCAATATCGAGTTCAACAATTTTCGATCATAACCTCAGCCCCAATCACATTTATATTTTATTTTTTCATCCACCCTTTTGTTTGCCCCTCCCCCTTTTTTCCCCCCAGAAGCTGGCAGCTGTCCCTCATTCTGCCAGTGCATTTCGCACTCTTTTTAGCCTCAACCTGTCACATTAACACCTCCTCTTGCCTTGATCATCTCTTAATGTCTATCAATGTCTCTTAATCTCTCCTTTTGTTCTTTCATCCCCTCCCCCTTTTCCCAGCTTTATCCTTGCCTTAAATCAATTTCATTTTCTGCTATTTCCAGTTCTGACGAAAGGTTTTCGACCTGAAACGTTAACTCTGTTTGTCTCTCCACGGATGCTGCCTGGCCTGCTGAGGTTTTCCAGCGTTTTCTGCTGTTATGCAAAAGTTAAAGATCTATTACAAATGCGTAATAAATAATAACAATGAACAATGCAAATATCAAAGATCTATTACAAATCCTTAAAAAATAATATCGATCAATAATGCAAATATTAAACATCTATTACAAATCCTCAACAAAAATTATCAATCAATAATTCAAATATTAAAGATCTCTTACAAACCTTAATAAATAATATCTATCAATAATGCAAATATTAAAGATCTTTTACAAATCGTCAATAACATTTATCAATCAATAATGCAAATATTAAAGTGAGAATCTGCACAACGCCAGGATTTTAGTCCAACAGTTTTATTAGAAATCACAAGCTTTCGGAGCTGCTGCTCCTTCGTCAGGTGAGGTGAAGGAATACGAATCGGCAAAGCATATATAGACAGAGAACATGCTGTTCTCTGTCTATATATGCTTTGCTGATTCGTATTCCTTCACTTCACCCGACGAAGGAGCAGCAGCTCCGAAAGCTTGTCATTTCAAATAAAACTGTTGGACTATAACCTGGTGTTGTGCGACTTCTCACTTTTGTCCGCCCCAGGCCAACACCGGCATCACCGCATCATGGCAAATATTAAAAATCTCTTACAAAGCCTTAATAAATAATATCAATCAATACTGCAAGTATTAAAGATCTATTGCAACACCTTGATAAATAATATCAATCAATAATGCAAATATTAAACATCTATTACAAATCCTTAATAAATAACTTGAATCAATAATGCAAATATTGAAGATGCATTAGAAATCAACAATAAAATGTATCGATCAATAAGGCACATATTAAAGACCTATTACAAATGTTTAATAAATAATATCTATCAATAATGCAAATATTAAAGATCTATTACAAATGCATAAAAAACATGAATCAATCAGGAAAATATTAAAGATCTATTGCAATTCTTTAATAAATAACAACAATCAATAATGCAAATACAACAGATATATTGCAAATGCTTAATAATAATTGACATCAATCAATAATGCAAATACGAAAGATCTATTGCAAATCCTTAAAAATAACATCAATCAATAAACCCAATATTAAAGATCTATTACATATCCTCAATTAATCATACCGATCAATAATATAAATATTAAAGATATATTAGAAATCCTCAATAAAAATTATCGATCAATACTGCAAATATTAAAGATCACTTACAAATCCTTAATAAATAATATCAATCAATAAAGCAATATTAAAGTTCTCTTGCAAAGCCTCAATAGATAATAGCAATCAATAATGCAAGTATTAAATATCTATTACAAATCCTTAATAAATAATATCAATCAATAATGCAAATATTAAAGATCTATTACAAGTCCACAATAAAAAATATCAATCAATAAGGCAAATATTAAAGATCTATTACAAAGCCAAAATAAAAAATATCGATCAATAAGGCAAACATTAAAGACCTATTACAATTTTTTAACAAATAATATCAATCAATAATGCAAATATTAAAGATCTATTGCAAACCCTTATAAATAAGATTAATCAATAATGCAAATATTATATAGATTTATTCCAAATGTTTAATACAAAATATCAATCAATAATGCCAACATTAAATATTTATTACATCTCCTCAATAAATAATTTCAATCACTAATGAAAATATTAAAGATCTATTACAAATTATTCATAAATAATATCGATCAATAATCTAAATATTAAAGATCTATTACAAATCCTTAATAAATAACATTAATCAATAATGCAAATATTAAAGATCTATTACAAATCCTCAATAAAAATTATCGATCAATAATGCAAATATTAAAGATCTATTACAAATCCTTAATAAATAATATCAATCAATAATGCAAATTTTAAAGATCTATTACAAATCCTTAATAAATAACTTGAATCAATAAGGCAAATATTAAAGAGCTATTACAAATTTTTAACAAATAATATCAATCAATATTGCAAATATTAAAGATCTATTCCAAATCCACAATAAAAAATATCGATCAATAAGGCAAATATTAAAGAACTATTACAAATTTTTAAGAAATAATATCAATCAATAATGCAAATATTAAAGATCTCTTACAAAGCCTCAATAAAAATTATCAATCAATAATGCAAATATTAAAGATCGCTTACAAAGCCTTAATAAATAATATCAATCAATACTGCAAGTATTAAAGATCTATTACAAATCCTTGCTAAATAATATCAATCAATAATGCAAATATTAAACATCTATTACAAATCTTTAATAAATAACTTGAATCAATAATGCAAATATTGAAGATGTATTAGAAATCCACAATAAAAAATTTCGATCAATAAGGCAAATATTAAAGATCTATTACAAATGCATAAAAAATCATGAATCAATCTGGAAAATATTAAAGATCCATTGGAATTCATTAATAAATAACATCAATTAATAATGCAAATACTAAAGATCTATTGCAAATACTTCAAAATAACATCAATCAATAATGCCAATATTAAAGATCTATTACATCTCCTCAATAAATAAGATCAATCACTAATGAAAATATTAAAGATGTATTACAAATTATTCATAAATCATACCGATCAATAATATAAATATTAAAGATCTATTACAAATCCTCAATACAAATTATCGATCAATAATGCTACTATTAAAGATCTATTACAAATCCTTAATAAATAATATCAATCAATAATGCAAATATTAATGATCTCTTACAAAGCCTCAATAAATAATATCAGCCAATAATGCAAGTATTAAAGATCTATTACAAATCCCTAAGAAATAATATCAATCAATAATGCAAATTTTAAAGATCTATTACAAATCCTTAATAAATAACTTGAATCAATAAGGCAAATATTAAACAGCTATTACCATTTTTTAACAAATAATATCAAACAATATTGCAAATATTAAAGATCTATTCCAAATCCACAATAAAAAATATCGATCAATAAGGCAAATATTAAAGTCCTATTACAATTTTTTAACAAATAATATCAATCAATAATGCAAATATTAAAGATCTATTACAAATCCATAAAAGATACATGAATCAATCAGGAAAATATTAAAGATCTATTGCAATTCCTTAATAGACAACATTAATCAATAATGCAAATATTAAAGATATATTGCAAATGCTTAATAATAAGTAACATCAATCAATAATGCAAATACTAAATCTCTATTGCAAACCCTTAAAAATAACATCAATCAATAATGCAAATATTATAGATTTATTCTAAATCTTTAATAAAAAATATCAATCAATAATGCCAATATTAAAGATTTATTACATATCCTCAATAAATAATATCAATCACTAATTAAAATATTAAAGATCTATTACAAATTATTCATAAATAATGTCGATCAATAATCTAAATATTAAAGATCTATTACAAATCCTTAATAAATAACATTTATCAATAATGCAAATATTAAAGACCGATTACAAATCCTAAATAAATAATATCAATCAATAATGCAAGTATTAAAGATCTATTATTGATCCGTAATTAATAATATCATTCAATAATGCAAATATTATAGATCTATCCCAAATCTTAATAAATAACAATAATCAATAATGCAAATATTAAAGATCTATAACAAATCCACAATAAAAAATATCGATCAATAATGCAAATATTAAAGATATATGGCAAATGCTTAATAATAATTAACAGCAATCAATAATGCAAATATTAAAGATCTATTACAGATCCTCAATAAATAACATCAATAATGGAAATATTAAAGAACTATTACATATCCTTCATAAATAACATAAATAATGCAAATATTAAAGATCTATTGCAAATTCTTAATAATAATTAACATTAGTCAATAATGCAAACACTAAAGGACTATTGCAAATCCTTAAAAATAGCATCAATCAATAATGCAAATATTAAAGATCTATTACATATCTCAATAAATAATATCAGTCACTAATGTAAATATTAAAGAACTATTACAAATCGTTAATAAATAATATCATTCAATAATGCAAATATTAAAGAACTCTTAAAAAGCCTTAATAAATAATATGAATCAATAATGCAATTATTACAGATCTATTACAAATGCATAATAAATAATATTTATCATGAATTCAAATATTAAAGATCTAATACAAATCCTTAATAAATTACATCGATCAATAATGTAGATATTAAAGATCTATTACAAATGCATAATAAATAATAACAATGAACAATGCAAATATTAAAGATCTATTACAAATCCTTAATAAATAACATCAATCAATAATGCAAATATTAAAAACCTATTCCAATTCCTTAAGAAATAATATCAGAAATTAATGCAATTATTAAAGATCTCTTACAATGCCTTAATAAATAATATCAATCAATAATGCAAGTATTAAAGATCTATTACAAATCTTGAATAAATAACATCAATGAATAATGCAAATATTAAAGATCTACTACAAATCCTAAATACATAATAAGGATCAATAATGCAAATATTAAAGATCTATTGCAAATCCATAATAAATAATATCAATCAATATTGCAAATATTAAAGATTTATTACAAATGCTTAATAAATAACATCAATCAAAAATGGAAATATTAAAGATCTATTACAAATCCATAAAAATAACATGAATCAATCAGGCAAATATTAAAGATCTATTGCAATTCCTTTATTAATAACATCAATCAATAATGCAAATATTAAAGATATATTGCAAATGCTTAATAATTAACATCAATCAATAATGCAAATAATAAAGATCTATAACAAATTCTTAAAAATAATATCAATTGTTAATTCAAATATTAAAGATCTATTACATATCCTGATTACATAATATTGATCAGTAATGAAAGTATTAAAGATATATTGCAAATGCTTAATAATTAAAATGAATCAGTAATGCAATTATTAAAGATCTATTACAGACCTTTAATAAATAAAATCAATCAATAAGGAAAATATTAAAGTTCTATTACAAATACTTCATAAATAATATCATTCAATAATGCAAATACTAAAGGTCTATTGCAAATCCTTAATAAATAATATCAATCAATAAATCAAGTATTAAAGATCTATTATGAATCCTGAATAAAAAAACTTTGAATAATGCAAATACTAAAGATCTATTACAAATCCCTAATAAAAAATATCAATTAATAATGCAAATATTAAAGATCTATTACAAATCCTTAATAAATAACATCAATCAATAATGCAAATATTAAAGATCTATTACAAATCCTTAATACATAACATCAATCAACAATGCAAATATTAAAGATCTATTACAAATCCTTAATAAATGACATCGATCAATAATGCAAATATTAAAGATCTATTACAAATCCTTAATAAATAACATCAATCATTAATGCAAATATTAAAGATCTAATACAAATCTTTAATACAGAATTTCGATCAAAAATGCAAATATTATAGATCTATTACAAATGCATAATAAATAACATTATCAACAATTCAAATATTAAAGATCTATTACAAATCCATAATAAATAATATCAATCAATAATGCAAATATTAAATATCTATTGCAAATGTATAATATCAATCAGCATTGCAATAAAAAGATCATTTAATATTACATAATAAATATTTATCAATAATAAATTTATTATATATCTATTATAAATGCATTATAAATAATATTGATCAATAATGCAGATATTAAAGATCGATTTCAAATGCATAATTTTATATCTGATCTGTAATTAAAAGTATAGTATGTATAATATTATGTAATATGTACGGCATAGTATTATGAAGAATTTAAAGCACAGAAACAGGCCATTCAGCTCAACTGGCCCTAACGGTGATTATGCTCCACGACGAGACTCCTCCCACCATTCTTCATCTAACCCTAGCTTCATATCGTTCGATTCTTTTCTCCCTCATGTGCTTATCTATAATCTATGCTATTCGCCTCAACTTTTTCCTGTGTTAGCGAGTTCTGCATTCTCACCACTCTCTGGGTAATGAAGTTTCTCCTGAATTCCCGATTGGATTATTACTGACTGTTTTGTATTGATAACCCCCTAGGTCCCGGCTCGGCCATCAGTGGAAACATCTTCTATATGTTTACATTCATAATTTTAAAGGCGTCTATCAGGCCGCCCACCTCAGCCATCTCTTTTCTAGAGAAAAGAGCTCCAACCAGTTCAGTCTTTCCTGAAAGTGAGAACATCTCAGTTCTGGTATCATCTTGGAAATTCTTTTTCGCACCCTCTGCAGTACTTCTACATTCGTTTTTTTGATATGGAGAACAAAACAGCGCACAATAATGATCGAATACCTATCACAAATACATAATTTTTAAATCTGATTAGCCGTTCCTAGTTCATCGCTGGGTCAAAACGAGGTGCTCCCTCCCTAACAACATTGTGGGAGTACCTTCACCACACGGACTGCAGCGGTTCAAGAAGCTGGCTCACCACCACCTTCTCAAGGGCAATTAGGGATGGGCAATAAATGCTGGCCTTGCCAGCGACGCCCACATATCAAGAAAGAATAAAAAAAATTAAAAGGATAACTAATAGGAATGTAAGAATTTCAATTTAAGCTCCATGTTTGAACCTCTCCAATCAGGTTTCCACCCTTGCCACAGCCCTGAAACTGTCCTAATCAAAATCACAAACGAGACGTGCCTTGGGAGGTTTTGCTACGTAAAGACATTAAATAAACACGGTGCAATTTGTGTATAATGAAAATTACTTACTCAGGTAACCGAGAATCAGCAGCAGAGTCCTCATCTCAGCGGGTGATATTCTGGAAGTAAAAACACGGAATTTGTATTAAAGAGAGTTGAGGGAATGGGGGATCAGAGGGAACTTTAAATAGGCAGCTGGACACTGAATCATTTTCTATATCTATTCATAATGGGTGAGCTCCACCTCTCTCCCTCACTGGGACCCCTACAGACAGAGGCGAGCTCCAACTCTTTACATTTCCTTGATAAACACCAATTCCTTGACTCTCTTTCCAGTCTCCCGGTAGAGATCCTCTTCTAATATTCTAACACAGGTCTTCACTGAGCCCGGTATTGGGACAGGACAAGCAGTAAACACACCCCTGAGTCCCTACTTAGCAAGTGAAAACTTCTGAGCTTGTTTTAAAAGTCCATTCATACAGGACTGCTTACCAGATTCTCCAAATGAGTTGCTGCTGTGTGAGATGAAGTGGGTTCAGTTCACCTGCACTCTCCTGATTCTCAGCTGCAATCTGCTGTGAGCGGTGTCGGACTCAGTGACAGCTCATCCACCAACTCTGCCCACAGCAGAGACACGTGTGACTGAGGGCAGTGCTGGTTGGCTGACAGAATCTGGTTTAGTAATGTTCTATAATATGGCAGAATTCATGCAAATTAAAGACTTTTAGTGAAATGATCTGAGCTAAACAAATAAGTAAACATATCTCCTGGGCCCAGGGTAACCAGCTGGGCTTTGCTGCTGTAACATAACTTGGCTTCAGCTGCCCAGCATGAAGGGTTTAGGGAGATTGGAACTGGGGAGGGTCTGAGCATGTTATGATCAGTATTGGGGAATGGTCTGTATTTATTGGGACTTTAATGGACATAAGAAGATAATAAAAGAAGCAGAAGTAGGACTTTTGGCCCGTCGAGCCTGCTCCCCCATTCATTAACAACATGTCTAATCTTCGACCACAATTCCACCTCCCCGCGCTATCCCCACAAACCTTGGTTCCCTTAGTTCACAAATATCTATCAATGTCGGCCTTGAAAATACATCATCGACTGAGCACCACAGCCCACTGGGGTAGAGAATTCCAAAGATTCACAACCCTCTGAGTGAAGACAATTCTCCTCATCACAGTCCTGTATGGCCGACCTCTTATCCTGAGCCTATGACCCCTAGTTCTAGACACGCCAGCCAGGGAAAAACAGTCTCTCAGCATCCACCCAGTCAAGCCCTTTAAGAATTGTATACGTTTCAGTTAGATCACCAGTCATTCTTCTAACCTCCAGAGAATATAGGCCCATTCGAATTAATTTCTGCTCATATGACAGTCCTCTATTCCCAGGAATCAATATAGAGAACATTCGGTGTAACCGCTCTAAGGCAAGTTTATCCGTCCTTAGATAAGGAGACCTAAACTGCACACTGTACTCCAGGTGCTGTCTCACCAAAGCCCTCTATAATTGCAGCAAGGCTTCCTTACCCTTAGACTTCAACCCTCTTGCAATAAAGGCTAACATACCATGTGCCTTCCTAATTGCTTGCTGTACCTGCATGTTAACTTTCTGTGATTCGTGTACAAGGACCCTAAATCCCTCTGAATACCAGCATTTCCTAGTCTCTCAACTTTGAAAAAATATTCTGTTGTTCCATTCTTCCTATCAAATTGGATAATTTCACACTTCCCCACATTATGCTCCATCTGCCACCTTCTTGCTCAATCATTTAACGGTCTATATCCCTTTGCAGCCTACTTGCGTCCTCCTGACAGCTTACTTTCCCACCTTTGTATCATCAGCAAACTTGGATATATTACACTCGGCCCTCTCATCTAATACATTGATATGGATTGTAAGTAGCTGAGGCCGAAGCACTGATCCTTGCGGCACTCCACTAGATACACCCAGCCATCCCGAAATTGTCCCGTTTATCCCTCCTTCACCAGGTAGATTCCTGGGATGAGAGATTTGTCCTACGAGGAGAGATTAAGTCGAATGGGCCTATAATCTCTGGAGTTGAGAAGAATGAGAAGTGAACTCATTCACGCTTATAAAATGATAAAAATCCAAATACACTACAGCCACTGGTTTCCCCCTTATCGATCCTCATACTTACACCCTAAAAAACATTAACATATTTGTCAAGCATAATTGCCGTTCATAAAACTGTGTTGAATCTGCCTAATCATATTGTGAGTTTCCAAGTGTCCAGTCAGCACGTCCTTAATAATTGATTCAATCAATTCCCGTCCTACTGATATCAGGCTAACTAGGCACTGGGTGTCAAAGAGAGTATATCCACAGGTTAAATCCCTCTCATATCATTAGTGTGTCAGTAATGGACAATGGTCCATCAGTAACACACTCAGAGTAGAGATTACACTAATCCTTCGAGAAACGCACTCCTGGTGATTCTTGACATTCAATTTAAATACAGAGGCCATCGCAGTCCCTTTACTCTCCCAGTGTTAGTGGGTGAGCAGCAGTCAGGGTTGTTGCTAAATGTACGACTGTGCTCTTTGAAGGATGTTTTCCGTGCTTCTGATGTGAACAATGTATTGTTCTCAGTCTGTCAGCATCATCCGACAAACATTACATCATAGAGTACTAGAATAATGCAGCACAGAAGCAGGCCATTCGACCCATCGTGCCTGTGCCGGCTCTTTGAAAGAGCTGTCCGATTAATCCCAATCACCTGCTCTTTCCCCATAGACCTGTAAATTATTTCACTTCAAAAATTCCCTTTGCAAGTTAATTTTGAACCTGCTGCCACCGCCCTTTCAGGCAGCACATTGCAGATCACAGCAACTCGCTGTGTAAGAAAATGTTTGCTCAAGTCGCCTCTGGTTCTTGTTCCAATCACATTAAATCTGTGACCTCTGGTTACTGACCCTTCAGCCATTGGCAACAGTTTCTCCTTATTCACTCTATTAAAACCAGCCATGATTTTGAACACATCTATCAAATCTCTCTGCTCTAAGTATACAAATTTCAGCTGCTGCAGTCTCTCCAATTGACTGAAGTCTCTCATCCATGGTACCATTCTGTTTCTGCCCGATTCCATTACCCAAAAATGCTACCGGAGCATCACCTCGGAATTGGCAATAAATGTTGGCCTTGCCAGCGACGCCCACATCCCATAAACGAATAAAAAAAACCTCGGATGTGTACAGAAAACAAAGATGTTGATTTCAGGAAGCACTTCTTCACACGAAGTGTCGGGGAAATCTGGAACTCTCTCTCCCAAAACGCTGTTGAGGCTGGGGGTCAATTAAAAGTTTGAAAATTGAGATTGATAGATTTTTGTTGGGTAAGGGTATTAAAGTTACGTAATGAAGTCGGGTAGATGGAGTTAAGGTACAGATCAGCCATGATCTGATTGAATGCTGGATCAGGCTCGAGGGGCTGAATTGCCTCCTCCTGTTCCTATGTTTCCATGTTTCTATGACCCTAAAAATTCTCTTTTTCTCTCCTCACTCTAGTTTGCATTAGTTGTGAAATGAGCAACTGTGACCATCAGCAGATCTTATCCGTGTTTTTGATCTGAACAGTTCATTGTTCTCAGTATCTGAGCAGCCTCTGACAAACAACAAGCTCCCACTTTTTGAAGTCTGACATAGTCTTGCCTGCCGCAAACAGCGTAAAACATTCAAATTTGTTAGCCACAGTGGAAGAAAAGATCAGGCAGACTCGGAAGTGATGATGGGTGCAGTGTGGCAGCGAATTACTTCCTTGTATGCTGGAATTAACTCATGGGGATTCACAGATTCGGCAATGAATGGATATTGATGAAACTATCGTGGACCAGGCCTTGAACATGAGCTGGTTGAGAGTGTGATTGAAAGTCAGTCAGCTCTTTTCACACAGTAACTCTGAGTAATCAGGTGCTACAAAAAGATTGAGATCACTGAGGGTACGGTAGCATAGTGGTTATGTCACTGGAATATTGATCCAGAGAACGAGAGTTCAAATCTCACCCCGGAAGTTTGAGAATTTGAATTCAAGTTTAAAAATCTGGGTATGTAAAGTCTGGTATCAGGGAAAGTGGTTGACACATGGAGTGGATTTATCCCCTGATTATCCTCTCGCTAACACTCAGTGTTAATTAATGTTCAAAGGTATATGCTTGGGATGTGACTCTGATATAGGTGGGACTTAACTCTGATTTGGGATGGAGTTGTCTCTGATATAGGAGGGATTTTTCTCTGATATGGGAGGGGTTTGTGTACATGGATCCCTGAATCTTTGGCCCCTCCACAGTTCCCAGTTTCTCACTATATAGAAAATACTCTGATCTATCTTTCTCAGATCTGAAGTGGATGACCTCACACGTTCATGGGCACTGAGTGTTAGAAAGTGAATATTCACAGCGTAAGGCCCTCTCATATCAGTAATGGACTATCAGTAACACACTACAATGTAGATATTACACTAATCCTTCGAGATATACAGTCTTGATGATTCTCGGCATTTAATTTAAATACAAATACCATCGCAGTCCCTTTACTCTCCCAGTGTTAGTGGGTGAGCAGCAGTCAGGGTCTGGGACATATCTGATCAGGGGCCTCACAGTGTCGCCTGTCCTGGTTACACAAAAACTCACACAGCTCGTTCATTCTCCTCACTCTAGTTTACATATGTTGCTAAATGTACTCCTGTGCCCTTTAAAATATCTTATCCGTTATTCTGATGTGAACAATCTATTGTTCAGAGTCTGTCAACACCATCTGACAAACATTACATCATAGAATCCGAGAATTATACAGCACAGAAGGAGGCCTTTCGGCCCATGGTGCCTGTACCGGCTCTTTGAAAGAGCTGCCCAATTAATTCCACTCCCCTGGTCTTTCCCCATAGACCTGTAAATCATATCCCGTCAAAAATTCCCTTTTGAAAGTTACTGTTGAACCTGCTTCCACCGCCCTTTGAGGGAGCACATTTCAGATCACAACAACTCGCAGTGTAAGAACATGTTTCCTCATGTCGCCTCTGTTTCGTTTGCTAATCAGTTTAAGTCTGTGTCGTCTGGTTACTGACCCGTCAGCCACTGGAAACAGTTTCTCCTTATTTACTCTATCCATTCATGATTTTGAACACCTCTATCAAATCTTCCGTTATCCCAGCTTCTCCACTCTCTTTACAATGTTGTTTTATTCGTTCCTTGGATGTGGGCATCGCTGACAAGGCCAACATTTATTGCCCATCTTTAGCTGCCTTTGAGAAGGTGGTGGTTAGCCGCCGTCTTGAACCGCTGCAGTCCGAAAGAAAGAAGAAAGAAAGAAAGTCTTGCATTTATATAGCGCCTTTCACGAACAACAGACGTCTCAAAGTGGTTACAAGCCAACGAAGTACTTTTAAAGTGGAGTCACTGTTGTAATGTGGCAGCCAATTTGCCCACTCCAGGGACTTGAGCACAGAATGCTAGGCTGACACTCCAGTGCTATGTTGAGGGAGTGCTACACTGTCGGAGGTGCCGTCTTTCGGATGTGACATTAAACCGAGGCCCCGTCTGCTCTCTCAGGTGATCGTAAAAGATGCCGCGGCACTCTTTCGAAGAAGAGCAGGGGAGTTATCCCCGTTGTCCTGGCCAATATTTCTCCCTCAACCAACATAACAAAAACAGATGAGTTGGTCATTTTCACACTGCTGTTTGTGGGAGCTTGCTGTTGGAGCTGCACTCATCCAGGCAAGTGGAGAGTATTCCATCACACTTCATACTTGTACCTCGTAGATGGTGGACAGGCTTTGCGGAGTCAGGAGGTGAGACACTCGCCGCCGAATACCTAGCCTCTGACCTGCTCTTGTAGCCACGCTATTTACGTGTCTGCTCCAGTTAAGTTTCTGGTCAATGGTGACCCCCCAGGTTGTTCATAGTGGCGGATTCGGCGATGGTAATACTATTGAATGTCAAAGGCTGGTGGTTAGACTCTCACTTGTTGTAGATAGTCATTGCCTGGCACTAGTTTGGCGCAAATGTTAGTTGCGAATGGAAATGAACACCGTGCATCCATCAGCAAACATCCCTACTTCTGACCTTATGATGGAGGGAAGGTCATTGATGAAGCAGCTGAAGATGTTTGAGCCTAGGACACTGCCCTAAGGAACTGCTGCAGCGATGCACTGGGGCTGTGATGATTGAACTCAGATAACCACAACCATCTTCCTTTGTGCTAGGTATTACTCCAGCCAGTGGAGAGTTTTTCCCCCTGGTTCCCATTGACTTCAATTTTAGTATGGCTCCTTCATGCCACACTCGGTCAAATGCTGCCTTGATGTCAAGGGCAGTCACTCTCACTTCACTTTTGGAATTCAGCTCCATTGTCCATGTTTGGAGCAAGGCTCTAATGAGGTCTGGAGTCGATTGGTCCTGTTGGAATCCAAACTGAGCACCGCTGAGCAGCTTATTGGTGAGTAAATGCCGCTTGAGAGCACTGTCGATGACCTCTTCCATCACTTTGCTGATGATTGCGAGTAGACTGATGGGTCAGTAATTGACCGGATTGGATTTGGCCTGCTTTTTTTGGACAGGACATAGCTGGGCAGCTTTTCACATTGTTGGGAAGATGCCAGTGTTGCAGCTGTATGGGAAGATCTTAGCTAGAGGTGTGGTTTGTTCTGGAGCACAAGTCTTCAGCACGACAGCTGTGATGTTGTCGGGGCCATTAGCCTTACTGTATCCTGTGCGCTATGCTGGTTCTTGATATCACGTGGAGTGAATCGAATTGGCTGAAGACTCACTTCTGTGATGGTGACGACCTCAGGAGGAGGGCGATATGGATCATCCACACGGGACTTCTGACTGAAGGTGGTTGCAAACGCTTCAGGCTTAACTTTTGCACTCAAGTGCTAGACTCCGCCATCATTCAGGATGGGAATATTCAAGGATCCTCTTCATCCTGTTAGTTGTTTAATTGTCCACCACCATTCATGATTGTATGTGGCAGGACTGCAGGACTTTGATCTGATCCATTGATTGTGGGATCACTTAGCTCTGTCTATAGCATGCTGCTTCCGCCGTTTAGCATGCATGTAGTCCTGTGCTGCAGCTTCCCCAGGTTGGCACCTAATTTGTGGTTATGCCTGGTGCAGCTGCTGGCATGTGCTTATGCACTCCTCATTGAAACAGGTTTGGTCTCCTGGCTTGATGGTAGTGGTAGAGTGAGGGATATGCTGGGCCTTGAGGTTACAGAGTGTGGTGGAATACAATTCGGCTGCTGCTGATGGCCCACAGCCCCTCATGGATGCCAAGTATTGAGCTGGACCTGTTTTGTATCTATCTATTTTAGCATGGCGGTAGTGCGACACAACACGATGGAGGGTGTCCTCAGGGTGAAGACGGAACTTTATCTCCACAATGACTGTGCGGTGGTCAGTGCTACCAATACTGTATTGGACAGATGCACCTGCGACAGGTAGATTGGTGAGGACGAATTCACGTAGGTTTTTCCTCCCGTGTTAGTTCTCTCACAACCTCCGCAGACGCAGTCTGGCAGCTATGCCCTTCAGGACTCGGCCTACTCGGTCAGTAATGGTGCTACCGAGCCACTCTTCGTGATGTATATTGAAGCCAACAACCCAGAGTATGTTGTGTGCCCTTGCTACCCTCAGTGCTTCTTCCAAGTAGTGGTCAGCATGGATGAGCACTGATTCATCAGCTGAGGGAGTGCGGTAGGTGCTAATCAGCAGGAGGTATCCTTGACAATGCTTGACCTGAATCCATGAGATTTCATGGTGTCCTGAGTCAATGTTGAGGACTCCGATGGCCACTCACTCCTGACTGTAAATCCTGTGCCGCCACCTTTGTTGGGTCTATCCTGCCGGTGGGACAGGATATACTCAGGGATGATGATGGATGAGTCTGGGTATTTGGCTGAGAGGTATGATTCTTTGTGTATGACTATGTGAGGCTGTTGATTGTCTCATCTGTGGACAGCTCTCCCAATTTTGGCAGCAGTTTCCAGATATTAGTTAGGTGGGACTTTGCAGTCCGACTGGGCTGAGTGTGCCTTGTCATGTCCGAAGCCAGTGCCTCGGTCTTTGCCGCGTGTTCCATCAAGTTTTATTCTTATTATTGTTTCTCTTAGCGGTTTGTTACAACTGAGTGGCTTGCTAGGCCATTTCAGAGCGCAGTGAAGAGTCAACCACTTAGCAGTGGTGGCATAATTGACGTCCCTCATATCTGCTACCATTCTCGTATAAATCATCTGCACCCTCTCCAAGACCTTGATAAGCTGCCTAAGATGAGATGAAATTGAGAGGTCGCACAACACCAGGTTATAGTCCAACAGTTTTATTTGAAATCACAAGCTTTCGGAGCTATCGATTGCTCCTTCCTCAGGTGAAGTAAATTAGATACAGAATCGCCCAAGCATATATAGATAGAAAACAAAGCATGTGTACCTTACAATTGCAGACCACTAAATTAAATCATCCTGACTATCTGCCGAGGTGTGATAAAGTTAATTAAGTCAGCCAGGAAGGTACCACATCAAAAACATAGCAAGATACAACTGAGACAATGAGGTGTAGTCGCAGGGGTTCTAACGTGTCAAAAGCTGCCGTCTGTATGTAAAACGAAAAGCTTTAAAATTTTTACTTTTTTACTGGGAAAATTTTTACTTTTTTACTAAGATGAGATGCACAGAATTGGTACACAATTCTCCAGATGGGGCCGGTCCAGTGTTTAATAAAGATTGAGCAATAACGTCCTTGCTTTTGCTCTCTGTGCCTCTATTAAGAAAGCCCAGTATCCTGTATGGATTTCTAAATGTCTTCTCAACTTGTCCTTCCAAGATTTGTGCATATACACCACAGGTCTTAACATTCCTGCACCCACTATAAAATTGGACCATTTAGTTCACATTGCCTCTCCTCAGTCCGCCTAGCAAAATGCATCATCTCACAACAAACTCACAATTTTATGGCTGACATTGTCTTTCCCTCTGGTGTGTAATGCAAACAAAGATGGATGCCCTCCCATTTGTCTCTCTGGTTCATTCTGCTTCTGCCCGTTTCTATGACCCTAAAATGCCCTCTCAGCCTCACCTCAACACTGACACATTACTGACACGGGAAAGATTCAACGTGTAATCATTCTCTCGCTAACACTCAGTGCCCATTAAAGTTCAAGCCTTGGTGAAGCTTGATTTCAGTTTCAATACAGAGACCATCGCAGTCCATTTACAGGCCCAGTGTTAACGGGCGGGCAGCAGTCAGTGTCTGGGACATTGACATCCGGGGCCTCGCAGTTTCCCATGTCCTGGTTAAACAAACACTCTCCCAGTACGCCATAATCTGGAGTGAATGTGTCCAATTCTGGGCCCCGCACCTCAGGAAGGATATATTGGCCTTGGAGCGGGTTCAGCACTGATTCACCAGAATGATGCCGGGCATAAAATAGTTAAGTTCTGAGGACAGGTTGCATAGACTAGGCTTGTATTCCCTTGAGTATAGAAGGTTAAGGAGTGAACTAATTGTAGAGTTTAAGATGATTAAAGGAATAGATAAGTCAGATAGAGACAAACGATTTCCTCTGGTGGGGGGAGTCCAGAACAAGGGGCATAATCTTAAAATTAGAGCTAGGCTGTTCAGTGGTGATGTCAGGAAGCACTTCTTCACACAAAGGGTAGTGGAAATCTGGAACACTCTCTCCCCCAAAACGCTGTTGAGGCTGGGGATCAATTTAAAGTTTGAAAACTGAGGTTGATAGATTTTTGCTGCGTAAGTGTATTAAGTTTACGGAACTAAGTTGGGTGGATGGAAATTTGGTACAGTTTAGCCAAGATCTGATTGAATGCTGGAGCAGGCTTGAGGGGCTGAATTGCCTCTTCTTGTTCCTATGTTTTTATCTTTCTAAGACCCTATAAATTCTCTCTCTGTCTCTCCTCACTCTAGTTTGCGTTTGTTGTGAAATAAGCAGCTGTGAGTTTCAGCAGATCTTATCCGTGCTTTTGATCTTGACAGTTCATTGTTCTCAGTATCTGAGCAGCCTCTGACAAACAACAAGCTCCCACCTTTTGAAGGTTGACATTGTTTTGTAGGCTGCACACAGCGTACAACATTCAAATCCGTTAGTCATATAGGATGGAAAGATCAGGCAGGCTCAGAAGTGACAATGGGCTCAGATTGGCAGCGAGTAACTTCCTTGTATGCTGGAATTAAACCATGGGGATTCAGTGATTCCGCAATATGGGGAGAATGAAGATTGATGAATCTATCGGGGACCAGGTCTTATCATGACCTGGTTGGGAGTGAGATTGAAAGTCAGTCAGCTCTTTTAACGCACACTGTAACACTGAGCAATCAGGTGCGACACAAAGATTCAGATCACTGAGGGTACGGTAGCATAGTGGTTATGTCACTGGAATATTGATCTAGAGAACGAGAGTTCAAATCCCACGCCGGAAGTTTGATAATTTGAATTCAAGTTTAAAAATCTGTATGAAAAGTCTGGAATCAGTGATTGTGGCTGACACATGAAGTGGAATTATTCTGTGAATATTCTCTCGCTAACACTCAATGTACATAAATGTTCAAATATACATGGGTGGGTTGTGACTCTGATGTAGGTGGGATTTGATTCTGATATGGGAGGGAGTTGTATCAGATATGGGAAGGATTTGTACACATGGATCCCTGAATCACATGATCCTCCACATTTCCTGGATTCTCACCATTTAGAAAATACTCTGATCTATCTTTCTCAGGTCTGAAGTGGATGAACTCACACGTTCATGGGCACTGAGTGTCAGAAAGGTTTTATTCAGAGGGCTAAATCCCTCTCATGTCAGTAATGTATCATTAATGGACGATGGTATATCAATATTTCCGTCTAGTGTAGAGCTTAACTTAATCCTTCGACATACACAATCTTGGTGATTCTTGCTATTTAATTTAAATACAGAGACCATCATAGTCCCTTTACTGTCCCAGTGTTAGTGGGTGAGAAGCAGTCAGGGTCTGGAACATTGATATCTGGTCAGAGGCCTCACAGTGTCTCGCTTCCTGATTACCGAAACACTCTCCCAGCTCGCTCTCTCTCTCCTCACTGTAGTTTGCATATGTTGCTAAATGTACTCCTGAGCCCTTCAAAATAATCGTTTCCGTGCTTTTGATGTGAACAATCTATTGTTCTCTGTCTGTCAGCATGATCTGACAATCATTACATCATAGAATCCTAGAATGATACTGCACAGAAGGAGGCCATTCGGCCCATCGTACCTGTGCCGACTCTTTGAAATAGCTGTCCAATTAATCCCACTCCCCTGCTCTTTCCCCATAGTCCTGTAAATCATATACCGTAAACAATGTTTCCAATTCTCTTTTGGAAGTTAGTATTGAACCGGCTTCCAGTGCACTTTCAGGCAGTGCATTCCAGATCACAACAGCTCGCTGTGTAAATAAAAATGTTTCCTCATGTCGCCTCTTTTTCTTTTGCCAGTCACCTTAAATCTCTGTCCTCTGGTCACTGACCCTTCTGCCACTGGAAACAGCTTATCCTTATTTACTCTATAAAAACGATTCATGGTTCTGAACACCTCAATCAAATCTCCTCTTATTCGTATCTGCTCCAAGGAGAACAACCTCAGCTTCTCCAGTCTCTCTACAGAACTGAAATCCCTTATTCCTGCTACCATTCTAATAAATCTCCATGGTATTGACAACCTGCTTCAAATGTGATGCACAGAATTGAACACAATACTCCAGCTGATGCCTAACTTGTGTTTTATAAAGGTTTAGCGATAACTTCCTTTCTTTTGTACTCTGTGCTGCGACAATAAATTTCAGGATCCTGAATGTTTTTTCTACCAGCCTTCTCAACTTGTCCTTCCAAGATTTGTGTACATACAGCCACAGGTCTCTCTGTTCCTGCAGCTCCTTTAAAATTGTACCATTTAGTTCACATTGCCTCTCCTCATGCTTCCTATCAAAATGTATCACCTCACAACAAAGTCCCACTTTTTAGAGGCCGACCTTGTCTTACCCTCTGGTGTGTAAAGAAAACAAAGATGGATGCCCTTCCATTTTCATCTCTGGATCATTCTGCTTCTGCCTGTTTCTATTACCCAAATCTGCCCTCTCAGCATCACCACAACACTAACTCATTACTGACACGGGAGGGATTCAACCTATAAATATTCTCTCGTTAACACTCAGTGCCCATTGAAGTTCCAGCCCTGGTGAAGCTTGAATTTCAATTTAAATACAGCGACCATAGATGTCCCTTTACAGTTCCAGTTTTAGCGAAATACATTTCTGGAATGAGGCGGGAGCGGTGTAAACGAGGCGGCCCTGGGAATTCAATTCCAATATCGAGGTGTTTGCAATGTAATCCTGGCGGCCCTGGGAATCAATTTCCTGGACTGAGGCGGGAGCAGTGTAATCCTGGCGGCCCTGGGAATGGAATTCCTGTATTGAGGTAGGTACAGTGTAATCCTGGCGGCCCTGGGAATCAATTTCCTGGACTGTGGCCGTAGCTGTGAAATGCTGACCGTCCTATGTAAGACTTTCCTGGATGCAGGTGGGAACAGTGTAATCTAAGCGGCTCTGGGAATGAATTTCCTGGACTTTGGCAGGAAAAGTTTATCCAACCCGTGCTCTACCTGCCCTGGGATTGTTTGATGGGACAGTGTGGATGGAGCATCCTCTGTATCTAACCCGTGCTGTACCTGTCCTGTGCGTGATTGAAGGGTCAATGTAGAGGCGGATTTACTCTGTATCTAACCCATGCTGTACCTGTTCTGTGCGTGATTGAAGGGTCAATGTAGAGGCAGATTTACTCTGTATCTAACCCATGCTGTACCTGCCCTGGGAGTGTTTGATGGGACAAAGTAGAGGAAGATTTACTCTGTATCTAACCCGTGATATACCTTCTATGTTTGTGATTGAAGGGACAATGTAGAGGGAGCTTTACTCTGTATCTAATCCGTCTTGTACCTGCCCTGGGAATGTTTGAAGGGACAGTGCAGAGAGAGCTTTACGCTGTATGTAATCCGTGCTGTACCTGCCTAGGGAGTGTTTGATGGGACAGTGTAGAAGGAGCTTTACTCTGTTTTAAACCGTGCTGTAGCTGCCCTGGGAGTGTTTGATGGTACAGCATAGATGAGTTTTACTCGGTATCTCACCCATGCTGTACCTGCCCTGGGAGTTTTTCATGGGACAGTGTACAGGGAGCTGGAATCTATAACTTCCTTCTATTCCTTTCTCCCTCATATTCATATCTAGCTTCCCCTAAAATGCATCTTTGCTATTTGCCTCAACTAATCCTTGTGGTAACTAGTTCTGCATTCAAACCAGTCTCTGGATGAAGATGTTTCTCCTGAAATCCTTAGCGGATTTATTAGTGACTATCCTATGTTGATGATCATTAAACAATCTAACACCTGCAGCTGCCCTGTGAGTGTTTGATGAGATTGTGTAGAGGGAGCTTTGCTCTGTATCTAACCGATGCTGCGCCTACCCCGGGAATTTTTGATGGGACAATGTAGATGGAGCTTTACTCTGATTCTAACCCGTGCTGTACCTGCCTGGGATTGTTTCATGGGACGTCCATAATAATAGATTCTAGCAATTCCCCTCCTCTGAAAGCAGGCTGTCTTGGCACTGAGTGTTAAAGAGAGAATATTCATAGGGTAAATCCCTCCCATATCAGTAATGTGTCAGGAATGGGCAATGGTCCATCAGTAACACACTCCAGTGTAGAGATTACACTAATCTTTCGAGATACGCACTCTTGGTGATTCTTGACATTTAATTTAAATACAGAGACCATCGCAGTTCCTTTACTGTCCCAGTGTTAGTGGGAGAGGCAGCAGTCAGGGTCTGGACAATGATATCTGATCAGTGGCCTCACAGTGTCGCGTGTCCTGGTTCCGCAAACACTCTTCCAGCTCGCTCTCTCTGCTCACTCTAGTTTACATATGTTGCTAAATGTACTCCTTTGCCCTTTAAAATATATTTTCCGTGCTTCTGATGTGAACAATCTATTGTTCTCCGTCTGTCAGCATCATCTGACAAACATTACATCATAGAATCCTAGAATGATACAGCACAGAAGGAGACCATTCGACACATCGTGCCTGTGCCGGCTCTTTGAAAGGGCTGTCCAATTAATCCCACTCCCCTGCTCTTTCCGCATAGACCTGTAAATCATACCATTTCAAAAATTCCCTTTTCAAAGTTATTATTGAATGTGCTTCCAGTGCCCTTTCAGGGAGCACATTGCAGATCACAACAACTCGCTGTGTAAGAAAATGTTTCCTCATGTCGCCTCTGGTTGTTTTGCTCATAACTTAAATCTGTGTCGTCTGGTTACTGAGCCGTCAGCCACTGGAAAGATATTCTTCATATTTACTCTATCAAAATAATTCATTATATTGAACACCTCTATCAAATCTGCCGTTATCCCAGCTTCTCCAGTTCCTTTGCAATTTTTTTTATTTGTTCCTAGGATGTGGGCATCGCTGGCAAGGTCAACATTTTTTGCCCATCCCTACTTTTCTTTGAGAAGGTGGTGGTTAGCCGCCTTCTTGAACCGCTGCAGTCCGAAAGAAAGAAGAAAGAAAGAAAGACTTGCATTTATATAGCGCCTTTCACGACCATCGGACGTCTCAAAGCGAATTACAGCCAACGAAGTATTTTTGAAGTGGAGTCACTGTTGTAATGTGGCAAACGCGGCAGCCAATTTGCCCACTCCAAGGACTTGAGCACAGAAAACTAGGCTGACACTCCAGTGCTGTGCTGAGGGAGTGCTGAACTGTCGGAGGTGACGTCTTTCGGATGAGACATTAAACCGAGGCCCCGTCTGCCCTCTCAGGTGAACATAAAAGATCCCGCGGCACTATTTCGAAGAAGAGCAGCGGAAGGATCCCCGGTGTCCTGGCCAATATTTCTCTCTCAACCAACATAAAAAAACAGATTATCTGGTCATTTTCACACTGCTGTTTGTGCGAGCTTGCTGTTGGAGCTGCACTCATCCAGGCAAGTGGAGAGTATTCCATCACACTTCATACTTATGCCTCGTAGATGGTGGAAAGGCTTTGTGGAGCCAGGAGGTGAGACACTCGCCGCAGAATACCTAGCCTCTGACCTGCTCTTGTTGCCACAGTATTTTTATGGCTTGTCCAGTTAGGTTTACGATCAATGGTGACCCCCCATGATGTTCATGGTGTCGGATTCGGCGATGGTAATACTGTTGAAATTCAAGGGCTGGTGGTTAGACTCTCACTTGTTGGAGATAGTCATTGCCTGACACTAAGTTGGCGCAAATGTTATTTGCGAATGGAAATGAACACCATGCATTCATCAGCAAACATCCCCACTTCTGACATTATGATGGAGAGAAGTTCACTGATGAAGCTGCTGAAGATGTTTGAGCCAAGGATACTGCCCTGAGGAGCCGCTGCAGCGATGTCCTGGGGCTGTGATGATTGACCTCGGGCAACCACAGCCATCTTCCCTTGTGCTAGGTATGACTCCAGCCAGTGGAGAGTTTTTCCCCTGGTTCCCATTGACTTCAACTTTACTAGGGTTCCTTGATGCCACACTCGGTCGAACGCTGCCATTATGTCAAGGGCAGTCACTCTCAATTCACTTCTGGAATTCACCTCTTTTTTCCATGTTTGGAGCAAGAATGTAATGTCTGGAGTCGAATGGTCCTGGTGGAACTCAAACTGAGCATCGATGAGCAGGTTATTGTTGAGAAAGTGCCGCTTGAGAGCACTGTCCATGACCTCTTCCATCACTTTGCTGATGATTGCGTGTCGACTGATGGGGCGGCAATTGACCAGATTGGATTTGGCCTGCTTCTTGTGGACAAGACATGCCAGGGCTGTTTTCCACATTGTTGGGAAGATGCCAGTGTGTAGCTGCATGGGAAGCTGTTGGCAGAGATGTGGCTTATTCTGGAGCACAAGTCTTCAGCACGACAGCTGTGATGTTTTCAGGGCCTTTAGCCTTTGCTCTATCCAGTGCGCTCAGCTGTTTCTTGATATCAATTGGAGTGAATCGAATTGGCTGAAGACTGACTTCTGAAATGGTGACGAACCCAGGAGTAGGACGATATGGATCATCCACTCGGCACTTCTGACTGAAGGTGGTTGCAAACGCTTCAGGCTTATCTTTTGCACTGACGTGCTGGGCTTCGCCATCATTCAGGATGGGAATATTCATGGAGTCTCCTCCTCCTGTCAGTTGATGAATTGTTCACCAGCACTCGTGACTGGGGTGGCAGGACTGCAACACCTTGATCTCATCCATTGATTGTCGGATCACTTAGATCTGTCTGTAGCATGCTACTTCCGCCGTTTATCATGCATATAGTTATGTGTTGCAGCTTCCCCAGTTTGGCACCTCATTTTGAGTTACGCCTGGTGCAGCTGCTGGCATGTGCTCTGCGCTCCTCATTGAACCAGTGTTGGTCTCCTGGCTTGATGGTAGTGGTAGAGTGAGGGATATGCTGGGCCCTGCGGTTACAGAGTGTGGTGGAATACAATTCCGCTGCTGCTGATGGCCCACAGCCCCTCATGGATGCCAAGTTTTGAGCTGGACCTGTTCTGTATCTATCCCATTTAGCACGGCGGTACTGCTACACAACAGGATGGAGTGTGTCCTCAGTGTGAAGACGGGACATCGTCTCCCCAGTGATTGTGCGGTGATCAGTGCTACCAATACTGTATTGGACAGATGCATCTGCGACAGGTAGATTGGTGAGGATGAGTTCCAGTTGTTTTTTCCTCTCATGTTGGTTCTCTCACCACCTCTGCAGACGCAGTCTGGCAGCTACGTCCTTCAGGACTCGGCCTACTCGGTCAGTAATGTTGCTAGTTTGCCACTCTTCGTGATGGACATTGAAGCCCTCAAACCAGAATATGTTTTGTGCCCTTGCTACCCTCAGTGAATTTTCCAAGTGGTGTTCAGCATTGATGTGCATTGATTCATCAACTGAGGGAGGGCGGTAGGTGCTAATCAGCAGCAGGTTTCCTTGCCCATGCTTGACCTGAATTCATCAGACTTCATGGGGTCCGGAGTCAATGTTGAGAACTCCGATGGCCACTCCCTCACGACTGTATATCCTGTGACGCCACCTTTGTTGGGTCTGTCCTTCCGGTGTGTCAAGATATACCCAGGGATGATGATGGAGGAGTCTGGGACATTGGCTGAAAGGTAAGATTATTTGTGTATGGCTATGTCAAGCTGTTGATTGACTAATCTATGGGAGAGCTCTCCCAATTTTGGCACCAGTTCCCAGATGATAGTGAGGGGAACTTTGCAGATTCGACTGGGCTGAGTGTGCCTTGTCGTGTCCGACGCCAATGCCTCGGTCTTTGCCGGGTGGTCCATCCAGTTTTATTCTTATTATTGCTTCTCGTAGCGGTTTGTTACAACTGAGTGTCTTGTTAGGCCATTTCAGAGCGCAGTTAAGAGTCAACCACATTGCAGTGGTGGCATAATTGAAGTCCCTCATATCTGCTACCATTCTAGTGTAAACCAACTGCACCCTCTCCAAGACTTTCAAAAGCTGCCTAAGATGTGATTCCCAGAAGTGGAGACAATACTCCAGCTGGGGCCGGACCAGTGTTTTATAAATGTTGAGCAATAACTTCCTTGCTTTTGTGCCCTGTGCCTCTATTAATAAAGCCCAGGATCCTATATTGTTTTCTATAAGCCTTCTCAACTTGTCCTTCCAAAATGTGTGTATATACACCACAGGTCTCTCTGTTCCTGCACCCACTATAATATTGGACCATTTAGTTCACATTGCCTCTCCTCATGCCTCCTAGCAAAATGCATCACCTCACAACAAACTCCCAGTTTTACAGGCTGACATTATCTTACCCTCTGGTGTGTAAAGAAAACAAAGATGGATGCCCTTCCATTTGCCTCTCTGGATCATTCTGCTTCTGCCCGTTTCTATGACCCAAAAATGCCCTCTCAGCATCACCTCAACACTGACACACCACTGACACGGGACTGATTCAACCTGTAACCATTCTCTCGCTAACACTCAGTGCCCATTAAAGTTCGAGCCTTGGGGATGCTTGACTTTCAATTTCAATACAGAGACCATCGCAGTCCAGTTACAGTCCCAATGTTAACGGGTGAGCAGCAGTCAGTGTCTGGGACATTAACATCCGGGGCCTCGCAGTGTCCCCTGTCCTGGTTAAAGAAACACTCTCCCAGTACGCCATAATCTGGGGTAACTGTGTCCAATTCTGGGCACCGCACCCTTGGAAGAATATATTCGCCTTGGAGGGGCTTCAGCGCAGATTCACCAGAATGATGCCGGGTATAGAAGGGTTAAGTTATGAGGACAGGTTGAATAGACTAGTCTTGTATTCCCTTGAGTATAGAAGATTAAAAAATGAACTAATTGTAGTGTTTAAGAAGATTAAAGGAATTGATAGGGTAGATAGAGAGAAACGATTTCCTCTGGTCGGGGGAGTCCAGAACAAGGGGCATAATCTTAAAATTAGAGCTAGGCTCTTCAGTGGTGATGTCAGGAAGCACTTCTTCACACAAAGGTAGTGGCAATCTGGAACATTCTCTCCCCCAAAACTCTGTTGAGGCTGGCGGTCAATTAAAAGTTTGAAAACTGAGATTGATAGTTTTTTGTTGTGTAAGGGTATTGAGGTTACGGAACCAAGTCGGTTAGCTGGAATTCAGTTTCAGAGCAGCCAAGGTCTGATTGAATGCCGGAGCAGGCTTGAGGGGCTGAATTGCCTCTTCCTGTTCCTATGTTTCCATATTTCTATAACCCTAAAAATCCTCACTCTGACTCCCCTCACTCTAGTTTGCATTTGTTGTGAAATGAGCAGCTGTGAGCTTCAGCAGATCTTATCCGTGCTTTTGATCTGGACAGTTCATTGTTCTCAGTTTCTGAGCTGCCTCTGACAAACAAAAAGCTCTCAACTTTTGAAGGCTGACATTGTCTTGCCTGACGCACACAGCGTACAGCATTCAAATCTGTTAGCCACAGGGGATGGAAAGATCAGACAGACTCAGAAGTGACATTGTGTTCAGATTGGCAGCAACTAACTTCCTTGTATGCTGGATTTAACCCTTGGGGGTTCACAGAATCGGCAATCTGGGGAGAATGGAGATTGATGAAACTATCGTGGACCAGGCCTTAACATGAGCTGGTTGGGAGTGAGTTGGAAAGTCAGTGACTGCCCTTTTAAGGCACACTTTAATACCGAGCAATCAGGTGCGACAAAAAGATTGAGATCACTGAGCGTACGGTGGCATAGTTGTTATATCAGTGGAATAATGATCCAGAGAACGAGAGTTCAAATCCCACCCCCGATGTTGGAGAATTTGAATTCAAGTTTAAAAAACTGTGTACGAAAATCCTGTTATCAGTGAACGTGGCTGACACATGGAATGGATTTATCCTCTGAATATTCTCTCGCTAAAACTCAGTGTTCATAAATGTTCAGATATACTTGGCTGGGATGTGTTTCTGATTTGGGAGGAATTTGTCTCGGATATGTGTGAGATTTGTCTCTGATATGGGAAGGATTTGTATACATGGATCCCTGAATCACTTGGCTACTCCACAGTTCCTGGATTCTCACCATTTAGTAAATGCTCTGATCTATTTTTCTCAGGTCTGAAGTGGATGACCTCACACGTTCATGGGCACTGAGTGTTAGAAAGACAATATTCACAGGGTAAATCCCTCCCATATCAGTAATGTATCATTAATGTGCGATGGTCTATCAATATCTCTCTCTGGTGTACAGCTTACATTAATCCTTCGACATACTAGGTGATTCTTGACATTTAATTTAAATACAGAGACCATCTCTGTCCCTTTACTGTCTCAGTGTTAGTGGGTGAGCAGCAGTCAGGGTCTGGGACATTGATTAATGATCAGGGGCCTCACAGTGTCACGTTTCCTGGTACACAAATACTCTCCCAGCTCGCTCTCTCTCCTGACGCTAATTTGTATATTTTGCTAAATGATCTCCTGTGCCCTTTAAAACATATTTTCCGTGCTTCTGATGTGAACAATCTATTGTTCTCAGTCTGTCAGCATCATCTGACAAACATTACATCATAGAATCCCGGAATGATACAGCACAGAATGAGACCATTCGGCGCATCGCGACTGTGCCGGCTCTTTGAAAGAGCTGTCCAATTAATCCCACTTCCCTGCTCTGTCCCCATAGACCTGTAAATGATATCCCGTCAAAAAAATATCCAATTCCCTTTTGGAAGTTACTATTGAACCTGCTTCCAGGGCCCTTTCAGGCAGTGCATTCCAGATCACTGCAACCCGCTGTGTAAGTAAAAATGTTTCCTCATGTCGCCTCTTTTTCTTTTGCCAATCACCTTAAATGTCTGTCCTCTGGTCACTGACCGTTCTCCCACTGGAAACAGCTTCTCCTTATTTAATCTATCAAAACGATTCTTGGTTTTGAACACCTTAGTCGAATCTCCTCGTAATCTTCTCTGCTCTAAGGAGAACAACCCCAGCTTCTCCAGTCTCTCCACAGAACTGAAGTCCCTCATTCCCGGTGCGATTCTAGTAAATCTCCTCTGCGCCCTCTCCAAGGCCTTGACAACCTGCCTAAAATGTGATGTCCAGAATTCAACACAATACTCCAGCTGAGACCTAATCTGCGTTTTATAAAGTTTTAGCAATAACTTCCTTGTTTTTTACTCTGTGCCGCAACTAATAAATCTCAGTGTCCCGAATGTTTTTTAACAACCTTCTCAACTTGTCCTTCTAAGATTTGTGTACATACAGCCCCAGGTCTCTCTGTTCCTGCACACCCTTTAAAATTGTACGATTTAGTTCACATTGCCTCTCCTCATTCCTCCAAACAAAATGAATCACCTCACAACGAACTCCCACTTTTTACAGGCTGACATTGTCTTACCCTCTGATGTGTAGAGAAAACAAAGATGGAACCCCTTCCATTTGCCTCTCTGGATCATTCTGCTTCTGCCCGATTCCATTACCCAAAAATGTCCCCTCAGCAACACCTCAATACTGACACAATACTGATCCGGGAGAGATTCAACCTGTGAATATTCTCTCGCTAATAATCAGTGCCCATTAAAGTTCCAGTCCTGGTGATGCTTGACTTTCAATTTAAATACAGAGACTATCGCAGTCCCTTAATTGTCCCAGTGTTAGCGGAGCTGAGGCGGGAGCTGTGGAATTCAAGGCGACCCTGGGAATGAAATTCCAGGATTGAGGCAGAAACATTTTATGTCACCTGTGCTGTACATGCCCTGGGAGAGTTTCATGGGACAGTGTAGAGGGAGCTTTAATCTGTATCTAACCCGCGCTGTAGCCCTGGAAGTGTTGGATGAGCCAGTGTAGAGGGAGCTTTCCTCTGTATTAACACGTGATGTTCCTGCCCTGGGAGGTTTTCAACGGACTGTGTAGCGGGAGTTTTACTCTATAACTTCCTTCTAATCCTTGCTCCCTCATGTAATTATCTAGCTTCCCCTAAAATGCATCTATGCTATTCGCGTCAATTAATCCATGTTGTAACTAGTTCCACATTCTAACCAGTCTCTGATGAAGATGTTTCTCCTGAATTCCATTTTGGATTTATCAGTGACTGTCTTATATTGATGACCATTACATCATCTAACCCCTGTACCTGCCCGGGAAGTGCTTGATGGGACAGTGCAGAGGGAGCTATACTCTGTATCTAACCCATGCTGTACCTGCCCTGGGAGTGTTTGATGGGACCGTGTAGAGGGAGCTTTACTCTGTATCTAACCTGTGCTGTACCTGCCCTGGGAGTGTTTGATGGGACAGTGGAGAGGGAGCTTTACTCTGTATCTATCCCGTGCTGTACTGCCCTGGGAGTGTTTGATGGGACCGTGTAGAGGGAGCTTTACTCTCTATATAACACATGCTATACCGGCCCTGGGAATGTTTGATGGGACAGTGTAGAGTGAGCTTTACTATGTATCTAACCACTGTACCTGCCCCGGGAGTGTTTGATGGGACAGTGTAGAGGAAGCTTTACTGTGTATCTAACCACTGTACCTGCCCCGGGAGTGTTTGATGAGACAGTGTAGAGAGAGTTTTAATCTGTATCTAACCCCTGTACCTGCCCTGGGAGTTTTTGATGGGACGTTGTAGAGGGAGCTTTACTCTGTATCTAACCCGTGCTGTTCCTGCCCTGGGAGTGTTTGATGAGACAGTGCAGAGGGAGCTTTTCTCTTTATCTAACCCGTGCTGTACCTGCCCTGGGAGTGTTCGATGGGACAGTGTAGAGGGAGCTGTACTCTGTATCTAACCATGCTGTACCTACCCTGGTATGTTTGATGTGACGGATAAGATACAGAGTAAATCTCCCTCTACACTGTTCAATCGAACAGTCCATCGACAGATACAGCACAGGTTAGATATCGAATCAAAGCTCTCTCCACACTGTCCCATCAAACACTCTACAAGTCTACAAGCGGTATAGGAAGGTTGGAGTAGGTCGGAGGGGTGGAGGGCTTTAATACATTTATCACTGAACATCTGTAAGCTCAACAACAATCCAATCTTGTCACATTAGATCTGCCAAAGTGATATAGGGTTCAAGTTCATCAGTCACATGAATAGGAATATTCATTGGTGCTTGTCATAGAACTCAGCCCAGTCACCTGAACATGTGAGTTACTATGGAAACAGTGTACTATTGATTCTGAATCATGTGATCTCTGATTGCATTATATATACAATTATACCGGAAGCAGGAATCCAGGCTCAATCCCACCCTCTCAAACCCAGGGGTCACTGGACAGTGATCAGGAGCAGGAACCGTGCCTGATTCCCCCTCTCTAAACCAGGCTTCACTTAACTGTGAACAGGGGGGTACACCATGGGTTAGATAAAGCATGAAGCTCCCTCTGCACTGTCGCAGGCACGACAAGGGGTAGAAACAGATTGAAGCTCCCTTTAAACAGTCCATCAGTCATTCCCAAACCAGGTACAATCGGTTAGATACTGACTAAAGCTCCCACTACACTGCCCCATCAAAAACTCCCAGAGTAGCTACAGCACAGGTTAGATACATAATAAAGTTCACTCTCCACTGTCCCATCAAACACTCCCACGGTAGCTACAGCACGGGTTAGATACAGAGTAAAGCTCCCTCTACACTGTCCATCAAACACTCACAGGGCAGATATAGCACAGGTTAGAAATAGAGTAAATATCCCTCTACACTGCCCCATCAAACATTCCCAGTGTAGCTACAGCACCGGTTCGATAAAAAGTAAACATACCTCTAAACTGCCCCATCGAACGCTCCACGGCTCTCTACAGCACGGGTTAGTTACAGCTTAAATTTCCCTTTGCACTGTTGCATCAAACCCTGCCAGGACTGTTACAGCACAGGTTTTATACAGATTAAAGCCATTTTCAAACTGTCCTATCAAACACTCCCAGGGTAGCTACAGCACAGTTTCTACAGAGTGAAGCTCCATCCGCACTGCCCTATCAAACAATCGCAGGGTCGGTGCAGCACAGGTTCTATACAGAGTGAGGCTCCCTCCGCACTGTCCTATCAAACACTCCTAGCGTAGTTACAGCACCGATTGAGTTTAAAATTCCGTCACACTATTTATAAAATTGGGTTCACAGTTACAGTGAGGGGGTCTGTCGGACTCTGGTTTGCTCACCTCCCGCTGCGGAACAAAAATCGCCTTGAGTGAGTCCAGTGAGCAGAATGGAATTGCTGTCGTTTGTTGAAATTCCCCACTGGACTCTTTGTTAATCTGCTTTAACAGAACTGGCCTGGATCTCCTGGAATTTGTAAATACTGAACCTCGGTGATTGTAGATAAAATAATAAAGCATTACCATGATTTGATTTCAATGGAGAGGAGGGATTCACGTGTAGAAGAACGTTGGTCTGAAGATATCTGGGTTTCTCTGCGAAAAATGAAGCAAATAAAAGGCAATTAAAGCCTGTTCTGTGTATTCTTACCGAGATTTGTATGAACTTTAGGCCGTTTGTTTCACTGTCTGTATACACAGGAGTGAAGCATTACAATAAACCAAGATTATCATTTAGATTCGAACAGATCACTAGATTGATCCCTGGGATGAGGGGATTGTCCTACTAGGACAGATTGAGTTGACTAGGCCTATATTCCTTAGAGTTTAGAAGAATGAGAGGTGATCTCATTGAAAGATATGACATTCTTGAGGTGCTTGACAGGCTAGATGCGGGCAGGATGTTTCCCTTGGCTGGGGAGTCCAGAAGTAGGAGTTAGAGTCTCAGGATAAGGGTTCGGCCGCTGAGGACTGAACTGAGGAGAAATGTCTTCACTCATATGGTTGTGAATCTTTGGAATTCTCTTCCGCAGAGGGTTGTGGATGTTCAGTCTTTGCGTATATTCAAGACAGAGATCGATAGGTTTTAGTATACTAAGGGAATCAAGAGATATGGGTATCGGGCAAGAATGTAGAGTGGAGGTACAAGATCAGCCAGGATCTTTTTGAATGGTGGAGCAGTCTCCAAGGGCCGAATGAGAGAGACTCTCTCCATCAGGACGCACACTCCCGGGGATCCACCAAGGTAAATATTGAGACACACTAATGGGGACCCGCTGCAAATACAGACGCTCTCCCGTGCGACGTCCCACTGTAAATACTGACACATTTGGGTACACCCTGCAAATACTAACACACTCCCGGGGATCCCCGATTGTAAATACTGACAAACTACCGGGGACCCACTATGAATACTGACACACTTCCGGGGTCCCTCTGCAAATACTGACACACTCCCGGGTATCCTCTGCAAATACCGACACACACCGTGGGAGCCCCTGTAAATAGTGACACACTACTGTGGACCATCTGTAAATACTGACACACTCCCGGGGACCCTTTGTAAATACTCACACACTCCCGGGGACCCTATGAAAATACTGACACACTCCCGGGAATTCCTGTAAATACTGACACACTCCCGGGCACCATCTGCAAACAATGACACACTGCAGGGTACACTCTATAAATATTGACCTTCTGTAAATACTATCACACAGCCGGAGACCCTTTGGTATTCCTGACACACTCCCAGGGACCATCTGTAAATACTGACACACTCCCGGGGACCCCCTGTAAATATTGATACTCTACCAGGGACCCTCTGTAAATACTGACACACTCCCGCGGACACGCTGTAAATACAGCCACACACCCGGGGAACCTCTGCAAATAATGACACATCCCGCGGATCCTCTGTAAATATTGACACACCCCCGGGAACATCGGTAAATAATAACACTATCCCAGAGAAACCTTGTAAATACAGACACACTTCTGGGGATCCCTGTAAATACTGACACACTGCCGGTTACCCTCTGGAAATACTGACACACTCCCGGGGATCCCTGTAAATACTGACACTCTCCAGTGGACCATCTGTAAATACTAACACACTCCCGGGAACCCTCTGTAAATACTGATACACTCCAGGGGGCCCTCTGTAAATACTGACACACTCCTGGGGACCCCCTGTAAATACTGACACACTCCTGGGGACCCTCTGTAAATACTGACACACTCCTGGGGATTTTCTGTAATTACTGACACACTCCCGGAGAGCCCCTGTAAAACTGACAAAAACTCCCGGGGACCCTATGTAAATACTAACACACTCCCGGGCAATCTCTGTAAATGCTGACACACTCCTGGGGACCCTCTGAAAATACTGACGCAATACCGGGTCCCTCTGTAAATACTGATAAACTCCCGGGGATCCTCGATAAATACTAACAAACTCCCGGGGACCCCTGTAAATATTAACACACTCCTGGGGACACCCTGTAAATATTGACACACTCCCGGGGAGCCTCTGCAAATACTCACACACTCCCGGGTACCCTCTGTAAATACTGATACACACATCGGGGCCCTCTGTATATACTGACCCACTCCCGGGGACCCTCTGCATTACTGACACAATCCCGGGGTCATTCTGTAAATACTGAACACTCCCGGGGACACACTTTAAATACTGACACACTCCCGGGACCCTCTGTAAACACAGACACATTCCTGGGGACCCTATGTAAATACTGATTTTCTCCCGGCGACTCCCTTTAAATACTGTCACACTCCCTGGAGAGCCTCTGCATTTACTGACACACACCCGGGGCCCCTCTGTAAATAATGACACACTGCTGTAACTACTGACACATTCCCGGGTACACTCCGGAAATACTGACACACACCCGGGGATCCTTTGTAAATACTGACACACTGCCGTGGACTCTCTGTATATACTGACACACTCCCACAGACCCCATGTACAAACTGACACACTCCCCGGGACCCGCTGTAAATACTGACACACTCCCGGGGACCCTCTGTAAATAGTAACACACTCCTGGGGACCCGCTGTAAATACTGACACACTCCCGGGGACCCTCTGTAAATATTGACACACTCCCCGGCACCCCCTCTAAATACTGCCACACTCCCGGGGACCCTCTGTAAATACTGACACACTCCCCGGCACCCGCTCTAAATACTGTCACACTCCCGGGGACCCTCTGTAAATACTGACACACTCCCCGGACCCCCTCTAAATACTGCCACACTCCCGGGGACCCTCTGTAATTACTGACACACTCCCGGGGACACTCTGTAATTACTGCCACACTCCCGGGGACCCCCTCTAAATACTGACACACTCCTGGGGACCCGCTGTTAATACTGACACACTCCCGGGGACCCTCTGTAAAAACTGACACACTCACGTGGCCTCTCTGTATATACTGACGCACTCCCACGGACCCCATGTACATACTGGCACACTCCCCGGGTCCCCCTCTAAATATTGACACACTCCCGGGGACTCTTTGTAAAAACTAATACACTCCCGGGGACCCCCTGTAAATACCATCACTCTCCCTGGGACACTCTTTAAATTCTAATACACTCCTGAGGATCATCTGTATATACTGACACATTCCCGGAGTGCCCCTGTAAATACTGAACACTCCCGGGGAACCCCTCTAAATACTGCCACACCCCCGGGGAACCCCTGCAATTAAAGAAACAATCCCGGGGACCCTCTGTAAATGCTGACACATTCCAGGGGAAGCTCTGTGAATACTGACACTCTCCCGAGGACCCCTGTAAAGACTGACACACTCACGGGGACTACCTTTAAATACTGAGACACTCCCTGGGGACCCTCTGTAAATATTGACATGCATCCGGGGACACTCTGTAAATACTGACACGCTCCCGGGGACCCCCTGTAAATAAAGAAACAATCCCGGGGATCCTCTGTAAATAATGACATACACCCGGGGACCCCCTGTAAATACTGACACACTCCCGGGGATCCTCTGCAAATACTGACACATTCCCGGGGACGCTCTGTAAGTACTGCCAAACACACGGGGACGCTCTGCGAATAATGATACACTGTTGAGGCCCCTCTGCAAATACAGACACACTCCCGAGGGACACTTTGCAAATACAGACACTCTCCCAGGTGCCCTCTGTATATATTGAGACGTTTCCGGGCACCCCTTGTAAATACTGACATACTCCCGGGGCCCCTCTGTAAATACTTACACACTCCCGGGGACCCTCTGTAAATCCTGACACACTCCCCGGGACCCTCTGTAAACACGGACACACTCCCGGGGCCTCTCGGTAAATACTGCTACACTCCCGGGTGCCCTCTGTAAATACTGCCACACTCACGGGGACACACTGTAAATAATGACACACTCCCGGCTGCCCTCTGTAAATACTGACAAACTCCCATGACACCACTGTAAATGCTGACACACTCCCGGGGACACTCTGTAAATACTGACACACTCCCTGGGACCCTCTGTAAATACTGGCAAACTCACGAGTCCCGCTGTAAATACTGATACATTCCCGGTTACACGCCATAAATAAAGACACAATCCCGGGGAACCTCTGTAAATACTGATACCCTACCGGGGACCCTCTGTAAATACTGACACACTCCTGGGGACACTCTGTAAATACTGACTCACTCCCGTGGCCCCTCTGTAAATACTGACAAACTCCCGGTACCCGCGGTAAACAATGACACACTCCCGGGGACTCACTGTAAATAATGACATACTCCCGGGGACCCCCTGTAAATACTGACACACTCCCAGGGACACTCTGTAAATACTGACACTCTCCCGGGGACACACTGTAAATACTGACACACTCCCTGGGACCCTCTGTAAATACTGGCAAACTCACGAGTCCCGCTGTAAATACTGATACATTCCCGGTTACACTCCATAAATACTGACAGACTCCCGGGGACCCTCTGCAAATACTGACGCCCTACCGGGGACACTCTGTAAATAATGACACACTCCTGGGGACACTCTGTAAATACTGACACAATCCCGGGTACTCTCTGTAAATACTGACAAACGCCCAGCTACATTCTGCAAATACTGACACACTCCCGGGGACCCTCTGTAAACCCAAACACACAGCCCGGGACCCTCTGTAAATACTGACTCACTCCCGGGGCCCCTCTGTAAATACTGACACACTCCTGGGACCCTCGGTAAACAATGGCACACTCCCGGGGACTCACTGTAAATAATGACAAATCCCGTTGTCACTCTGTAAATACTGACACCCTCGCGGGGAACCTCTGCAAATACTGACACACTCCCGGGGCCCCTTTGTAAATACTGACACACTCCCGGGGACACTCTGTAAATACTTACACACTCCCGGGGCCCTCTGTAAATACTGACACACTCCCGGGGAACCTCTGAAAATACTGACACACTCCCGGGTACCCTCTGTAAATACTGACACACTCCCGGGGACCCTCTGTAAATACTGGCAAATTCCCGAGTCCTGCTATAAATACTGCTACATTCCCGGGTACACAGCATAAATACTGACACACACCCGTGGACCCTCTGTAAATACTGACACACTCCCGGGGAGCCTCTGTAAATACTGACACACTCCCGGGGACCCTCTGTAAATACTGACACACTCCCGGGGACCCTCTGTTACTACTGACACAGTCCCGGGGACCCTCTGTAAATACTGACACACTCCCGGAGACCCTCTGTAAATACTGACACACTCCCGGGGACCCTCTGTAAATACTGACACACTCCCGGGAACACTCTGTAAATACTGACACACTCCCGGGGACCCTCTGTAAATACTGACACACACCCGGGGAACCTCTGTTAATACTGACACACTCCCGAGGCCCGCTGTAAATAATGACACACTACCGGGTACACTCCTTAAACACTGACACACACCCGGGGACCCCAGTAAATATTGCCAAATTCTCGGCAGCCCAGTGTAAATAATGACAAACGCCCAGGTACACACTGCAAATGCTGACACACTCCCGGGCACCCTCTGTAAATACTGACACACTCCCGGGGAACCTCTGTAAATAATGCCTCAATCTGGGGTCCCTTTGCATACATTGACACATTCCCGGGGACTTTCTGTAAATACTGATACTCTCCTGGGGACACTCTGCAACAACTGACACACTCCCGGCGACACACTGTAAATATTGACACTCTCCCGGGCACCATCTGCAAACAATGACACACTGCAGGGTACACTCTATAAATATTGACCTTCTGTAAATACTATCACACAGCCGGAGACCCTTTGGTATTCCTGACACACTCCCAGGGACCATCTGTAAATACTGACACACTCCCGGGGACCCCCTGTAAATATTGATACTCTACCAGGGACCCTCTGTAAATACTGACACACTCCCGCGGACACGCTGTAAATACAGCCACACACCCGGGGAACCTCTGCAAATAATGACACATCCCGCGGATCCTCTGTAAATATTGACACACCCCCGGGAACATCGGTAAATAATAACACTATCCCAGAGAAACCTTGTAAATACAGACACACTTCTGGGGATCCCTGTAAATACTGACACACTGCCGGTTACCCTCTGGAAATACTGACACACTCCCGGGGATCCCTGTAAATACTGACACTCTCCAGTGGACCATCTGTAAATACTAACACACTCCCGGGAACCCTCTGTAAATACTGATACACTCCAGGGGGCCCTCTGTAAATACTGACACACTCCTGGGGACCCCCTGTAAATACTGACACACTCCTGGGGACCCTCTGTAAATACTGACACACTCCTGGGGATTTTCTGTAATTACTGACACACTCCCGGAGAGCCCCTGTAAAACTGACAAAAACTCCCGGGGACCCTATGTAAATACTAACACACTCCCGGGCAATCTCTGTAAATGCTGACACACTCCTGGGGACCCTCTGAAAATACTGACGCAATACCGGGTCCCTCTGTAAATACTGATAAACTCCCGGGGATCCTCGATAAATACTAACAAACTCCCGGGGACCCCTGTAAATATTAACACACTCCTGGGGACACCCTGTAAATATTGACACACTCCCGGGGAGCCTCTGCAAATACTCACACACTCCCGGGTACCCTCTGTAAATACTGATACACACATCGGGGCCCTCTGTATATACTGACCCACTCCCGGGGACCCTCTGCATTACTGACACAATCCCGGGGTCATTCTGTAAATACTGAACACTCCCGGGGACACACTTTAAATACTGACACACTCCCGGGACCCTCTGTAAACACAGACACATTCCTGGGGACCCTATGTAAATACTGATTTTCTCCCGGCGACTCCCTTTAAATACTGTCACACTCCCTGGAGAGCCTCTGCATTTACTGACACACACCCGGGGCCCCTCTGTAAATAATGACACACTGCTGTAACTACTGACACATTCCCGGGTACACTCCGGAAATACTGACACACACCCGGGGATCCTTTGTAAATACTGACACACTGCCGTGGACTCTCTGTATATACTGACACACTCCCACAGACCCCATGTACAAACTGACACACTCCCCGGGACCCGCTGTAAATACTGACACACTCCCGGGGACCCTCTGTAAATAGTAACACACTCCTGGGGACCCGCTGTAAATACTGACACACTCCCGGGGACCCTCTGTAAATATTGACACACTCCCCGGCACCCCCTCTAAATACTGCCACACTCCCGGGGACCCTCTGTAAATACTGACACACTCCCCGGCACCCGCTCTAAATACTGTCACACTCCCGGGGACCCTCTGTAAATACTGACACACTCCCCGGACCCCCTCTAAATACTGCCACACTCCCGGGGACCCTCTGTAATTACTGACACACTCCCGGGGACACTCTGTAATTACTGCCACACTCCCGGGGACCCCCTCTAAATACTGACACACTCCTGGGGACCCGCTGTTAATACTGACACACTCCCGGGGACCCTCTGTAAAAACTGACACACTCACGTGGCCTCTCTGTATATACTGACGCACTCCCACGGACCCCATGTACATACTGGCACACTCCCCGGGTCCCCCTCTAAATATTGACACACTCCCGGGGACTCTTTGTAAAAACTAATACACTCCCGGGGACCCCCTGTAAATACCATCACTCTCCCTGGGACACTCTTTAAATTCTAATACACTCCTGAGGATCATCTGTATATACTGACACATTCCCGGAGTGCCCCTGTAAATACTGAACACTCCCGGGGAACCCCTCTAAATACTGCCACACCCCCGGGGAACCCCTGCAATTAAAGAAACAATCCCGGGGACCCTCTGTAAATGCTGACACATTCCAGGGGAAGCTCTGTGAATACTGACACTCTCCCGAGGACCCCTGTAAAGACTGACACACTCACGGGGACTACCTTTAAATACTGAGACACTCCCTGGGGACCCTCTGTAAATATTGACATGCATCCGGGGACACTCTGTAAATACTGACACGCTCCCGGGGACCCCCTGTAAATAAAGAAACAATCCCGGGGATCCTCTGTAAATAATGACATACACCCGGGGACCCCCTGTAAATACTGACACACTCCCGGGGATCCTCTGCAAATACTGACACATTCCCGGGGACGCTCTGTAAGTACTGCCAAACACACGGGGACGCTCTGCGAATAATGATACACTGTTGAGGCCCCTCTGCAAATACAGACACACTCCCGAGGGACACTTTGCAAATACAGACACTCTCCCAGGTGCCCTCTGTATATATTGAGACGTTTCCGGGCACCCCTTGTAAATACTGACATACTCCCGGGGCCCCTCTGTAAATACTTACACACTCCCGGGGACCCTCTGTAAATCCTGACACACTCCCCGGGACCCTCTGTAAACACGGACACACTCCCGGGGCCTCTCGGTAAATACTGCTACACTCCCGGGTGCCCTCTGTAAATACTGCCACACTCACGGGGACACACTGTAAATAATGACACACTCCCGGCTGCCCTCTGTAAATACTGACAAACTCCCATGACACCACTGTAAATGCTGACACACTCCCGGGGACACTCTGTAAATACTGACACACTCCCTGGGACCCTCTGTAAATACTGGCAAACTCACGAGTCCCGCTGTAAATACTGATACATTCCCGGTTACACGCCATAAATAAAGACACAATCCCGGGGAACCTCTGTAAATACTGATACCCTACCGGGGACCCTCTGTAAATACTGACACACTCCTGGGGACACTCTGTAAATACTGACTCACTCCCGTGGCCCCTCTGTAAATACTGACAAACTCCCGGTACCCGCGGTAAACAATGACACACTCCCGGGGACTCACTGTAAATAATGACATACTCCCGGGGACCCCCTGTAAATACTGACACACTCCCAGGGACACTCTGTAAATACTGACACTCTCCCGGGGACACACTGTAAATACTGACACACTCCCTGGGACCCTCTGTAAATACTGGCAAACTCACGAGTCCCGCTGTAAATACTGATACATTCCCGGTTACACTCCATAAATACTGACAGACTCCCGGGGACCCTCTGCAAATACTGACGCCCTACCGGGGACACTCTGTAAATAATGACACACTCCTGGGGACACTCTGTAAATACTGACACAATCCCGGGTACTCTCTGTAAATACTGACAAACGCCCAGCTACATTCTGCAAATACTGACACACTCCCGGGGACCCTCTGTAAACCCAAACACACAGCCCGGGACCCTCTGTAAATACTGACTCACTCCCGGGGCCCCTCTGTAAATACTGACACACTCCTGGGACCCTCGGTAAACAATGGCACACTCCCGGGGACTCACTGTAAATAATGACAAATCCCGTTGTCACTCTGTAAATACTGACACCCTCGCGGGGAACCTCTGCAAATACTGACACACTCCCGGGGCCCCTTTGTAAATACTGACACACTCCCGGGGACACTCTGTAAATACTTACACACTCCCGGGGCCCTCTGTAAATACTGACACACTCCCGGGGAACCTCTGAAAATACTGACACACTCCCGGGTACCCTCTGTAAATACTGACACACTCCCGGGGACCCTCTGTAAATACTGGCAAATTCCCGAGTCCTGCGATAAATACTGCTACATTCCCGGGTACACAGCATAAATACTGACACACACCCGTGGACCCTCTGTAAATACTGACACACTCCCGGGGAGCCTCTGTAAATACTGACACACTCCCGGGGACCCTCTGTAAATACTGACACACTCCCGGGGACCCTCTGTTACTACTGACACAGTCCCGGGGACCCTCTGTAAATACTGACACACTCCTGGAGACCCTCTGTAAATACTGACACACTCCCGGGGACCCTCTGTAAATACTGACACACTCCCGGGTACACTCTGTAAATACTGACACACTCCCGGGGACCCTCTGTAAATACTGACACACACCCGGGGAACCTCTGTTAATACTGACACACTCCCGAGGCCCGCTGTAAATAATGACACACTACCGGGTACACTCCTTAAACACTGACACACACCCGGGGACCCCAGTAAATATTGCCAAATTCTCGGCAGCCCAGTGTAAATAATGACAAACGCCCAGGTACACACTGCAAATGCTGACACACTCCCGGGCACCCTCTGTAAATACTGACACACTCCCGGGGAACCTCTGTAAATAATGCCTCAATCTGGGGTCCCTTTGCATACATTGACACATTCCCGGGGACTTTCTGTAAATACTGATACTCTCCTGGGGACACTCTGCAACAACTGACACACTCCGGCGACACACTGTAAATATTGACACTCTCCCAGGCACCCTCTGTAAAAACTGACACTCTATGGGGGACCCTATGTAAATATTGACACGCTGCCGGGGACTATCTGTAAATACTGACACAGTCCCGGGGACCCTCTGTAAATACTGACACACTCCCGGAGACCCTCTGTAAATACTGACACACTCCCGGGGACCCTCTGTAAATACTGACACTCTCCCAGGCACCCTCTGTAAAAACTGACACTCTATGGGGGACCCTATGTAAATATTGACACGCTGCCGGGGACTATCTGTAAATACTGACACACTCCCAGGGATTCTCTGTAAAAATTGACACACTCCCTGGGAACCTCTGTAAGTAATGACAAACTCCTGGGAGTCCCTCGGTAAAAGCTAACAAACTACCGTGGACCCTCTGTAAATATTGACCGACTCCCGGGAACCAACTGTAAATACTGACACACTCGCGGGGACCAACTGCAAATACTGACACACTCCTGGGGAGCCGATCTAAATACTGACACACTCCCGGGGACCCTATGTAAATACTGACAAACGCCTGGGGAGCATATGTAAATACAGATACAGTCCCAGGGAGCCTCAGTAAATACGGACAAACACCTGGGGAGCCAATGTAATTACTGACATACTCCCGCGGACACTATGTAAATAATGACTGACTCCTGCGGACAATACGTAAATAATGCTACACACCCGGGGACCCCCTGTAAATACCATCACTCTCCTAAGGACACCCTGTAAATACAGACACGCTCCCGGGGCACCCTGTAAATACAGGCACACTTCCGGGGACCCTCTGTAAATACTGACAAACTCCTGGGGAGCCTATTTAAATACAGATACACTCCCAGGGACCCTCTGTAAATGCAGACAAACTCCTGGGGAGCCTATGTAATTACTGACATACTCCAGCGGACACTATGTAAATAATGACAGACTCCTGCGGAACATCCGTAAATAATGCTACACTCCCGGGTCCCCCTGTAAATACCATCACTCTCCTAAGGACACCCTGTAAATACAGACACACTCCCGGGCACCCTCTGTAAATACTGGCACACTCCCGGGGACCCTCTGTAAATACTGTACAATCTGGGGTCCCTTTGCAAACATTGACACATTCCCGGGGACTTTCTGTAAATACTGATACGCTCCTGGGGACACTCTGCAACTACTGACACACTCCCGGGGACACAATGTAAATATTGACACACTCCCAGGCGCCCTCTGCAAAAACTGACACTCTATTGGGGACCCTTTGTAAATATTGACACGCTGCCGGGGACTATCTGTAAATACTGACACACTCCCAGGGATTCTCTGTAAAAATTGACACACTTCCTGGCAAACTCTGCAAATACTGACAAACTCCTGGGGGGTCCCTTGGTAAAAGCTGACAAACTACCGGCGACACTCTGTAAATACTGACCGACTCCCGGGAACCAATTGTAAATACTAACACACTCGCGGGGACCAACTGCAAATACTGACACACTCTCGGGGACCCTCTGTAAATACTGACACACCTCTGGGGAGCCTATGTAAATACTGACACACTCCTGGGGACCCTATGTAAGTACTGGCACACCTGGGGAGCCTAAGTAAATACTGAAACACTCCCAGGGACCCTCTGCAAATACTGACAAACTCCTGGGGAGCCTATGTAAATACTGACATACTCCCGCGGACCCTATGTAAATAATGACAGACTCCTGCGGACAATCCGTTAGTACTGCTCCTCTCCCGGGGACCCCCTGTAAATACCATCACTCTCCTAAGGACACCTTGTAAATACAGACACAATCCCGGGGACCCCCTGTAAATACTGACACACTCCCGGGGACCCTCTGTAAATACTGACACACACCCGGGGACACTCTGTAAATACTGACACCCTCGCGGGGAACCTCTGTAAATACTGACACACTTCCGGGGCCCCTCTGTAAATACTGACACACTCCCGGGGACCCTGTGTAAATACTGACACACTCCCGGGGAGCCTATGTAAATACTGACACACTCCTGGGGAGCCTATGTAAATACTGAAACACTCCCAGGGACCCTCTGTAAATACTGACAAACTCCTGGGGAGCCTATGTAAATAATGACAGACTCCTGCGGACAATCCGTAAATACTGCTACACTCCCGGGGACCACCTGTAAATACCATCACTATCCTAAGGACACCCTGTAAATACAAACACACTCCTGGCGACCCCCTGTAAATACTGATACACTCCGGGGGACCATCTGTAAATACTGACAAACTCCCGGGGACCCTCTGTTACTACTGACACACTCCCGAGGCCCGCTGTAAATAATGACACACTCCCGGGTACACTCCTTAAACACTGACATACACCCGGGGACCCCAGTAAATATTGACAAATTCTCGGCAACCCAGTGTAAATAATGACAAACGCCCAGGTACACACTGCAAATACTGACACACTCCCGGGCACCCTCTGTAAATCCTGACACACTCCCGGGGAACCTTTGTAAATACTGCACAATCTGGGGTCCCTCTGCAAACATTGACACATTCCCGGGGACTTTCTGTAAATACTGATACGCTCCTGGGGACACTCTGCAACTACTGACACACTCCCGGGGACACAATGTAAATATTGACACACTCCCAGGCGCCCTCTGCAAAAACTGACACTCTATTGGGGACCCTTTGTAAATATTGACACGCTGCCGGGGACTATCTGTAAATACTGACACAGTCCCAGGGATTCTCTGTAAAAATTGACACACTCCCTGGGAAACTCTGTAATTACTGACAAACTCTGGGGGTCCCTCGGTAAAAGCTGACAAACTACCGGGGACACGTTGTAAATACTGACCGACTCCCGGGAACCAATTGTAAATACTAACACACTCGCGGGGACCAACTGCAAATACTGACACACTCCCGGGGACCCTCTGTAAATACTGACACACCCCTGGGGAGCCTATGTAAATACTGACACACTCCCGGGGACCCTATGTAAACACTGGCACACCTGGGGAGCCTATGTAAATACTGACACACTCCCAGAGACCCTCTGCAAATACTGACAAACTCCTGGGGAGCCTGTGTAAATACTGACATACTCCCGCGGACCCTATTTAAATAATGACAGACTCCTGCGGACAATCCGTTAGTACTGCTACACTCCCGGGGAACCCCTGTAAATACCATCACTCTCCTAAAGACACCTTGTAAATACAGACACAATCCCGGGGACCCCCTGTAAATACTGACACACTCCCGGGGACCCTCTGTAAATACTGACACACACCCGGGGGCACTCTGTAAATACTGACACCCTCGCGGGGAACCTCTGTAAATACTGATACGCTCCTGGGGACACTCTGCAACTACTGACACACTCCCGGGGACACAATGTAAATATTGACACACTCCCAGGCGCCCTCTGCAAAAACTGACACTCTATTGGGGACCCTTTGTAAATATTGACACGCTGCCGGGGACTATCTGTAAATACTGACACAGTCCCAGGGATTCTCTGTAAAAATTGACACACTCCCTGGGAAACTCTGTAATTACTGACAAACTCTGGGGGTCCCTCGGTAAAAGCTGACAAACTACCGGGGACACGTTGTAAATACTGACCGACTCCCGGGAACCAATTGTAAATACTAACACACTCGCGGGGACCAACTGCAAATACTGACACACTCCCGGGGACCCTCTGTAAATACTGACACACCCCTGGGGAGCCTATGTAAATACTGACACACTCCCGGGGACCCTATGTAAGTACTGGCACACCTGGGGAGCCTATGTAAATACTGACACACTCCCAGAGACCCTCTGCAAATACTGACAAACTCCTGGGGAGCCTATGTAAATACTGACATACTCCCGCGGACCCTATTTAAATAATGACAGACTCCTGCGGACAATCCGTTAGTACTGCTACACTCCCGGGGAACCCCTGTAAATACCATCACTCTCCTAAGGACACCTTGTAAATACAGACACAATCCCGGGGACCCCCTGTAAATACTGACACACTCCCGGGGACCCTCTGTAAATACTGACACACACCCGGGGGCACTCTGTAAATACTGACACCCTCGCGGGGAACCTCTGTAAATACTGACACACTCCCGGGGCCCCTCTGTAAATACTGACACACTCCCGGGGATCCGCTGTAAATACTGACACACTCCCGGGGCGACTCTGTAAATACTGACACACTCCCGGGTATCCTCTGTAAATACTGACACACTCCCGGGGACCCTCTGAAAATACTGAAACAATCCCGGGGACCCTCTGTAAATACTGGCAAACTCCCGAGTCCCTCTGTAAATACTGATACATTTCCGGGTACACTCCATAAATACTGACACACATCCGGGGACCCTCTGAAAATACTGACACACTCCCGGGGATATTCTGTAAATACTGACACACTCCCGGGGACCCTCTGTAAATACTGACACACACCCGGGTACCCTCTGTTACTACTGACACAATCCCGGGGACCCTCTGTAAATACTGACACACTCCCGGGGACCCGCTGTACAAAATGACACACTCCCGGGGCCCTCTGTAATTACTGACACATTCCCGGGGACCCTCATTTACTACTGACACACTCCCGGGGACCATCTGTAAATACTGACACACTACCGAGGCCCGCTGTAAATAATGACACACTCCCGGGTACTCTCCTTAAACACTGACACACACCCGGGGACCCCAGTAAATATTGACAAATTCTCGGGAACCCAGTGTAAGTAATGACAAACCCGCAGGTACACACTGCAAATACTGACACACTCCCGGGCACCCTCTGTAAATACTGACACACTCCCGGGCAACCTTTGTAAATACTGAAACAATCTGTGGTCCCTCTGCAAACATTGACACATTCCCGGGGACCCTCTGAAAATACTGACAAACTCCCGGGTACCCTCTGTAAATACTGAAACAATCCCGGGGACCCTCTGTAAATACTGGCAAACTCCCGATTCCCTCTGTAAATACTGATACATTTCCGGGTACACTCCATAAATACTGACACACATCCGGGGACCCTCTGAAAATACTGACACACTCCCGGGGATATTCTGTAAATACTGACACACTCCCGGGGATGCTCTGTAAATACTGACACATTCCCGGGGACCCTCTGTTACTACTGACACAAAAGCGGGGACCCTCTGAAAATACTGACACACTCCCGGGGATATTCTGTAAATACTGACACACTCCCGGGGACCCTCTGTAAATACTGACACACACCCGGGTACCCTCTGTTACTACTGACACAATCCCGGGGACCCTCTGTAAATACTGACACACTCCCGGGGACCCGCTGTACAAAATGACACACTCCCGGTGCCCTCTGTAATTACTGACACATTCCCGGGGACCCTCATTTACTACTGACACACTCCCGGGGACCATCTGTAAATACTGACACACTACCGAGGCCCGCTGTAAATAATGACACACTCCCGGGTACTCTCCTTAAACACTGACACACACCCGGGGACCCCAGTAAATATTGACAAATTCTCGGGAACCCAGTGTAAGTAATGACAAACCCGCAGGTACACACTGCAAATACTGAAACACTCCCGGGCACCCTCTGTAAATACTGACACACTCCCGGGCAACCTTTGTAAATACTGAAACAATCTGTGGTCCCTCTGCAAACATTGACACACTCCCGGGGACTTTCTGTAAATACTAATACGCTCCTGGGGACACTCTGAAACTACTGACACACTCCCGGGGACACACTGTAAATATTGACACACTCCCAGGCACCCTCTGTAAAAACTGACACTCTATGGGGGACCCAATGTAATTATTGACACGCTGCCGGGGACTATCTGTAAATACTAACAAACTCCCAGGGATTCTCTGTAAAAATTGACACACTCCCTGGGAACCTTTGTAAATACTGACAAACTCCTGGGGGTCCCTCGTTAAAAGCTAACAAACTACCGGGAACCCTCTCTAAATACTGACCGACTCCCGGGAACCAACTGTAAATACTGACACACTCCCGGGGACCAACTGCAAATACTGACACACTTCCGGGGACCCTCTGTAAATACTGATACACTCCTGGGGAGCCTATGTAATTACTGACACACTCCCGGGGACCCTATGTAAATACTGACACACTCCTGTGGAGCCTATGTAAATACTAACAAATTCCCAGGGACCCTCTGTAAATACTGACAAACTCCTGGGAGCCTATGTAAATACTGACATACTCCCGCGGACCCTAAGTAAATAATGACAGACTCCTGCGTACAATCCATTAGTACTGCTACACTCCCGGGGAACCCCTGTAAATACCATCACTCCCCTAATGACACCCTGTAAATACTGACACAATCCCGGGGACCCCCTGTAAATACTGACCCACTCCTCGGGACCCTCTGTAAATACTGACAAACTCCCGGGGACACTCTGTAAATACTGACACCCTCGCGGGGAACCTCTGTAAATACTGACACTCTCCCGTGGCCCCTCTGTAAATACTGAACACTCCCGGGGACACTCTGTAAATACTGACACACTCCCGGGGCCCCTCTGTAAATACTGACACACTCCCGGGACCCTCTGTAAATACTGACACACTCCCGGGGACCCTCTGAAAATACTGACACACTCCCGGGTACCCTCTGTAAATACTGAAACAATCCCGGGGACCCATGTAATTACTGGCAAACTCCCGAGTCCCGCTATAAATACTGATACATTTCCGGGTACAATCCATAAATACTGACACACATCCGGGGACCCTCTGTAAATACTGACACACCCAGGTACACATTGAACTTACTGACACACTGCCGGGCACCCTCTGTAAATACCGACACTCTCCCGGGGAACCTTTGTAAATACTGCCACAATCTGGGGTCCCTCTGCCAACATTGACACATTCCGGGGAGATTCTGTAAATACTGATACGCTCCTGGGTGCACTCTGCAAGTACTGACACACTCCCGGGTACCCTCCGTAAATACTGAAACAATCCCGGGGACTCTCTGTAATTACTGGCAAACTCCCGAGTCCCGCTGTAAATACTGATACATTCCCGGGTACAATCCATAAATACTGACACACATCCGGGGACCCTCTGTAAATACTGACACACCCAGGTACACACTGCACTTACTGATACACTGCCGGGCACCCTCTGTAAATACTGACACACTCCCGGGGAACCTTTGTAAATACTGCCACAATCTGGGGTCCATCTGCCAACATTGACACATTCCGGGGAGATTCTATAAATACTGATACGCTCCTGGGTGCACTCTGCAAGTACTGACACACTCCCGGGGACACACTGTAAATATTGACAGACTCCCATGGACCCTCTGTAAAAACTGACACTCTATGGGGGACCCTATGTAAATATTGACACGCTCCCAGGGATTCTCTGTAAAAATTGAAACACTCCCTGGGAACCTCAGTAAATACTGACAAACTCCAGGGGGTCCCTCGGTAAAAGCTGACAAACGACAGGGCCCCTCTTCAAATGCTGACCGACTCCCGGGAACCAACTGCAAATACAGACACACTCGCGGGGACCAACTGCAAATACTGACACACTCCCGGGGACACTCTGTAAATACTTACACACTCCCTGGGAGCCTATGTACATAATAACACATTCCCGGGGACCCTATGTAAATACTGACACACTCCTGGGGAGCCTATGTAAATACTGACACACTCCCAGGGACCCTCTGTAATTGCTGGCAAACTCCTGGGGAGCCTATGTAAATACTGACATACTCCCGCGGACCCTATGTAAATAATGACAGACTCCTGCGGACAAACCGTAAATACTGCTACACTCCCGGGGAACACCTGTAAATAACATCACTCTCCTAAGGACACCCTCTAAATACAGACACACTCACGGGGACCCCTTGTAAATACTGACACACTCCCGGGGACCCTCTGTAAATACTGACACACTCCCGGGGACCCTCTGTAAATACTGACACCCTCGCGGGGATCCTCTGTAAATACTGACACACTCCCGGGGCCTCTCTGTAAATACTGAACACTCCCGGGGACCCTCTGTAAATACTGACACAATCCCGGGTACCCTCTGTAAATACTGAAACAATCCCGGGGACCCTCTGTAAATACTGGCAAACTCCCGAGTCCCGCTGTAAATACTGATACATTCCCGGGTACGCTCCATAAATACTGACACACATCCGGGGACCCTCTGTAAATACTGACACACTCCCGGGGACCCTCTGTAAATATTGACACACTCCTGGGGACCCTCTGCTACTACTGACACACTCCCAGGGACACTCTGTAAATACTGCCACATTCCCGGGGACCCTCTGTAAATACTGCCACAATCCCGGGGACCCTCTTTAAATACTGACACACTCCCGAGGCCCGCTGTAAATAATGACACACTCCCGGGTACACTCCTTAAACACTGACACACACCCGGGGACCCCAGTAAATATTGACTAATTCTCGGGAACCCAGTGTAAATAATGACAAACGCCCATGTACACACTGCAAATACTGACACGCTCCCGGGCACAATCTGTAAATACTGAGACACTCCCGGGGAACCTTTGTAAATACTGCCACAATCTGGGGTCCCTCTGCAAACATTAACACATTCCCGGGGCCTTTCTGTAAATACTGATACGCTCCTGGGGACACTCTGCAACTACTGACACACTCCCGGGGACACACTGTAAATATTGACACACTCCCAGGCACCCTCTGTAAAAACTGACACTCTATGGGGGACACTATGTAAATATTGACACGCTGCCGGGTACTATCTGCAAATACTGACACACTCCCAGGGATTCTCTGTAAAAATTGACACACTCCCTGGGAACCAATGTAAATACTGACAAACTCCTGGGGGTCCCTCGGTAAAAGCTGACAAACTACCGGGGACCCTCTGTAAATACTGACCGTCTCCCGGGAACCCACTGTAAATACTGACACACTCGCGGGGACCAACTGCAAATACTGACACACTCCCGGGACCCTCTGTAAATACTGACTCTCTCCTGGGGAGCCTATGCAAATACCGACACACTCCCGGGGACCCTATGTAAATACTGACACACTCCTGGGGTGCCTTTGTAAATACTGGCACACTCCCAGGGACCCTCTGTAAATACTGTCACACTCACGGGGACTCTCTTTAAATACCATCACTCTCCTGCGGACACCCTGTAAATACCGACACACTCCCGGGGACCCCCGGTAAAGACTGACACACTCACGGGGACTCTCTTTAAATACTGACACACTTCCTGGTGACCCTCTGTAGTAACTGCCTCACAAACGGGGACCTGCTGTAAATATTGACATGCATCAGGGGACCATATGTAAATACTGAAAGACTCCCGGGGACCACCTGTAAATACTGACATACCCCCCCTGACCCCTTGTAAATACTGACCTACTCCCGGGGAAGCCCTGTAAATATTGACATGCTCCTGGGGATCCACTGTCAATACTGACACACTCCCAGGGACTCTCTTTTATCAATGATACACTCCAGGGGACGCTCTGTAAGTACTGCCACACACACGGGGACCCACTGCAAAAAATGACACACTGCCGAGGCCCCTCTGCAAATACAGACAGACTCCCGGGGGCCCTCTGTAAATATTAACACGTTCCCGGGCACCCCTTCTAAATTCTGACACACTCCCGGGGCCCCTCTGTAAATACTGACACACTCCCGGGGTCACTCTGTAGATACTGACACACTCCCGAGGACCCCCTGTAAATATTGACACTTTCCCTGGAACCCACTGGAAATAGTGACACACTCCCAGGAATTCTCTGTAAATACTGACCCACTCCCGGGGACCCTCTGCAAATAGTGACCCACTTCTGGGGTCACTCTGTATTTACTGATACACACCCGGGGACCCACTGAAAATACTGACACGCACCCGGGCACCCTCTGTAAATACTGACACACTCCCGGGTCCCTCTGTAAATATTCAAACATCCAGGGTACCCTCGGAAACACTGAGACACTCCCGGGGTCCCTCTGTAAATACTGACTCACTGCCGGGCACACTCTGTAAATAGAGACACACTCCCGGGAATCCCTGTAAATAATTACACACACCCGTGGAGCCCATGTAAATGCAGACAAACTCCCGGCGTCCCTCAGTAAATACTGATACACTCCTGGGGTCACAGTGTAGATAATGATACACTCCCGGATACCCCCTGTAAATATTGACGCATTCACGGGAACCCCCTGTAAATACTGACAAACGTCCGGAGACCCTCTGCAAATATTAACACACACACGGGGACTCACTTTAAATACTGACACACTCCCGGGGAACCTCTGTAAAAAGTAACACACTCCCGGGATCCCTCAGTAAATACTGACACACACCCGGGGACCCTCTGTAATTACTGACACACTCCTAGGGATCCGCTGTAAATACTGACAAACTCATGAGGTCCCTCTGTAATAGCTAACACACTCCTGGGGACCCTCTCCAAATACTGACACTCTCCCAGGGACCCTCTGTAAATACTGACAGAATCCCGCGGATCCTATGTAAATACTGACAGACTCCTGCGGACAATCTGTAAATACTGACACACTACCGGGGACCATCTGTAAATACTTAACCACTCCCGGGGACGCTCTGTAAATACTGACAGACTCCCGTGGGCTATCTGTAAATACTGACACACTCTCGGGGACCCTTTTTAAATACTGACACACTCCAGGAGAGACTCTGTAAATGCTGACAAACACACCCGGAGACCCTGTGCAAATAATGACACACTCCCGATATACCGTCTGTAAATACTGAAACACTCCTGGGGACCCTCTGTAAATACTGACACACTCCTGGGGACCCTCTGTAAATACTAGCACACTCCCGAGGACCCATCTGTAAATATTGGCACACTCCCGGGGACCTTCTGTACATACTAACACACTCCCGGGGAGACTCTGTAAGTATTGACACACTCCCGTGTAACCTTTGTAAATACTGACACATTTCCGGGGACGCTCTGTAATTACTGACACGCACCCAGGGACCCTCTGTAAATACTGAAACACTCCCGGGGACCCCATTTAAATAGTGAAACACTGCCGGGACCCTTTGAAAATCCAGCCACACTCCCGGGGATCAATCTGTAAATACTGACACACTCCCGGGAAACCCCTGTGAATACTGACACTTCCCCAAGGCCACCCCCCGTAAATACTGACAAACTCCCGGGGACACCCTGTAAATACTGACACACTCCCGGTGACCCCCATGTAAATATGGACATGCTCCCCGTGTACAATGCTTTCTTCTCAGTCTGTCAGCATCATCTGACAACCATTACATCATAGAATCATAGAATGATACAGCACAGAAGGAGACCGTTCGGCCAATCGTGCTTGTGACAGCTCTTTGAGAGAGCTATCCAATTAATCCCACTCCCCTGCTCTTTCCCCATAGATCTGTAAATTGTATCCCATCTAAATATATCCAATTCCCTTTTGAAAGTTATTATTGAATCTGCTTCCACCGCCCTTTCAGGCAGCACATTGCAGATCACAACAACTTGCTGTATAAGAAAATGTTTCCTCATGTCGCCTCTGGTTCTTTTTCCAATCACCTTAAATATGTTTCCTGTGGTTACCGACCCTTCAGCCACTGGAATCAGTTTCTCCTTATTTACTCTATCAAAACCATTCATGATTTTGAACTCCTCTATCAAATCTCCCATAATCCTCTCTGCTCTAAACAGACAAGTCCCAGCTTCGCCACTCTCTCCACATAACTGAAGTCCCTCATCCATGGCACCATTCTGCTTCTGCCCGATTCCATTACCAAAAAATTCCCTCTCAGCATCACTTCAATATAGACACATTACTGACAGGAGAGGAATTCAACCCGTCCATGCTCTCCCGCTAACACTCAGTGCCCATTAAATTTCCAGCCTTGTTGATGCTTGACAATTAATTTCAATACAGAGGCCATCGCAGTCCGTTTACTTTCCCAGTGTTATTGGCTGAGCAGCAGTCAGTGTCTGGGACATTGATATCCGGTCAGGGGTCTCACAGTGTCCGATGTCCTGTTTACACAAACACTCTCCCAGTAAGGCCCCATCTGAAGTACTGCGTTTAATTCTGGGACACGAACCTGAGGAAGGATATATTGGCCTTGGAGGGGGTGCAGCGCCGATTCAAACAGGTCCCAAAAATTCGCTGTGTAAAGAAAATGGTTTCCTCATGTCGCCTCTGGTTCTTTTTGCCAATCACCTTAAATCTGTGTCCTCTGGTCACTGTCTCTTCTGCCACTGGAAACAGCTTATCGTTATTCACTCTATCAAAACGTTTTATTATTTTGAAGACCTCAATCAAATTTACTCTCAATCTTTACTGCTCTAAGGAGAAGCCCCAGCTTCTCCAGTCTCTCCACAGAAGTGATGTCCCTCATTCCTGGTACATTTAAACCTCCTCTGCAGCCCTCTCCTTGACATCATTCCTAAAATGTGCTGCCCACAATTGAACACAACACTCCAGCTGAAGCTTAACCAGTGTGTTTTTATGTTTATCACAACTAAACACCGAATGCTGATATTTCTGTGATGGGTTTAGAAGGGCGAGGTTAATCCAGTCAATTGGATGTGCGAATGAGTCCGTGAGCTGAAAGAAGCGCACTTGGAGTGGAGAGCCTGGAACACGCAGTGTAACCGAGCACAAACACTCCTGCACAGCCCTGACTTCACATGTTTCCCACTTGGCACGAAAGGAATATATTAATTGCAACAATTCATTTGAATTAATTTGAAATAGTTTAGTTTATAAATTGAATCATGTTTCTCTAATTGTATTTCCCAAATCTGATTGAATGACTTATTTATTTCCTTCCTCTGAGTCCCTGAACCTCATCTGGAAACTTAATGTTGGCGAGTGGTGATTGATTGTCCTGGGAACCAACAGGAAGAGAGATCAGTGGCCGGAGGGCCAAGGGAGCAGCGCGTTCTGCAACCAATCGCGGTGCATGAGTCGCCCAGTCAGGTGGGTTAGGGTGAACCCCTGTTCAACCATTTATCTTTTAAAAGGTAATTCGAGATGTCTTTTGTCAAGGAAATGTTTAACATTTGTCACTATTGGCTTTTTCTGGAGTTCCTATTATGAGTTTCAGACACTTCAGTGCCAAATGGACTAGGTGTTTAAAGGTCATTCATTTCCTTCTTTCCGTGTTGTTAGTTAAAGGTACAGAGATTGATTTCCCCTGATTATGCATCAGTTTGTGATATTTAGACGGACAAGATCTCGCCTTTCTGCACCTTTAGGAATTAAAGTAACATCCTTCCTGTTAGTAGTGAGACACATTCTGTACTGGGAGAGACGGCTGGTGGCTTTAGACTTTAACATTCTCATCCTCTTGTTCAAATCGCTCCATGGCCTCATCCATCCCTATCTCTGTGACCTCCTCCAGCCCTACACCACTCTCAATAAGGAGAAGCTCTCTCCAGTATCAGGAGGGTCGGTAACCAGAGGACACAGATTTAAGGTAATTGGTGAAAGAACCGGAGGCGACAGGAGGGGAAAAAATTCACGCAGCAAGTTGTTATGACCCGGAAGGCACTGCCTGGAAGGGCGGTGGAAGCATATTCAATAGTAACTTTCCAAAGGGAATTGGGTAACTACTTGAATTGGCAAAAAAATAGCATGGCTAAGCCTATGGGGAAAGAGCAGGGGGTTGGCACTAAATTGAGAAGATGTTTCAAAGAGCCGGCACAGACACCTTGGGCCAATGGCTTCCTTCTGTGTTGTATAATTCTAGGATTCCATGAACTCTGTACTCCTCCAAATCTGGCGATGCAGTGACTTAGGGGAGTGATATGTAGTGATTGAAGGGAGTGGGATTAGTGACTGGGAGAGTGGAAATACTGACTGAGGGATGTGCGATGTAGTGACTGAGGAGATGCGATGTAGTGATTCAGGAATGGGATGAGGTGAATCTTTGGCTTGGTTTGTTGTGAATGAGGGAACAGGGATTATGTGAATGAGAGAAGAGGAATGTAGTAGCTGATGGGAGTTTTATGCAGCGACTGAGGGGAGTGGGTAGCAGTGACGAAGCGAGTTGGATGTAGTGAATTAGAGGAGTTGGATCATTAACTGAGGGGACGGGGTTGTAGTGACGAGAGGACGGGATGCAATGACTGAGAGGAGTGGGATGTATTGACTGAGGGAAGTGGGATGTAGTGAATTAGGGGAGTGGGATCATTGACTGAGGGGAATTAGATGTAGTGACTGAGTGGAGTGGACTGCAGTGACTGAGGAGCGGGATGTAGTGAATTAGGGGAGTTGGATCAGTAACTGAGGGGAATGGGATGTAGTGACGAGAGGAGTGGGATGCAATGACTGAGAGGAGTGGGATGTAGTGAATTAGGGGAGTTGGATCAGTAACTGAGGGGAATGAGATGTAGTGACTGAGAGGAGTTGGATTCAGTGACTGAGAGGAGTGGGATGTAGTCAACTAGGGGAGTTGGATCAGTAACTGAGGGGAATGGGATGTAGTGACTGAGTGGAGTGGACTGCGGTGACTGAGAGGAGTGGGATGTAGTGACTCAAGGAAGTGGGATGTAGTGACTGAATGGAGTGTGATGTAGTGACTGAGGGGTAGTACATTATAGTGACTTAAGGAGTTTGCTGTAGTGGATCAGGTGACTGGGGTTGGATGACTCTGGGTTATTTAAAGTCTGGAGTCTGACATTCTCCGGACTCTTGTTTTAGCCTGATGACGTCTTCGGGTGTTCCCCACACCTTCAGTCTCCCATGTTTCTCGTCCTTTATTATAGATCAAGAGACAAACCCGACTCAAGAACCCGAGAAACAAACATCTGAAGAATCCAATGAGAAATCGTCCTCTATCCCAGCGGGGTCTACAGCCTCAGGTATCAGTCTGGTGGGATTCCTTCAAACTGACATTTCACCCAATGTGAATCCTGAAATGCTCAGTTCCTGAGAATCATCCAGTCTCGAATGAGACCGTTCTCGAAGGAGAGTTTGCCCCGCAATCTATCCAAGCTATATCAGATTTATCACTTCACATCAGGGTGGGCAGTCAGGAAAGGTGACGGAAACGGATGTGACTGAGAGAATCAGTGGTTGAGTCCGTGTCCTTTGGGGAAGGGGCAGCACCGATGGAGCTTATGATACCAGGAGGTTTTGTTTCTGACACTGGGTGACTGAATTAGAAGCGTGGAATTCACAGCGCAGAAACAGGCCATTCGGCCCATCGGATCCATGCTTATGCAGCATACAAGGCTCCGCCCACCCTACTTCATCTCAATCTATCAGCACAACCTCCTAGGCCATTTTCTCTCACGTGTTTATCTAGCGTCCCCTTAAATTCATCCATGATATTCGCCTCAACTACTCCTTGTAGCGAGTTCCACAAGCTCACCAATCTCTGGATAAAGTAGTTTCTCCTGAATTCCCTATAAGATATATTCGTGACTATCTTATATTTATAGCCCCTAATTTAGAATACCTCCACAAGTGGAAACATCCTCACTAGGTCTACCCTCTCAAAACCTTCATAATTTTAAAGACCTCTATCATGTCCCCCCTCAGCCTTCTCTTGTCTAGAGAAAGTAAGCCCCAGCCTTTTCAATCTTTCCTGAAAGTTGTACACTCCCAGTTCTGGGATCATCCTTGGAAACCTTGTTTTTGTTCCTTCTCCAGTGCTTCTATATCCTTTTTTATATTATGGAGACCTTAAATGTGCGCAGTGCTCCAAGTCTGATCTAACAAAGGTATATGGAGTGTAGAACTGTGCCTCATACTCCAAGTGTGATCTAAGCAAAGTATATGGAGACTAGAACAGTGCACACTGCTCCTGGTTTGGTCTAACCAAGCTACAAGGAGAGCAGAACAGTGCATCGTACTCCAAGTATGGTATAACCAACGTATATGGAGACCAGAACAGTGCACAATGCTCCAGGTGTGGTCTAACCAAGGTATATAGAGACCAGAACAGTGCACACTGCTCCTGGTTTGGTCTAATCAAGCTATAAGGAAAGTAGAACTGTGCATCGTACTCCAAGTATGGTATAACCAACGCTCATAGGTCAATCCCGCCATTCCTGGTATCAGCCTGGTGAATCGCCGCTGCACCCCCTCCATGGCAAGAACATCTTTCCTCAGATGAGGCGACCAAAACTGTACACAGTACTCGAGGTGTGGTCTCACCAGTGCCCTGTACAGCTGCAGCAAGGTATCCCTGTTCCTGTATTCCAACCCTTTTGCTATGAAGGCCAGCATACCGTTTGCCTTCTTGACCGCCTGTTGCACCTGCATGCTCGCCTTCAGTGACTGGTGTACAAGAACACCCAGGTCTCTCTGTACTTCCCCCTCTCCCAATTTATTGCCATTTAAATAATAATTTGCCCTCCCGTTCCTGCACCCAAGGTGGATAACTTCGCACTTGTCCACATTATAGTGCATCTGCCATTTATCCGCCCAATCACCCAGTCTGTCCAAATCGCTCTGGAGCTTCCTGGTCTCCTCCTCTGAGCCCACCCCCCCTCCTAGTTTAGTGTCGTCTGCAAATTTGGAAATGCTGCATCCGACTCCCTGATCCAGGTCATTAATGTAAATTGTGAACAGCTGGGGACCCAGGACAGATCCCTGTGGTACCCCACTTGTTACTGCCTGCCATTCAGAAAATGAGCCGTTTATTCCAACTCTCTGTTTTCTATCTGACAGCCAGTTCTCTATCCACGTCAATACTTTCCCCTTTATCCAATGAGCTTCAATTTTCCCTGCTAATCTTTTATGTGGGACCTTATCGAAGGCCTTTTGGAAGTCCAGGTACACCACATCTACTGGCTCTCCCCCATCTATTTTACCAGTTACTCCCTCAAAAAATTCCAATAGATTAGTCAAGCACGATTTACCCTTTGTAAATCCATGTTGACTCTGTCCTATCCTGTCCCCATTTGCTAAGTGCTCCGCTATTTCATCCTTAATGATGGACTCCAGCATTTTGCCCACAACTGATGTAAGGCTTACAGGTCTGTAATTACCTGCTTTTTCCCTACCCCCCTTTTTGAATAGTGGGGTAACGTTAGCTACCCTCCAATCCATGGGCACTGTTCCCGAGTCTAATGAATTCTGAAAAATCATACTTAGTGCATCCGCTATCTCTAGGGCCACCTCCTTCAGTACCCTAGGATGCATGTTATCAGGCCCTGGGGATTTGTCCGCCTTCAATCCCTTTAGCTTCCTTAACACCATATCCTTCGAGATATTGATTTGCGTCAGTTCCTCCTTTGCAAATGTCCCTATTTTTCCCGATATCCCAGGGAGGTTTTTTGTGTCTTCCTTCGTAAAGACTGACCCAAAGTATGCATTTAGTTGGTCTGCCATTTCCTTATTTCCCGTTATATATTCCCCCGTATCTGACTGCAATGGGCCAACTTTGGTTTTCACCAGTCTTTTCCTCTTGATATACTTATAAAAGCTTTTGGAGTTAGTTTTTATATTTTCCGCCAGCTTGCTTTCGTAAGCTATTTTGCCCCTCTTGATTAAGCCCTTTGTCCTCCTTTGCTCTATCTTAAAGTATATGGAGACCAGAACAGTGCACAATGCTGCAGGTGTGGTCTAACCAAGGTATATTTAGAACAGAGCTGTGCAGAGTACTCCAAGTGGGGCTTAACCAAGGTTCTATACAAAATTTAACATTACTTCCCTGCTTTCCAATTCAATTACTCTTGAAATGAACCCCAGTGCTTTGTTTGAAATGGGTTTTACAACATGGAATCAGACCAGACATATATGCCTTGGACTAAACCTTGAACTAAGATCCATTATTCCCACATCAAAAAATCTGGGATAGCGGAAATTTATGAAGGGACAGAATCAAAATGAATGTCCCCAAACAGAATCTGAGGGAATAATTCTACCGGAAACTTTCTTGATATGACGGTTCACGAACGGAGATGTTATATTTTGTACATATGGATTTTCAACGGCATTTGATAAAGTGCCACATGAGAGCCTTTTTGTGATAGTTAATGCACGTTATGTTAACAGGAAACAGATTGGAGAATGGAAGGATCCCATGATTGAGTGCTTGTCACTATGTGTTCCACATGGCAGGATGGGTAATAGGTTATCAGCTTTATCCTACCACTCTCTCTCGCTGTCTCTCTCTTCCTGTCTCTCTCTCTCTATCTGTCTCTTTCTCAATCCCTCTCTTTCGCTCTCTGTCTCTCTTGCTCATTCTTTGTCTCTCTCACTCACTGTCTCTCCCTCTCTGTCTCTATTTCTTTGTCTCTGTCTCTCTAGCTACTTCTCTCTCTCTGTCTTTCGGTCCTTTTCTCTGTCTCTCACCCTCCGTCTCTCTCTGTCTCTTTCTCTGTCACTCTCTGTCGCCCTCTCTTTCTCTACCTATCTATCTTTTTCTGTCTTTCTCTCAATCTGTCTCCCTTTCTCCCCGTCTTTATCTTACTTTATCAGTCTTTCTTTCTCTACGTCATTCTCTCTCACTCTGTGTGCCAGTCGCTATCTTTTCCCTATTCTCACTCTCTCTTTTTATTTCTCTCTCTCTGTCTTTCTTTCTCTCTATCCCCAGTTTCTCTCTCTCTCTCTCTCTCCATATATTTAGCTTTCTCTCTCTCTATCTCTCTCTGAGTCTCTCACTCTCTCATTCTGCTCTCTCTCTCTTTCTTTCTCTCTCTTGCTCTCTGTCACTATCTTCACTCTTTCTCTCTCTGTTTCCAACTCTCTCTCTATATATATAACTCATTCTCACTCTGTCTCTCTATATATAGTTACCTGTCTCTTTCTGTCTATTGAATTTCAGTCCTGAAATGTCTCGTCTCTGTGCCCATCAGTTCAATGCCCGGCCCGGTGCTGTGAGTGACCCGGACCGAGCAGGAAGATCCAATCTTGACCCAGGGCGCTTTCTCCATCCTCCAGTTCCCATGTGGCTGATCTTTCATTACAGATTCGGGTAAGACGACAAGTTCTGGAGCCAAGGGAGGGTCGACATCAGAAGCTGAGTGCAAACCGTCAGAGGAGGGACAATCAAGGCCAGGTATCAGTCGGCTTCTGGTAGGAACCGTCCAATCAGACACTTCCAGGGTCCAAGCACGGAAACATTCAGTCCCTGTCACCATCCTCGGACATTCAGTTATTGAAACTCCCAAATATCCTGCTTTATAATCTGACTGCTCAGTCCCAGTTCTCAGGGCAAGTCTCTCCCAATATTAACTACATAGAATAGAACAGGCCATTCGGCCCAAATGGTCCATGCCATTGTTTATACTCCACACGAGCCTCCTCCCACCTCTACTCATCTAACCCCATCAGCATATCCTACTATTCCTCTCACCCTCATGTATTTATCTAGCTTCCCCTTAAATGCATCTATGCTATTTGCCTCAACCACTCTTTTTGGTAGCAAATTCCACATTCTCACCACTCTCTGGGTAAAGAAGTTTCTCCTGAATTCCGTATTGGATTTATTAGTGACTATCTTATATTTATGGGCCCTAGTTTTGGACGCTTCCACAAATGGAATCATGTTCTTTATATTTATCGTATCGAAGCCCTTTCAGAATTTTAAAGACCTCTATCTGGTAACCCCTCAGCCTTCTCTTTTCTAGAGAAAAGTGCCCCAGCCTGTTAAGTCTTCCTTTGAAACCCCTGCTCCACCCCTTTACTGTGTTTCTATTGGGTCTCAGGAGTCAGGAGCCGGGGTGCGGGCCTCATTCTTTACCCCTCCCCAGTGCCCTGTGAATTGTGGAGCTGTGGGGCTGCCTTCTCGAGCTGCTGTGGGGAATTGTGGTGGTCGGGTCAGAGGGGTGTTGTGAAAGCAGCGACTGGGCCTGGAATTGTGCGCACAGACCCACGTTCCCGGGTTCAGCTCCCTGAGCAGAAAGTCTTCAGTTGGACCGGCACTCCGGGCTTTGCCCCCCTCTATGCAACCTCCCTGTACCTGGTCGGTATTTCTGCCTCTAACTCTGCCAGCGGGTGGTTTGGGCGTTGCGGCTGAAGACTTGTCCTCTCAATGTTCCAGGGGTGCTGACATTGTCGGAGAAGGAGTGTGAGAAGGTCAGTGCCGAGGTCCAAGTGATGTACATCTGCAAAAACAAACTGGATACCCCCACGGAAAAGGAAGCCTATCTCCGGCAGTTGAGGGATTTATTCTTCATTCATTCTCGGGGTGTGCCGGCATTGATGGACCAACACCAGTTGGCATTGATTGATCAACACCAGTTAGCATTGACTGACCAACACTAGTTGGCATTGATTGGCCAACAGCAGTCAGCATTGACTGACCAACACCAGTTGGCATTGATTGATCAACACCAGTTGGCATTGATTGATCAACACCAGTTGATATTGATTGGCCAACCCCAGTTTGACTGGTGTTAAGGGGAGGGTATTTCCCCGGTGTTAAGGGGAGGGGTGTGCCCTGGTTTTAGAGTCAAAGAGTTATACACACAGAAAGAGGCCCTTTGGCCCATCGTGTCCGCGCCGGCCATCAAGCCCTGTCTATTCTAATCCCATTTTCCAGCACTTGGTCCGTAGCCTTGCATGCTATGGCGTTTCAAGTGCTCATCTAAATGCTTCTTGAATGTTTTGAGGGCTCCTGCCTCTACCACCCTTTCAGGCAGTGAGTTCCAGATTCCAACCACCCTCTGGGTGAAAAAGCTTTTCCTCAAAACTCTCTCTAAACCTCCTGCCCCTTAACTTGAAACTATGCCCCCTGGTTATTGATCCCTCTACTAAGGGGAAAGTTCCTTTCTATTTACCCTATCTATGCCCCTCATAATTTTGTACACCTCAATCAGGTTCCCCCTCAGCCTTCTCTGCTGTAAGAACAACAACCCCAGACTGTCCAGTCTCTCTTCATAGCTGAAGCGCTTCAACCCAGGTAACATCCTGGTGAATCTTCTCTGCACCCTCTCCAATGCAATCACATCCTTCTTTAGTGTGACGACCAGAACTGCACACAATATTCCAGCTGTGGCCTAACTAGCGTTTTGTACAGCTCCATCATAACCTCCTTGCTCTTATATTCTATGCCTCGGCTAATGACGGCAAGAATCCCATATGCCATTTTTACCACCTTATATACCTATCCTGCTGCCTTCAGGGATCTATGTACATGCACACCAAGGTCCCTCTGATTCTCTGTCCTTCCTAGGGTCCTACCATTCACTGTGTATTCCCTTGCCTTGTTATTCTTCCAAAAATGGATCACCCCACACTTTTCAGGGTTAAATACCATTTGCAACTGTTCCGCCCATCTGACCAACCCGTCTATATCGTCCTGTAGCCTGAGGTTTCCCTCCTCGCTATTTACCACCACACCAATGTTCGTGTCATCTGCGAACTTACTGATCATACCTCCTACATTTATATCCAATGTACACTACAAACAGCAAAGGACCCAGCACCGATTAAGGGGAGGGGATTACCCTGGTGTTAAGGAGAGGGGAGGGGATTCCCCTGGTGTTAAGGGGGAGTGGAGTCCCCTGATGTTAAGTGGAGGGGAGTCCCCTGATGTTAAGGGGACGGGAGTCCCCTGGTGTTAAGGGGACGGGAGTCACCTGGTGTTAAGAGGACGGGAGTCCGCATGTGTTAGGGACTCGGTGATATATCCTGAGAGACCATGTTAAGTTGCGTTGTAACTGCGACTTTTCTGTATAGTAGCTCTGTATAGTAGTGTGATTCCCATCCCAGGTACAAGACATCCCGTGCAAAAATCTAGCGCTGCAGTTTCACGGTGAAAAAGGGAATGCAGATGGAAAGAAGAAACGAAAATGATCCGGGATTGTCAGCGGGTGAATTTCAACCCGAATCTGGGCACATTGACAGCGTCCAGGAGCAGGCGGTGGAGGAGTTGAGGGGTTGGGTGTGAGTGGGTGTGTGGGGTTAATGGTGTGAGGGGGTGGGTGGGGGTTTGAGTGAGTAGGCGCAGGGGGTGGGATGGGGTGGGGAGAGTGGGGTCAGGGGGTGGGGTGGGGTGAGGTGAGTGGGACCAGAGGGTGGGCTGAGAGGGATTGGGGTTTGGTGGGAGTGTTGTGGGGGGATGGAGGTAGGTGGTCGCGGTTGGGGTGTGTCTGGTAAGTGAATGGGATCAGGGGGTGCTGTCAGTGGGCTGAGGGTGTGGGGTGAGATGGCTTGTAGGATGGGTGGGTTCAGGAGTGGGGTGAACGGGGTCAGGGAGCAAACTCGGGGTGAGTTGGCGACTGGGTTGACGTTTGGGGGTGGGATGAGAGGGGTGAGCGGGTGGGGTGAGTCTGGTCGGGTGGGGGATGTGGTGAGTGGGGTGTGAGTTGGGGTGAGTGGGTTCAGGGGCGGGGATCAGTGGGTGGGGTGAGTGGGGTAAGGTGGTGGGCTGAGTGGCTTCGGGTGTTTATGGGGTGTGTGGGGCTCAGTGGTTGGGATGTGTGGGGTGAGTGGGTTCAGGGGCAAGGATCAGTGGGTGGGGTGAGTGGGGTCAGGGGGTGGGCTGAGTGTCTTCGGGTGTTTATGGGGTGTGTGGGGTGAGTGGGGTCAGAGGCTGGGGCTCAGTGGTTGGGGTGTGTGGTGTGGTGTGGGATGAAGGGCTGAATGGGGTGAGAAGGTGGGCTGATTGCGGTGTGTGGTGTATCTCATTGAATTTTTCCTAATGGACAGTGTCCAGGAGCGGTGGGCTTTGGTGTTTAAAAGAGATTTAAAATGCGGGAATGGGTGTCTAAAAGCAGTTTAAAAAGGAGTTTAAAAGGTGTTTAAAAGGAGTTTAATAAGGGGCTGAAACAGTTTTTTAAATGAGTTTATTAAAGGAATTAGAAGCTGTTAAAAAGTAGTTTAATAAGGAGTTTTAAAGGTTTTGAAAAGGAGTTTAATTAAAGAGTTTAGAAGATGCTTCAAATGAGTTTAATAGTGGGTTTTAAAGGCATTTAAAATGTTTTAAGGGATTTTAAAATGTCTGAAAACGGGGTTTTGACAAGGCTTTGTAAGGAAAGGGTTAATCAGATTGCCCTGAGGTGTGTTAATGTAATACTGGTGATGGGGTTTCTTTATATTGTAGTATTGTCAGGTTTGAGCCTTTGTTTGTTGAGTGGGGAAGTAAGATTCGTCAGCGGGAATATCTTCACACAGTGAGAGACAGACGGCAATACTAAGGTTGTAACCAGCTGTTTGATGAGAGAAGTTAATCGGAGACACAGAAAGATAGAAAGAAAGATTTGCATCTATATCGTGCCTCAGGATGTCCAAAGCGCTTTATAGCCAATGAAGTACTTTTTTAAGTATAGTCGCTGTTGTAATGTAGGAAACACAGCAGCCCAATTACACACAGCCAGCTCCCACAAACAGCGATGTGTAAATGACCAGATAAGTGGGGAGAGAAAGATCCCACTCATTAGAACGGAGGCCTTGAAGCCTTACAACAACAACTTGCATTTATACAGCGCCGTTAACGTAGCAAAACGTCCCAAGGTGCTTCACAGGAGCCGAAATCAAACACAATTTGATACCGAGCCACATAAGGAGATATTAGGACAGGTTTTACCGAACATCTTACAGGAGGAGAGGTGAAGAGGTTTAGGGAGGGAATTGCAGAGCTTAGGGGCGAGGCAGTAGAGGGCAAGGCTGCCAATCGTGGAGTGGTTAAAATTGGGGGGTGCACAAGAGGACAGAAATGGAGGAATGCAGCGATCTCGGAGGGGCAGGAAGAAGTTACAGAGATAGGGAGGGGTCGAGGGATTTTCAAACAAGGATGAGATTTTTTTTTAATTCAGCCGTTGCTGGACCGGGAGCCAATTTGGATCAGCTAAGAACCTGCCTGAGAAACACCAGAGCCTGGAACTGGGCAATTAGGGAGGGTGAGTCAAGTAAAGGGAGTGAGGGATCTGTAGGTACAAGGACAGAATTTAAATCAGTGTTCACTGAAACATTATCCAGGACATCTCTTGATGTAACTTTGAAACAAGCCAAGTGTCATGTAGAAGGAGTAAGGAGAAGGTATAAAAAGTGGGTGCTGGAACTGATACCTTGGATTCAGTTAAGATCTGATCAATCTGTATAGCGAGCTCGGGACTGTAACACGTTTGAATTATCAGGCTAAATCACGCAAGGTTTTGTGAGAAGCATTGGCTGTTGTGTATAAATATTGTATGCTTAATAAATCTGTGACATCTGACATTCAGTGTGGTGAAGCCTATTGAGTAAAGGTGTGAATTATAATTAAGCACAAACGCATTTACCCCTTCTCTAACATCGGCCAACACCTCACTCCAGTCCCTCAGTGCCCAGTCTGGGTCTACACCAGACTCCAGTCCCTCACAACCCGATCTGGGCCTACACCAGACTCCAGTCCCTCATAACCCGATCTGGGCCTACACCTGACTCCAATCACTCATAATCCGCTCTGGGCCTACACCCGACTCCATTCCCTCACAACCCGATCTGGGCCTACACCAGACTCCAGTCCCTCATAACCCGATCTGGGCCTACACCAGACTCCAGTCCCTCGCAAACCGATCTGGGCCTACACCAGACACCAGTCCCTCACAACCCGATCTGGGCTTACACCCGACTCCAGTCCCTCGTAACCATAACTGGGCCTACACCAGACTGGTGTCCCTCATAACCCGGACTGGGCCTACACCAGGCTCCAGTCCCTCATAAACCGGTCAGGGCCTACACCAGATTCTAGTCCCTCACAAAACGATCTGGGCCGACACCCGACTCCATTCCCTCACTACCCCGTCTGGACCTGCACTTGACTACAGTCCCTGACAACCCGATCTGGGCTTCAACCCGACTCCAGTCTCTCATTGCCCGGTCAGAGTCTACACGAGAATCCAGTCTGTCACAACCCAGTTACTCCAAACCCTCACTACCAAGTCTGGGTCTACAACCAAGTAAAATCCCCCACTACACGGTTTCGGCCTACACTCGAATCCACACCATCAGTACACGGACTGTGCCTAAACCTCACTCCCGTTCCTTAGTACCTGTACTGATTATCCTCAATCCTCTCGCACTAACCACCACACCCACCTCCCCCTCTCCACCCCACTTACCTCCCCCTCACCACCCCACTCACCTCACCACCCAGCTTCCCACCCCCACACCACCACACTCCCCTCCCCCTCTCCAGCACACTCCCCATCCCCCTCACTGCTCCACTTCCCTCACCGCCCAGCTTCCTTGCCCCTCACCACCACACAGCCCTCCCCCACACCACCACACTCCCCTCCCCCTCACCACCACTCTGCCCTCCCCCTCACTAACCCACTACCCTCTCCCACACTGCCCAACTCCCCTCCCACTCACTGCCACAATCCCCTCCCCCTCACCACATCGCTCCCTTCCCCTCCCTCCCCACTCCCTTCCCACTCACCGCCATACTGACCGCCACATCACCACCCACGCCCCTCACCATCACCGCCCAACTCCACACCCCCTCCCCGCCCCAGTCCTCTCCCACTAACCAGCACACTCCCCTACCCCTCACCACCCCACTGCCCTCCCCCTCACCACCCCACTCCACTCCCCTCACCACTCAGCTTCCCACCCCCTCACCACCACACTCCCCTCCCCCTCACCACCAAACTCCGCTCCCCCTCACCACCCCACTGCCCTCCCCCTCACCACCCCACTGCCAACCCCCTCACCGCTCCACTGCCCTCACCGCCCAGCTTCCCACACCCTCACCACCACAATCCCCTGCCCCTCACCACCACACTCCCCTGCCCCTCACCAGCCCACCACCCTCCCCCTCACCACCCCACTGCCCTCCCCCTCACCGCTCCGCTCCCCTCACTGCCCAGCTTCCCACATCCTCACCACCACACTCCCCTCCACCTCACCAACCCACTGCCCTCCCCCTCAGCAACCCACTACCCTCTCCCACACTGCCCAACTCCCATCCCACTCACTGCCCCAATCACCTCCCCCTCACCGCCATACTCCACGACCCATCACCATCACTCCCCTCAACAACACCGCCCCGCTCCCCTCCCCCTCCCCGCCCCACTGCTCTCCATCTCACCACATTAATCCCCACCCACTCAGCGCCCCACTCCCCACCCACTCACTACCCAGACACCAACTCCTCACTGCCCACTCCACTCTCACTCACCTACCCATACCCTCCCACTCCCCTTTCCCACACCGCCACACTCCCCGCCCCCTCACCACCCCACTCCCCTTCGATCACAATCCCACTTCCCTCTCCATTCCCGCCCCGCTTCCCTCCCCCTCAACACCCCACTCCCCTACCCCTCACCACCCCACTCCACTCCCCCTCTCTGCCCCAATCTCCTCCTGCTTACCGCCGCACTCCCATTCCTCTCACCACATCACGCCTCACCTTACCACCCAAATCCTCTCCCCCTCCTCACCAAACCATTCAGCTCCTCACCACCCCAATCACCTCCCCTTCACCCCCACAGCCCCATTTCTCCATCCCACAACACCCCACTACACTCCCCCTCGTCGCATCAGTACCCTCACCCTCACACGCACCGCCCACTCCCCTCACCCTCACGCCGCACTCCCCCAACTGCACTACTGACTGCCCCACTCCCATCCCCCAGACCGCCCAATTCCTCTTCCGCTCATAGCCCTTGACCCCTCACCCACAACACACCACACCCCTCCGACACCACTCCCATTCACCTCCCAAATTCCCTCCCATGCTACTCACCCTCACCAACGACTGCCCTCCTCGCTCACCGCCGCACTCCCCTCCTGCTCACCGCCGCACTCCCCTCACCCACACCATCCCACTTACATCACCATTACCAGCAAACTCCCCTCGCCTTCATTGCCCCACTCTCCTCACCTTCAGTGTCCCACTCCCTTCCCCCTTCCCGCCCCAGTCCCCCCTCACCGCCGAAGTCCCCAACCCCTCACCGCACCACTCCTCTCCCCCTCACCGCCCCAGTCCCCTCCTCCTCACCGCTCCGCTCCCCTCCCCCTCACTGACCCACACACATCACTCTCACCTCCCCGCTCCCCTCCCCCTCACTGCCGCACAGCCCTCCGCCACCACCTCACAGGCCCACTCCCCTTATTCCCCAACTCCCTTACCCATCAGCGTCCAAATCCCCTCCCCCTTATCGCACCGCACCCCTTCCTCTAAGAGCCCCGCTCCCCTCTCCCTCACCGCATCCACTACCCCTCACTGCATCCGCTCCCACTCACCACCCCACTCCCCTCGCCCTCACCAGCTTACTCCCCTCCCCCACACCACCTCACTCCCCTCCCCCACAACGCCACAATCACCTCTCCCTCACCGCCCCAGTACCTTCTCCCTCACCGCCCCACACCCCGCCCACTCAATTGCCCGCTAACCTCTCCTTCACCACCCCAAACCCCTTTCCCCTCAGTGGCCCACTTCCCTCACCCTCACCGCCCCACACACCACCCACTCACTACCACACTCCCCTGCCCCTCACCGCCCCTCAACACTCCCCTGCCCCGCACCGCACCACTCCCCTCCCCCTCATCGACCCACCCCCCTCCCGCTCGCCGACCCACTCACCCTCACCGCTCCACTACCATCCGCCAACACCCGGCCTCCTCATCTCCCAACTCCACACACACTCACCGTCCCACTCCCCTCCCCCTCACCACCCAACTCCCCTCCCCCTCACCGCCCCACTCCCCTCCCCCTCACAGCCCCACTCCACTTATTCTCCAAATGCCCGAACCCTCACCGCCCAACACCCCACCGCCTGTCAGTTCCTCCCCTCTTCCCCTCACATTACCACCCAATTTACCTCCCCCTCCTCAACAACCCATTCCCTCCTCACCTCCCCAATCCCCTCCCCTTCACCGCTGCACATACTCCTCACCGGCCCAATTCCCCATCCCACCCCACCCCTCTGACTTCACCCTTGTCGCCCCAGTACCCTTGCCTGCACTCGCACCACCAACTCCCATCACACACACCGTGGCGATCCCCCACCGCACCTCTGACCGCCTCACTCCCCTCCACCTCACCGCCCCCTATCCCCTCCCCCTCACCGCCCAAATCCTCTTCCCCTCATAACCCCTCTCTCCTCGCCCTCAACATCCCTCTTCCCTCCCCCTCAACTCCCAAATACCCTCCCAAATTCCCAACACAGACCGTCCCCCTCTGCTCCTCCTCACCATCGCTCTGCCCTCCCCCCTCACCGCCCCACTCACCTCCTGCTCACCGCTGCACTACACCCCCCCTCACCGTCACACTTCCCTCACCCTCACCTCCGCACTCGCCTCCCCTACCTTCAGTGCCCCGCTCCCCTACCTTCAGTGCCCCACTCCGCTCACCCTCACAGTCCCAATCCCCTCCCCCACATCACCGCATTCCCCTCCCCCACACTGGCCAACTCCCCTCCACTTCCCCGTTCTACTTCCTTCACCGTCATCGCTGTACTCCCCACCCCTTCATTCATCCACTCCCCTCCGCTACAGTGCCCCAATCCCCTCCCCCTCAGCTCCCCACTCCGCTCGCACTCAACACCCCAAGCTGCACCCCCTCTCTACACCACGACACTGCCCTTCAAAACCCCACTCCCACCCCATTCCCATCACACTCAACACTCCACTCCCCTCCATTTCAACTCCGAAATTCCCTCCCAAATTCCCTCCCCTGACCGTCACCCTCTGCTCCCCCTCACCAGGCCACTGCCCTCCCCCCTCACCGCCCCACTCACCTCCTGCTCACCGCTGCACTACACGCCCCCCTCACCGTCCCCCTTCCCTCACCCTCACCGCCGCACTCCCAACCCCTTCATTGGCCCACTCCCCTCACCCTCATCGTCCCACTTCCCTCACCCTAATCGCCGCACTCCCCACCCGTTCAGTGCCCCAATCCCCTCCCCCTCAGTGCACCACTCCACGCACACTCAAAACCCCACGCTGCCCCCCCTCTCTTCACCACTACCCTACCCTTCAACATCCCTCTACCTCCCCACTTCCTTCGCCCTCACAGCCCCCCTTCCCTCACCCTCCCCGCCCCAATCCCCTCACCACTCGCCTCACCATCACCACCTCACTCCCCTCAGCCTCACCATCCCATTCCCACCCCTCACAGCCCCACTCCCTTCCCCCTCACCGCCGCACTCCCTTCCCCCTCACCGTCTCACTTCACACCCCCTCAACTCCACTTCATTCCCCGTCACAGTCCCACTCCCCTCATCCTCACCGCCACACTCCCCCTCCCCTCATTGCTCCACTTCACTCCCCTTCATCACCCCACTCCTCCCCCTCACCGCCCCGCTCCCCACCCCCTCATCACCTCACTCCCCAACATCTTACTACCCCGCTCCGCACAACCTCACCGCGCTATTCCCAACACCTTCACCCAGCCTGCTCCCCTCTCCATCACCGCCCCACTACCCTCCCCCTCATCACCCCACTCTTATCTCCTCACCGCCCCACACCACTCCACCTCACCGCCCAAGACCCCTAGCGCTCACTGCCCCACTCACCTCCCCTCAACACACCACACCACTCCACCTCAACGCCCCCCTCCCCACTGCTCACCTCCCCACTCCCCTCCCCTCAGCACCCCACCCTTCAGCACCCCACTTGCCTTCCGAAACGCGGAATTGACTTCACTGCGTTGATATCTCCACCAACATTGCTGCCCCATGGATCCACTGGCCCCGCCCCCTCTCCGCAGTCACGGGCTCGGTTGAACCCCTATTCCAGAGTCCAGCGGCTCTCTGAACTGCCGATCTAATGGGCATCCGCCCACCCGACCCGTGATGGACAGTTGGGCGAACCAACGAATCGACTGATGCAATGCCTGACATATCACAGCGCGATTCTGTTCCACTCAGCTCCCGCCTCCCTGCCGCTCTAACCAATCGGAGGGCCGATTTGTTGTGCAAGTCCAGCCTGCCATTATTGAGTCATTGCGTCATTATCCGACCAACATCTCAGCGTCTTTTCCTCACAAGCGTCTTTGCGTCATTTGGCTTTGATGGACATTCGAGTGAGGCGCTGCGGGGCGGCGCTGTAACCATCGAGTCATAGAGTCATAACGTCACAGAGGAGGCCATTCGGCACATCGAGTCCATGCCGGCTCTCTGTCGAGCAATCCAGTCGGACCCATTCCCTCGCTCTATCCCCGTTGCCCTGCAAGTTTATTTCCCTCAAGAGCCTATCGAGTCTTCACTTGATAACATTGAGTGTCTCCGCTTCCACCACTTCCTTTGGCAGCGACTTCCAGGTGCTCACCACTCACTGTGTAAAAAAGTTTTTCCTCATATCACCCCTGTATCTGTAGCCCAATACCTTAAATCTGTGTCCTCTATACCTTGTACCATCAGCTTGATCTTGGTTTCGGACAATACTCGGCACAACATCGAGGGCCGAAGGGCCTGTACTGTGCTGTACTGTTCTATGTTCTATGTTCTAACTAGTGGGAACAGTCTTTCCCCATCTGGGCCTATCCAAACCCCTCATAATTGTGTACACCTCTATCAAATCAGCCCTCAACCTCCTTTGCTCTAATGAAAACAAATCCAAGCTTCTCCATCCTGTCCTTGTAGCTACGAATCCCCATCCCCTGAACAATTCTGGCAAATCTCCTCTTCACCCTCACAAGGGCCTTCACATCCTTCCGAAATGGTGGTGACCAGAACTGGACGCAATTCTCCAGTTGTGGCCTAACCACCGTTTTATAAAGGTTCAGCATATCTTATCTACTTTTGTTCTCAATACCTCTATTTATGAAGCCCAAGTTCCCATATGCTTTGTTAACCACTCTCTCAATGTGTCCTGCTACCTTCAGGGATCTATGCAATTTTACTCCCAGTTCCCTCTGTCCCTACACACTCTTTAAAGCTATGCCATTAAGTGTATATTGCCTTTCCCTGTTCTTTCTGCCAAAATGCATCACCTCACAATTCTCTGTATTAAATTCCATCTGCCACTTCTCTTCCCATTCCGCTAGACTTTCTATGTCCTGTTGCAGTCGATTGGTATCATCATCACTGTTTGCCATACCCCCAAGTTTGGTGTTATCGGTCATTTATATATATATATATATATATCGGAAAAAGCAGTGGCCCCAGCACTGACCCTTGGGGAACACCACTGTCTACCTACCTCCAGTCTGAAAAGCAGCCATTTACCGCAACCCACTGTTTTCTGTCCTTAAGCCAATTTCATATTCAAGCAGCAAGTGACCAACTATTCCATGAGACTCAATCGTGTTAACCAGAATTCTATTTGGTACTTCGTAAAACGCCTTCCAGAAATCCATACAGGCAACATCCATTGGATTCCCCTCATCAACCCTCTCTGTTACTTCATCGAAAAATTCAATTAGATTAGTCAAACACGATCTGCCTTTTACTAATCCGTGTTGGCTCTCCCTAATTAGCTTAAACTTGTCCAAATGCCCGTTAATCATTTTCTTGATTATTGTTTCTAAAACATTACCCACAACTAATATTAAACTGACCGGCCTGTAGTTACTAGGATTGTCCGTAAACGCTTGCTTGAACAATGGTGTCACATTTGCCACTTTCGAATCCTCAGGCACTACCCCTGCATCTAGGTAAGATTGGAAAATTATTGCAAGCCCTTACTCTATCTCATCCGCCAATTCCCTTAGCAACCCGGGATGCAAGCCATCTGACCAGGTGACTTGTTCTCTCTAAGCATACCCAGCTTTTCTAGAACATCCAGTCTATCAATGTTGTCCCCTTCCATTGCTTCCAACTTCTTCACTTGTACCGATATTTAGTCAGCATACACCTCCTTGGTTAACACCGATACGAAGTTCTCATTGTGTATTCTAGCCTTGCCATGCGCCTCTAAGATTATATCACCTTCTTTGTCCCTAATAGGCCCCACCTCACCTGTTTTATACCCGCTTACTGTTTACATGCCGGTAGAAGATTTTTGGGTTTGCTTTTATGTTAGCTGCCATTCAATACTCATATGCTCTCTTTGGCAATCTTATTTTCATCCTCACTTCCCCTCTCAACTTATTGTATTTGGTCTGGTTCTCCCTTGAAGAATTCACCTGACATGCATCATACACCCTCTTTTTTTGTTTCATCATATTCTCTATCTCCCTTGTCATCCAAGGAGCCCTTGCTTTGGTTCCCTTACGCTTCCGTCTTGTTAGAATGTACCAAACCTGTACTTGGAACATCTCCTCCTTAAAGATCACTTATTGTTCCATTACAATTTTTCCTGTAAGTCTCGATTCCATTTTACCCTGGCTAGATCCTTTCGCAACTCATTGAAGTTAACCCTATTCCAGTTTAGAAGTTCCACTCTAGATTGTTCCTTGCTGCTCTCCATTGCTAATCTAAAACTTATGATACGAAGATCACTCGTACCCAATTGTTCTCCCACAGACACTTGGTCGACATGGCCCACCTCATTCCCCAGCACCAGATCCAGCAATACCTCCTTCCTAGTTGTGCCAAGAAGAAATTGGTCAAGGGAATACTCCTGAACACATTTCAGGAATTCCTCCCCCTATTTCCCTTTATCCTAGCATTATCCCAATCTATATTTGGGTAATTAAAGTCATCCAATATCTCCACTCTATAGCTCTTGCATGTCTCTGCGATTTCCCTGCAGATTTGCTCCTGTACCTCCCTCTCACTATTTGGAGGCCTTTAGAATACCCACAATGGCGTGATCATACCCGTTTTGCTCAACAACTCTAACCAAATGGATTCTGTCCTATCCCCTCAAGAACATTCTCCCTTTCCAACACTACAATGACTTCCTTAATCAGCACTGCCATCCTACCTCCCTTATTTCCTTCCCTATTGTGGTAACACAATACAGCTTCCTGTGACTCGAACTTTATTGCATCACTTCCTGTGATTAGTCCAGGATAAATACTGGACTGAGCAGTTGGATCCTGGAGAGGCATAGAGTAAGACCTCTTTTGTATGTAGCACATTTTTAGTTGATTAAAGCTTACTTTAAGTTCACCACGCGTAAGGCTCATTCTTACGACAATTTAATCAACTTTGAAAAACTTCGCACTCAAACTTTTTGGACGAACTCGGAACTAAGGATCCAGGGAATCACCCATCATGGAAAACATCCTTAAACCATCGCGTCTTGACTTGGACCCAAACACCCCAGCAGCCGGTAAGGTGTGGAAACACTGGTATCGCACGTTTGACAATTTTCTCGAATATTGCAAAGCTGATGATGACACAAAGTTGCGGATACTCATCAACTGTGTCACTCCGAATGTATTTCAGTATGTTGAGGAATGGGGCAGTTACGAGGAGGCAATTCGGACGCTTAAAAGACTATATACTAAGACACCGAATGAGGTCTATGCCAGACATCTACTAGCTACAGCCCAACAAGGGCCGGAGGAATCCATTGATAAATTCCTCCAAGAGCTTCGCAGACTTAGTATGGACTGTAACTTTCAGGCGGCCTCAGCTCAGCTGTACCGTGAAGAAATGATCCGTGATGCTTTCATCTGCGGGCTTGCCTCCCCATTTATACGCCAGCGTCTACTGGAAAGTAAGACACTTGAGCTTCAGAGAGCTTATGACATGGCTTGCTCTCTAGATCTGGCAAAAAGAAATGCAGACCTTTATACAGTGCCCAGACCTCGGTCTGCTGCCTTAACTACAGTCAGGCAATTTAAGAGGCCACAGGTGAACTCTATTAGGGAGGACTTTATCCCTGACGATCAATCTGATGACTTCACTGATGAAGAGGATGATGACCCCACTGTGGCAGCCTCTTGGCAATCTAAGAAATGCTTCTTTTGTGGTGATGAGTTTCACCCTCGGAAATTCTGCCCTGCTCGCAATGCGTTTTGCAGTCATTGCAACAAAAAGGGTCATTTTGCAAAGGTTTGCCTATCAAGAGCCTCTACGAGGGCTTATCAAGCTAAGTCCTACCGAACTGCCCCGGTAAGGGCCTATCAAGATGTTCCGGCTAAAATCTATCGTGCTTCCTCTCGGGTTTTCTCTCGAAGAAACACACCTAGAGTTTCAGCCACTCTTTGTGCAACGACACCAATTACAGCTGCTTGTCCTCAGAACCTATTCCATGCAGCTACAAAAGCATCAATTAATGGACATACTTTAGATGCCTTAATTGACTCAGGTAGCACTGATAGTTTCATTAGGGAACAGATTGTTGCAGAGTTAAAGCTACATGTTTTCCCATCGGACCAGGCAATTGCGATGGCTCAGTCATCACTTAATACCAGAATTTCTGGCTTTTGTATGGTTGAAATAACACTTAATGGTCACAGGTATCCCTCCACCCGGCTTTCGGTGCTCAAGGACTTATGTAGTGATCTTATCTTAGGGCTGGATTTTCAAAAGCAGCATAAGAAGCTCACCATTGAGTTCGGCGGATCCAAACCTGAACTCACTATTTCTAATATACGACCTCGATTACCGTTCTGTGCATTGTCAGCAGCTTCACTGGATGAACCCTCACTGTTTCCAGTATCCCTCCTCGATGCAAACCGATTATAACAAAGTCACGACGTTTCAGTCAGGAAGACCAGTCTTTTATTGCGGCTGAGATTTCTCGGCTTTTAGCAGAGGATATCATCGAGCCTTGTTCGTCGCCATGGCGCGCCCAGGTCGTTATTGTTAAGAACCCTCTACAACCTCACAAGAAACGGCTGTGCATTGACTATTCACAGACCATCAATCAATATACGGACTTGGACGCATACCCATTGCCGCGCATCGATGATATGGTTAATAAACTGGCTGAGTACACGGTGTTCTCAACATATGATCTGAAAAGTGCCTATCATCAGGTACCCTTGAAGGTCTCAGACAAGCAGTATACGGCCTTTGAAGCCAATGGACGGCTGTATCAATTTCGTCGCCTCCCCTTTGGGGTCACTAATGGAGTGGCTGTCTTCCAGCGAGCAATGGATGACCTGGTCAAACAGGAAGACTTGAAGGATACGTTTCCTTATCTGGACAATATTACTGTCGCAGGTCGCAATCAGCGGGAACATGACGCCAATCTCCAACGATTTTGGGATGCACTCCAGCACCGTAATTTGACATTAAATGCGGCTAAATCCATTGAGTCACAACCAACCATCAACATCCTTGGCTATTGTGTGGGCAATGGCATCATTAAACCTGACCCTGAAAGGCTTCGCCCACTCCAAGAGCTCCCGCCACCTAAGAATCCGGCCTCCTTGCGCCGGACCCTCGGCCTTTTTGCATACTATGCTAAATGGATTCCTATTATCTCGGACCGAATCCAACCTCTACTGAAGGCCAGCACATTCCCACTAGACACAGCGGCTGTTGCAGCCTTTAACCTCCTGAAAAAACAGTTGGAGAAAGCGGCTCTTCACTCCATCGATGAGAGTCTTCCTTTTGTTGTTGAGTGTGATGCCTCGGAGGTGGCGATCTCGGCCACTCTGAATCAGGAAGGTCGTCCGGTGGCATTTTTGTCCAGGACTTTTCAAGGGGCTGAGCTACATTATCCTCCAGTCGAGAAAGAAGCTACAGCCATCATAGAGGCAGTACGGAAGTGGACTCATCTCCTAGCTCGCCAGCACTTTACCTTAATCACGGACCAGCGATCGGTCGCCTTCATGCTCGATAATCGAAAACGGACCAAAATTAAAAATAATAAAATCCAGCTTTGGCGGCTGGAATTGGCCTCTTTTGGTTACACCATCCACTATCGACCTGGCAAGGAGAATGTGGCTCCGGATACCCTCACACGAGCATTCTGCTCCGCCATGGCACCCTCTACGCTCGTAGACATCCATGATGGGTTGTGTCATCCGGGCGTTACTCGCATGCTACACTTCGTGCGGTCCCGAAATCTCCCATTCTCTACCGGGGATGTAAAGAAGATGTGCTCGGACTGCAGAGTCTGTGCGGAATTGAAACCTCAGTTTTTCCGCCCCTCGGGTGGTATACTCATACATGCGACCCAGCCAATGCAACGGCTTAGCATCGATTTTAAGGGGCCGTTGCCCTCTTCAACTCGCAACACTTATCTATTGACCATGGTCGATGAGTATTCCCGTTTTCCGTTTGCCTTTCCCTGCCCCAATATGCTGACGACCACGGTTATCAGCTGCCTTGAGCAGGTATTTGCTTTCTGTGGCATGGCATCCTATGTTCATTCGGATCGGGGCCCTTCTTTTATGTCAGGAGAACTCAAGGCCTATCTCTCGGAACGGGGTATTGCTGCCAGCAGAACGACGCCTTATCATCCGGTCGGGAATGGGCAAGTCGAGCGTTTTAACGCTATCATCTGGAATGCGGTACGTCTGGCTTTGAGATCTCGGGGCCTACCCAACCAGCAATGGGAAGCAGTACTTCCAGACGCATTACACTCCACACGGTCCCTCCTTTCGACCGCCACAAATACGACGCCTCATGAACGGTTCTTCCGATTTCAGCGTCGCTCATCCTATGGGATATCTCTCCCGTCGTGGCTGACTGCACCGGGACCAGTGCTACTCCGAAGATATGTCCGGGCGTCTAAGAATGACCCCCTGGTAGATGAGGTTGAGCTCACTGACGTCAACCCTACCTACGCCTATATTCGGTATCCTGACGGTCGGGAATCTACCGTGTCATTGCGGGATCTGGCTCCCTGCCCGCCGAAACATAGAGAGACACCAGGGGATGATATTGTACCAGGCACATCTCTGGGCTCGCCAGGTGCCTCTCATCACGATCTGGATCTGACGCCGGCTGGTACCTCACTCCAGCGTGCCGACCTGGGGCAGACTGACTATGAGCCCGTCGGGGCTCGCACGCGCAGTCACGATCCACCCCGTACCATACGCTCGGAAACGGATCTGCCACAGCCCTGCCCGACACCCGTTCGGGCACCAGTACACAGTCAGGATCGTCCTGACCCCTCACAGAGCGGGCTGGATCACTCGGACTCTGGTCCACGGCCCGCGGCGGGTAAACGGGCTAGGGGCCCTCTACCGCTACGAGAACCCAAACGGGTGCGGCTCTCCCTCGTCCGGCGGCTACGAAATGGAGGGAGCATCCCGGCCTCCTAATCTTTTGGGGGGGGAGAATGTGGTATCACAATACAGCTTCCTGTGACTCGAACTTTATTGCATCACTTCCTGTGATTAGTCCAGGATAAATACTGGACTGAGCAGTTGGATCCTGGAGAGGCATAGAGTAAGACCTCTTTTGTATGTAGCACCTTTTTAGTTGATTAAAGCTTACTTTAAGTTCACCACGCGTAAGGCTCATTCTTACGACACCTATATTTTCTGAACACCTTGTAACCATTGAATATTAAGTACCCAATCCTCACCTTTTTTAAGACACGTTTCTGTTATTGCCACAGCATCATCTTACCACACGGCTAATTTTGCTTGTAGCTCGCCAACCTTATTCACCACACTTTGTGCGTTTGTCCCATTCCTCCGCTGTATCTCCGTAGCCCTGCAAGTTCATTTCCCTCAAGTGCCCATCCATTATCCCCTTGAAAACATTGAGTGTGTCTGCTTTCACAGCTTCAGTCGGCAGCGAGTTCCAGGTGCTCACCACTCGCTGCGTAAAAAAGTTTTTCCTCACGTTCCCCTTTATCTCTTGGCCAAAACCTTAAATCTGTGTTCCCTTCTCCTTGTGCCATCAACTAGTGGAAACAGCCTTTCCCTGTCTAGCGTATCCAAGCACGTCATAATCTTTTACAGCTCTATCAAATGACCCCTCAACCTCATTTGCTCTAATGAAAATAAATCTTGCTTCTCCAACCTGTCCTTGCATCTAAGGTCCCTCATCCCCAGAGAGACGCAGACAATCAGGGACAGAAAGACATACACAGGCAGAGACCGAGATACCTAGAGAGAGACACAGACAGAAGGATAGACAGAGACACAGAGAGATACAGACAGTCACAGTAATACGAAGAGAGACACACAGACAGAGACAGTCAGACAGATAGAGGCAGACAGTGACACAGACAGACATGCAGGCACAGGCAAACATAAACACACAGACAGACAAAGGCAGCCAGAGAGTGACAGACAGAGACAAGCGGACAAAGAGAGACAGAGAGGCAGAGAGACACGGATCAGGCAGACCGAGACAGGAACAGACAGACGGAGGCAGACAGTAAGAGTTAGCCAGAGTCAGACGGAGGCAGATAACTGCAGACAGACAGAGACAGTTAGAGAAAGTTGCAGTCAAGCAGAGCGACAAACAGTGACAGAGAGACAGACAGCGACAGAGAAACAACCGGAGACAGACACACACATGGAGAGAGAGACAGACAGAGAGACGGAGACAGACGGAGTTAGAGAGACTGAACTTGACAGACAGCCAGTGACATACAGGCAGACTGAGAGATGCAAAGACGAAGAGAAAGGCAGTCAGACAGAGACTGACCAACAGACAGAGAACCACAGAGACAGACAGACATGCAGAAAAAAAGTCACACACAGAGACAGACAGACTGGCAGAGGCAGTCAGGCAGAAAAAGACAGACAGACACAGACAGAGAGACAAACAAAGACAGAGTGGCAAATAGACAGACAGAGAGAGACAGGCAGACACAGAGATAGAGACACAAGCTAACAGAGGGAGAGACAGGCAGACACAGACGGGCAGAGACAAAGACAAAGAGAGAATCAGACAAACAGGCAGAGACTCAGAGACAGGGAGAGAAGCAGAGAGACATAGACTGACAGACAGACAGAGAAAGACAGAGACAGACATACAGAGAGAGACAAAAGACAAAAACTGCGACAGACTGCCAGAGACAGACAGACCGAGACACTGACAGACAGAGAAACAAACTGAAACAGATAGACAAGCAGAGACAGACGCAGAGACAGAGACAGACGGGAAGATTGATCGAGCGAGAGAGACAGTGAGGCAGAGACAGACACAAAGGTAGAGGAACAGAGACGGAGGGATAGAGAGAGACACATAGAGAAAGACAAAGCTAGAGACAGAGATAGGCAGAAAGTCAAAGAGAGAACGGCAGCCAGAGACAGAGAGAGACAACAGAGAGACAGACAGAGAAACAGAGTGAAAGAGGAACAGACAGAGACATATGTAAGAAACATTCAATCCTATAAAGATTAATGATACCGTAGGAAATAGTTCTGCTAACCCAGCTAGTGAGGCCGACTAAAAACGGGATCAAAAAAGACAGAGGAACCGAGCCAGCCACCTCTGATGACCCGGAGGTAGTGGCGGTCCGAGAGTCTGTCCCTTTCACATTTACAACGCATCAACATGATTGCGGAGGCATGACTGAGCCCGAGGAGATCAACGGACCGGTACATGTTCCTGTAAAACAATACTCGTATCTAGCCCAGAGCGTACCGTAGATTCGAAACACGATCGAGTCATTGTTAAAGCAGCGAGTTGGTCGCCAAGGCACATTTACAACTAACTCCTCAGTTTGGCCGGTTAGGAAACCAGACGACAGCTGGTGACTAACTATCGATTACCGCAAACTCAATTCAGAAACCCCCACATGACACCCACCCTACTCTCTCTGTTTCCCAGCGGAAGTACTGTCTTCTCAACCCTGGATATTTCTAATGTCTTTTGGAAAATCCCAGTAAGACAGGAAGATCAGTTTAAATTCGCATTTACCTTCGTGGATCAGGGTTACACCTGGATGTGCTTGCCGCAGGGGTTCCATAATGCCCCCACTATTTTCCACAAACGTATAGCCAGGGTTCTGAAGAGCTTTTCACAACCTTCCTGTTTAATTCAATATATTGATCATATCCTGCTCGCTACCACAGACCGCGCCCAGCACCTGACCCTCCTACAACAACTATTGCGACTTCTGAAGTGAGCCGGACTCAAAGTTCACCCACGTAAGCCACAATTGGCGCAGGATTGTGTTACCTTCACATGAGTCCGAATCGGAGCATCCGGCTTCAGCCAGAACCAGCACAAGATCGAAACCATCCGGCGTCTATCCCTGCCCAACTCAAAGACCGCACTGCGTTCCTTCCTTGGGCTGGTGGGTTACCAGCGGACCTTCATTCCACGGGTGGCAGAGACTGCTGCAGCACTTTACGAACTACTTAAAGGAGATGACCATCATGTCCAACCCGGATGGACTGAGGGCGACACGGCCGCAGTGGCGCAGCTGAAGCAAGCCGCCGCACAGGCCACATGTCTGGTTTCACCCAATCCCAGTAAACCCTTTCACATGGAAGTCGGAGCGACGAGTAAAGCCTACCGCCGCCCTATGCCAAGATAACCAGGGCGGACTAATGGCCGTTACATCTGCCTCCGGAATCGTAAGGGCACTGCGGAAAGAGGCCCAGGTGGTACCACATCAATCAGTTAATATGCGGAAATGAGAAAATACTCCACCAATTCTGTTTGCAGGTGGAAACACAGAATGGCTCCGCTCCAGATTTTAATAGGACTGAGAGCGCTCATCCGCACCATTCAGCCACGGGTCATCAGCGTGAAACAAGGATTAATGAACGAATAAAAAAATGTAAACCACAAAAGTTAAAAATATTGATCTCTGCAATGGGTTATAGGGGCGTCCATGGCGGCCTGCATTGCTACCTTGCCTGCCATGGAGTTACCCCTAGCTAGTGGCTCTATGGCGCGGGAATGTGCCCTAACATTGCCCACATAGACAGGTGCCATACATCCCAGCAACACCGCGTCCAAAAACCAGTTCTCATTGACATAACATTTGGTCCGACAGTGCCAGTGCTATCAACATCCTGCTATGCCCGGAATAACTGTTGCACGACAGACGGTAAAACCTTGCCACACTGACCAATTTACCATATCATGATCGAGCATCCAGTGACTGACCAAATTACCATAACATGACCGAGCACCCAGAATCTAACCAGCTGTCGAAAGCAAACCGAGCGCCCGGAAACTGACCACGAACTGAAAAAGTGCACATAAACTGACCCAAAGATCAGAATCTAACTCAGCATCAAGTAACTGACAATTGACCACAACATGTCCAAGCACACAGAAACTGACCAACTGCTCGCATCTGGGCCGAACACTAAGAAACTGACCCAAAGACCAGAATCTAACTAACCACCAAGTAACTGACCAATTGTGTGAAAGAGCTCAGGGCTTCACACGAAGAATGTTAAGAATGTTTCTGCAACATTTCCTTTGTTTAAAAAGCTCTGATAGAATGTGTCTGTGTGATGATATTTTTCGTTTTCAGATTCTCTGAGCATGCGCTGTTTTAAGAATGTTAATTGTTTTCTCTATGCATCTATACACACTTGTTCTTTTTGACATACTTTGAGTCCTGTTTTGGTTTTGAACTGATTTAAACTGTGTTAAGGTTCCTTGGGCTCGCGACCTGGGTGCTTGGTCACGTCGTAGACAAATGGTCAGTTACTTGATGCTTGCTTAGATTCTGGTCAGTTGGTCATTTTCTATTGCTTTTTCGGTTAGTTGTCAGTTGGTCAGATTTCGGGGGCTGGGTCATGTTGTGGTCAGTGGGCTAGTTTCTTGGTGCTCAGTCAGGTTGTGTTCTCTAGGCTAGTTTCTGGGTGCTCTGTAAGTTTGTGATGAATTGGTCAGTTTCCAGGTATTCAGTTTGGCTGTGGACAGTTGGTCAGATTATGTGTGCTCGGTCAGGATGTGGTCAATGGATCAGTTTCTCGGGATCAGTGAGGTAGTAGTCAGTTGGTCAATTTCAGGGCACGCAGTCAGGTTGCGGTCAATAGATCTGTTTCTGGGTGCTCGGTCTGGTAATGGTCAATTGGTCAGTTTCAGGGGACGAGATCAGGTTGTGGTGAATTGGTCAGTTTCTGGAGACTCGGTCAGGTTATGATCAAAGGTCAGTTTCTGGAGACTCGGTCAGGTTATGATCAAAGGTCAGTTTCTGGAGACTCGGTCAGGTTGTGGTGAATTGGTCAGTTTCTGGAGACTCGGTCAGGTTATGATCAAAGGTCAGTTTCTGGAGACTCGGTCAGGTTGTGGTGAATTGGTCAGTTTCTGGAGACTCGGTCAGGTTATGATCAAAGGTCAGTTTCTGGAGACTCGGTCAGGTTATGATCAATAAGTCAGTTTCTGGAGACTCGGTCAGGTTGTGGTCAATTGGTCAGTTTCTGGAGACTCGGTCAGGTTGTTGTAAATAAGTCTGTTTCTGAGTGTTTGGTCTGGTAGTGGTCAAGTGGCCAGTTTCAGAGAACTCGCTCACGTTGTGGTCAGTTAGAAAGTTTCTTGTTGCTCTATTAGATTGTGGTCAGTTGGTCAGTTTCAGCGTGGTGGGTCAGGTTTTTTTCAGCTGGTGAGCTTTGGGTGCTCGCTCTCGATGTGGTCAAATGGTCAGATTCTGAGTGGTCAGTCAAGATGTTGTCAGTAGGTCAGTTTCTGCATGTTCCGTCAGGTAATGGTCAGTTTGTCATTTTCTGGCTTCTCGGTCAGGTCGTTGTCAGTTGGTCATTTTCTGATTGCTCAGCAAGTTTCTGGTCAGATGGTCAGTTTCTTGGTGCTCGGTCAGGTTTTTTGTCAATTGATCAGTTTCCGGTTATTCAGTACAGTTGTGGTCAATTGGTCAATCTCTGGGTGCTCATTGGATTGTGGTTAGTTAGTCAGTTTTCTGGTTGCTCCGTCATGTAGTTGTCAGTTGGTCAGTTTATGTGTGTCTGTTCAGGTTGTCTTTAGTTCGTCAGTTTCTGGGTACACGTATAGCTCAGTTTCTGGGGGCTCAGTCATTTTGCACTGAATTGGTCAGTTTCTGGGTGATATGCCAGATTCTGATCTTTTGTTCAGTTTCTGGGTGTTCGGCCCAGATGCGGTCAAATGGCCAGTTAATTGGTGCTTAGTTAGATTCTGGTCTTTGTGTCAGTGTCTGTGTGTTTGTTGCGGATGCGGTCAGTTGGTCAGTTTCTGTGTGCTTGGACAGGTTTTAGTCAATTGATCAGTTACTTGGTGCTTGGTTAGATTCTGATCTTTGGCTCAGTTTATGTACACTTATTAATTTCGTGGTCAGTTTCCGGGGGCTCGGTTTGCTTTCGACAGCTGGTCAGATTCTGGGTGCTCGATCACATTATGGTCATTTGGTCAGTCACTGGATGCTCGGTCATTATATGGTAAATTGCTCAGTTTCCGGGTATTAAGTTTGGTGGTGGTCAGGTGGTCAGTTTCCAGGTGCTCAGACAGGTTGTGGTGAATAGGTCCGTTTCCTGGCACTTAGCTTGTGGTCAGTTGGTAAGTTTCTGGGGCCTCGGAGAGTTAATGATCAGTTGGTCAATTTCAGTGTACTCAGCGAGATTGTGCTCAACTGATTTGTTTCTGGGTGCCCGGTCTGGTAGTGTCCAACTGGTCAGTTTCCAGTTTCCCGGTCAAGTTGTGGTCAGTTGGTCAGTTTCTGGGTGCTCGGTCAGCTGTGGAATGTTGGTCTGATTCTAGGTGCTCGGCCAGTTTGTGGTCAATTGTTCAGTTACTTGTTGCTTGGTTAGATTTCCGTCAGTTGGTCAGTTTCTTTGTTCTTTTTCAGTTAGTGTTCATCTGATCAGTTTCTGGGCTCAGGGTCAAGTTGTGGTCAGTTGGCCAGTATCTGTGTGCTCCGTCAGATTATGGGCAATTGGTCAGTTAATTGGTGCTTAGTTAGATTCTGGTCAGTTGGTCAGTTTCCGGGAGTTCATTCAGTTTGTGGTCAGTTGTTCCGTTTCTGGGAGTTCATTCAGTTTGGGGTCTACAGGTCTATTTCTGGGGGAACGGTCAAATAGTGATCAGTTGGTCAGTTTCTGTGTGCTGTCAGGCTGTGGTCAGTTGGTAAGTTTAGGGGTACTCGGTCAGTCTGTGGTCAGTTGGCCACCTTCTAGGTGCTCGGCTTGTTTATGATGAATTGGTCAGTTACTTGCCGCTGAGTTAGATTCTGGTCAGTTGGACAGTTTCTTTGGGCATTTTTCAGTTAGTGCTCAGTTGGTCAGTTTCAGGGCGCTCAGTCAGGATGTTGTCCACCAGTCAGTTTCTGGGGTGCACCAGGTAGTCGTCAGTTGGGCAGTTTTTGAGTGCTTGGTCAGGTAGATTTCAGTTGATCAGTTTCTGGTTGCTCCTTCAGATTGTGGTCAGTGGATCACCTTAATCTTGCTAGTAAAGTTTCCGTCAATTGGTCAGAGTCTGTGTACTCATTCAGGTAGTGGTGATTTGTTAAGATTTTGGTGTTCGGTCAGGTTGTGGTCAGTTGTTGAGGTTCTTGGTGCTCGGTCAGGTTGTGGCCAGTTGCTCAGTTGCTTTATGGTTGATTAAATTCTGGTCAATTGATCAGCCAAAGTGTGCTTTTTCAGTTAATGGTCAGTGGGTCATTTTCCGGGCGCTCGGTCAGGTTGTGGTCAGTTGGCCATTTATGGAGTTTCAGTATTTACATTAATGACCTGGATCAGGGAGTCGGATGCAGCATTTCCAAATTTGCAGACGACACTAAACTAGGAGGTGGGGTGGGCTCAGAGGAGGAGACCAGGAAGCTCCAGAGCGATTTGGACAGACTGGGTGATTGGGCGGATAAATGGCAGATGCACTATAATGTGGACAAGTGCGAAGTTATGCACCTTGGGTGCAGGAACGGGAGGGCAAATTATTATTTAAATGGCTATAAATTGGGAGAGGGGGAAGTACAGAGAGACCTGGGTGTTCTTGTACACCAGTCACTGAAGGCGAGCATGCAGGTGCAACAGGCGGTCAAGAAGGCAAACGGTATGCTGGCCTTCATAGCAAAAGGGTTGGAATACAGGAACAGGGATACCTTGCTGCAGCTGTACAGGGCACTGGTGAGACCACACCTCGAGTACTGTGTACAGTTTTGGTCGCCTCATCTGAGGAAAGATGTTCTTGCCATGGAGGGGGTGCAGCGGCGATTCACCAGGCTGATACCAGGAATGGCGGGATTGACCTATGAGGAGAGACTATGTAGTTTAGGGATGTACACACTGGAGTTTAGAAGATTGAGAGGGGACCTCATAGAAGTGTATAAAATTCTGACAGGTCTAGACAGACTAGATGCAGAAGGAATGTTTCCCTTGGCGGGTGAGAACAGAACTAGAGGACATAATTTAAGGATAAGGGCTAAACCATTTAGGACAGAAATGAGGGGGAATTTCTTCACTCAGAGGGTGGTGAACCTGTGGAACTCATTGCCACAGAGGGCAGTGTACGCCAGCTCATTAAATATATTTAAGAGGGAATTAGATATATTTCTACAGGCAAAAGGGGTTAAGGGTTACGGAGAGAAGGCAGGGACGGGATACTGAATTGGAGGATCAGCCATGATCTCATTAAATGGCGGAGCAGGCTCGAAGGGCCGGATGGCCTCCTCCTGCTCCTATCTTCTATGTATCTATGTATGTATCTATGTATTGTTATGGTCATTTGGTCAGTGATTTGGTGCTTGGTCAGAATCTGGTCAGTTGGTCAGTTTTTGTAGGGGGGTTTACATTTAGTGATCAGTTTCCGGATGCTTGGTTTGGTTGTGGTCAGTTGGTCAGTTTCTTGGTGATGGCTCATGTTATGGTCAGATGGTCAGTTTTGTGTTGCTCGGTCAGGTTGTGCTCAGGAGGTCAGTTTCTGGGTTTTTCGCATGGTTGTGGTCGGTTGGTCAGTTCCTGGATGCTCGTTCAGATGTTGCTCAATAGGTAAGTTTCTATGTGTTAAGTCAGGATGTGTTCCGTTGGCCAGTTTCTGTGTGCTCTCTCAGGTTGTGGTCAACTGGTCAGTTTCTGGGGCTCGGTCAGTTTTTGGTTATTTGGTCACTTTCTTGATTTGTTCAGGTTATGGGCAATTGCTCAGTTTCTGGATGTTTGTTCAGGTTGTGGTCAGTTAGTCAGTTTCTGAGTATTTGTTCAAGTAGCCAGATGGTCAGTTTCTGGTTACTCGATCAGAATGTGGTCAGATTTGTAGAGATTTGGCCAATTGGTAGCTTATCTCCAGTCTTTCAAAGAATCAGCATCGACTGCAAACCAATATGGTGGGAATATTGTGTTTAAGTGGAGTTTAAGACGGAATATAACATGCTGGATATACAGCAAAAATATATGATCGTGACAAGCAGCTGGTTCAGGTCCCGATTGGACAGACGGCTGGCGTGCGGGAACAGTCTGGCTTCCGGCCTCTCTCTCTGTCTCTCTCTCTAGAGCATTCGATTTGGTGAGCATGTGATTACTCTCAAAAAGAGCGTTCGACCAGCTGAACTTCTGCTCGGCTCTCCCACCTCCCCCATCGTCTGTGTGGGCAATTACTCGGGGAGTTACTTTTATTCTCTTTTTAGGTGTATACCTGAGGCCAAGTTATTGACAGGACCATTTAACCTATAGAGGTTCCTCTAAAACCTCATCACCCAATAAAACCTCGAGTTCTTTGTCTTGGTTGTTGAATGAAAGCCCTCCCCAAAAGGGGGTCTCATTACTGCATCCAATTTGTGTTGTTTAATCTTTCTGAAGATCTTCCTTTGGAATTTGTGTCTTATCTCTCTTGTCTCTATCCTGTGGGATACAGCAACTAAAAGACCCGACCCTACCCCTCTTAATCATGACCCCAACCAGAACTGTCGCACTTTAGCCAGTCGCTATCTCACCTTCATCTAGCCAATGGCCCATTCTAAGATGGATACGTCAACCTCCTCAAATTCCTTTCATTTTATGTCTTTTCCGAATTAACTTTTAATTATCTTCACAAGCAGTTCTGCTAAACAAACTCCAAATTCTATCTGTAGAGATTACAATATTGTTATTATTAATAATGGAATAAACATAGGTTGGGCCTTCAGTGGCCAAATTAAAGATACATTAACAAAATCAAAACCCTAACTTACAAACAAGAGCCAGCTACCCTGGCAGGGCCCTCCTATGGGCCCCTGTGTATAATGTTTATGCCTCACCTAATCTAACAGACTAAAAAGACTATCTGAACTTCTAATGCAAGTCTTCCAGGAAAACGAAAATGAATCAATCGCCTTACTTGTCTCGAGACGAAACATACAATCATTGAAACACAGTATTATCCGTGTCGTCATATGTATGTTTAGGAACCCTCAGATTCTGACAGTTTCTGTCTGTACAATCAGTTTGTGGTCAGCTGGTAAGTTTCTGGGTGTTCAGTCCAGTTGTGGACAGATGGTCACTTTCTGTTTGCTCGAACCGGTTTTGGTCAGTTGGTCAGTTTACGTGTGTTGGTCAGGTTGTGGTCAGTTGGTCAATTTCTAAGTATTTGTTCAAATTGCCAGATGGTCAGTTTCTGGTTACTCGATCAAAATGTGGTCAAAATCTGTATGTACGGTCAGGTTGTGGTCAGTTAGTCAGGTTCTGTGCGCTCGGTCAGGTTGTGGACAGTTGGTCAGTTTCTGTGCTCGGTCAGGTTGAGGTCAGTTGGTCAGGTTCTGTGTGCTCGGTCAGGTTGTGGTCAGTTGGTCAGGTGCAGTGTGCTCGATCAGTGTGTGGTCAGTTGGTCAGGTTCTGTGTGCTCGGTCAGGGTGTAGTCAGTTGGTCAGCTTATGTGTGCTCGGTCAGGTTGTGGTCAGTTGGTCAGGTTCTGTGTGCTCGATCAGGTTGTGTTCAGTTGGTCAGGTTCTGTGTGCTCGGTCAGGTTGTGGTCAGTTGGTCAGTTTCTCGGTGCTGGGTCAGATTGTGGTCAGATGGTCAGGTTCTGTGTGCTCGATCAGGTTGTGTTCAGTTGGTCAGGTTCTGTGTGCTCGGTCAGGGTGTGGTCAGTTGCTCAGGTTCTGTGCGCTCGATCAGGTTGTGGTCAGTTGGTCAGGTTCTGTGTGCTCGGTCAGGTTGTGGTCAGTTGGTCAGTTTCTCGGTGCTGGGTCAGGTTGTGGTCAGTTGGTCAGGTTCTGTATGTACGGTCAGGTTGTGTTCAGTTGGTCAGGTTCTGTGTGCTCAGTCAGGTTGTGGTCAGTTGGTCAGGTTCTGTGCGCTCGGTCAGGTTGTGGTCAGTTGGTCAGGTTCTGTATGTACGGTCAGGTTGTGTTCAGTTGGTCAGGTTCTGTGTGCTCGGTCAGATTGTGGCCAGTTGGTCAGGTTCTGTGCGCTCGGTCAGGGTGTGGTCAGTTGGTCAGGTTCTGTGTGCTCGGTCAGGTTGTGGTCAGTTGGTCAGGTTCTGTGTGCTCGGTCAGGTTGTGGTCAGTTGGTCAGGTTCTGTGTGCTCGGTCAAGTTGTGGTCAGTTGGTCAGGTTCTGTGTGCTCGGTCAGGGTGTGGTCAGTTGGTCAGGTTCTGTGTGCTCGGTCAGGGTGTGGTCAGTTGGTCAGGTTCTGTGTGCTCGGTCAGGGTGTGGTCAGTTGGTCAGGTTCTGTGTGCTCGGTCAGGGTGTGGTCAGTTGGTCAGGTTGTGTGTGCTCGGTCAGGTTGTGTTCAGTTGGTCAGCTTCTTTGTGCTCGGTCAGGTTGTGGTCATTTGGTCAGTTTCTCGGTGCTGGGTCAGGTTATGGTCAGTTGGTCAGGTTCTGTGTGCTCGGTCAGGTTGTGGTCAGTTGGTCAGGTTCTGTGTGCTCGGTCAGGGTGTGGTCAGTGAGTCAGGTTCTGTATGTACGGTCAGGTTGTGGTCAGTTAGTCAGGTTCTGTGCGCTCGGTCAGGTTGTGGTCAGTTGGTCAGTTTCTGTGCTCGGTCAGGTTGAGGTCAGTTGGTCAGGTTCTGTGTGCTCGGTCAGGTTGTGGTCAGTTGGTCAGGTGCAGTGTGCTCGATCAGTGTGTGGTCAGTTGGTCAGGTTCTGTGTGCTCGGTCAGGGTGTAGTCAGTTGGTCAGGTTCTGTGTGCTCGGTCAGGTTGTGGTCAGTTGGTCAGGTTCTGTGTGCTCGATCAGGTTGTGTTCAGTTGGTCAGGTTCTGTGTGCTCGGTCAGGTTGTGGTCAGTTGGTCAGTTTCTCGGTGCTGGGTCAGATTGTGGTCAGATGGTCAGGTTCTGTGTGCTCGATCAGGTTGTGTTCAGTTGGTCAGGTTCTGTGTGCTCGGTCAGGTTGTGGTCAGTTGGTCAGTTTCTCGGTGCTGGGTCAGGTTGTGGTCAGTTGGTCAGGTTCTGTATGTACGGTCAGGTTGTGTTCAGTTGGTCAGGTTCTGTGTGCTCGGTCAGGTTGTGGTCAGTTGCTCAGTTTCTGGGGGCTCGGTCAGGTTGTGGTCAATTGCTCAGTTTCTGGGGCTCGGTCAGGTTGTGGTCAATTGCTCAGTTTCTGGGGCTCGGTCAGGTTGTGGTCAGTTGCTCAGTTTCTGGGGCTCGGTCAGGTTGTGGTCAATTGCTCAGTTTCTGGGGCTCGGTCAGGTTGTGGTCAGTTGCTCAGTTTCTGGGGCTCGGTCAGGTTGTGGTCAATTGCTCAGTTTCTGGGGCTCGGTCAGGTTGTGGTCAATTGCTCAGTTTCTGGGGCTCGGTCAGGTTGTGGTCAATTGCTCAGTTTCTGGGGGCTCGGTCAGGTTGTGGTCAGTTGCTCAGTTTCTGGGGCTCGGTCAGGTTGTGGTCAGTTGCTCAGTTTCTGGGGGCTCGGTCAGGTTGTGGTCAGTTGCTCAGTTTCTGGGGCTCGGTCAGGTTGTGGTCAGTTGGTCAGTTTCTGGGGGCTCGGTCAGGTTGTGGTCAGTTGGTCAGTTTCTCGGTGCTGGGTCAGGTTATGGTCAGTTGGTCAGTTCTGTGTGCTCGGTCAGGTTGTGGTCAGTTGGTCAGGTTCTGTGTGCTCGGTCAGGGTGTGGTCAGTGAGTCAGGTTCTGTGTGCTCGGTCAGGTTGTGGTCAGTTGGTCAGGTTCTGTGTGCTCGGTCAGGGTGTGGTCAGTTGGTCAGGTTTGTGTGCTCGGTCAGGGTGTGGTCAGTTGGTCAGGTTGCTGTGTGCTCGGTCAGGTTGTGTTCAGTTGGTCAGGTTCTGTGTGCTCGGTCAGGTTGTGGTCATTTGGTCAGTTTCTCGGTGCTGGTCAGGTTGTGGTCAGTTGGTCAGGTTCTGTGTGCTCGGTCAGGTTGTGGTCAGTTGCTCAGGTTCTGTGCGCTCGGTCAGTTTGTGGTCAGTTGGTCAGGTTCTGTGTGCTCGGTCAGTTTGTGGTCAGTTGGTCAGGTTCTGTGCGCTCGGTCAGTTTGTGGTCAGTTGGTCAGGTTCTGTGCGCTCGGTCAGGTTGTGGTCAGTTGGTCAGGTTCTGTGTGCTCGATCAGTTTGTGGTCAGTTGGTCAGGTTCTGTGTGCTCGGTCAGGTTGTGGTCAGTTAGTCAGGTTCTGTGCGCTCGGTCAGGTTGTGGTCAGTTGGTCAGTTTCTGTGCTCGGTCAGGTTGAGGTCAGTTGGTCAGGTTCTGTGTGCTCGGTCAGGTTGTGGTCAGTTGGTCAGGTGCAGTGTGCTCGATCAGTGTGTGGTCAGTTGGTCAGGTTCTGTGTGCTCGGTCAGGGTGTAGTCAGTTGGTCAGGTTCTGTGTGCTCGGTCAGGTTGTGATCAGTTGGTCAGGTTCTGTGTGCTCGATCAGGTTGTGTTCAGTTGGTCAGGTTCTGTGTGCTCGGTCAGGTTGTGGTCAGTTGGTCAGTTTCTCGGTGCTGGGTCAGATTGTGGTCAGATGGTCAGGTTCTGTGTGCTCGATCAGGTTGTGTTCAGTTGGTCAGGTTCTGTGTGCTCGGTCAGGTTGTGGTCAGTTGGTCAGTTTCTCGGTGCTGGGTCAGGTTGTGGTCAGTTGGTCAGGTTCTGTATGTACGGTCAGGTTGTGTTCAGTTGGTCAGGTTCTGTGTGCTCAGTCAGGTTGTGGTCAGTTGGTCAGGTTCTGTGCGCTCGGTCAGGTTGTGGTCAGTTGGTCAGGTTCTGTATGTACGGTCAGGTTGTGTTCAGTTGGTCAGGTTCTGTGTGCTCGGTCAGGTTGTGGCCAGTTGGTCAGGTTCTGTGCGCTCGGTCAGGGTGTGGTCAGTTGGTCAGGTTCTGTGTGCTCGGTCAGGTTGTGGTCAGTTGGTCAGGTTCTGTGTGCTCGGTCAGGTTGTGGTCAGTTGGTCAGGTTCTGTGTGCTCGGTCAAATTGTGGTCAGTTGGTCAGGTTCTGTGTGCTCGGTCAGTTTGTGGTCAGTTGGTCAGGTTCTGTGCGCTCGGTCAGTTTGTGGTCAGTTGGTCAGGTTCTGTGCGCTCGGTCAGGTTGTGGTCAGTTGGTCAGGTTCTGTGTGCTCGATCAGTTTGTGGTCAGTTGGTCAGGTTCTGTGTGCTCGGTCAGGTTGTGGTCAGTTAGTCAGGTTCTGTGCGCTCGGTCAGGTTGTGGTCAGTTGGTCAGTTTCTGTGCTCGGTCAGGTTGAGGTCAGTTGGTCAGGTTCTGTGTGCTCGGTCAGGTTGTGGTCAGTTGGTCAGGTGCAGTGTGCTCGATCAGTGTGTGGTCAGTTGGTCAGGTTCTGTGTGCTCGGTCAGGGTGTAGTCAGTTGGTCAGGTTCTGTGTGCTCGGTCAGGTTGTGATCAGTTGGTCAGGTTCTGTGTGCTCGATCAGGTTGTGTTCAGTTGGTCAGGTTCTGTGTGCTCGGTCAGGTTGTGGTCAGTTGGTCAGTTTCTCGGTGCTGGGTCAGATTGTGGTCAGATGGTCAGGTTCTGTGTGCTCGATCAGGTTGTGTTCAGTTGGTCAGGTTCTGTGTGCTCGGTCAGGTTGTGGTCAGTTGGTCAGTTTCTCGGTGCTGGGTCAGGTTGTGGTCAGTTGGTCAGGTTCTGTATGTACGGTCAGGTTGTGTTCAGTTGGTCAGGTTCTGTGTGCTCAGTCAGGTTGTGGTCAGTTGGTCAGGTTCTGTGCGCTCGGTCAGGTTGTGGTCAGTTGGTCAGGTTCTGTATGTACGGTCAGGTTGTGTTCAGTTGGTCAGGTTCTGTGTGCTCGGTCAGGTTGTGGCCAGTTGGTCAGGTTCTGTGCGCTCGGTCAGGGTGTGGTCAGTTGGTCAGGTTCTGTGTGCTCGGTCAGGTTGTGGTCAGTTGGTCAGGTTCTGTGTGCTCGGTCAGGTTGTGGTCAGTTGGTCAGGTTCTGTGTGCTCGGTCAAATTGTGGTCAGTTGGTCAGGTTCTGTGTGCTCGGTCAGGTTGTGGTCAGTTGGTCAGGTTCTGTGTGCTCGGTCAGGGTGTGGTCAGTTGGTCAGGTTCTGTGTGCTCGGTCAGGGTGTGGTCAGTTGGTCAGGTTTGTGTGCTCGGTCAGGGTGTGGTCAGTTGGTCAGGTTGTGTGTGCTCGGTCAGGTTGTGTTCAGTTGGTCAGGTTCTTTGTGCTCGGTCAGGTTGTGCTCAGTTGGTCAGTTTCTCGGTGCTGGGTCAGGTTATGGTCAGTTGGTCAGGTTCTGTGTGCTCGGTCAGGTTGTGGTCAGTTGGTCAGGTTCTGTGTGCTCGGTCAGGGTGTGGTCAGTGAGTCAGGTTCTGTGTGCTCGGTCAGGTTGTGGTCAGTTGGTCAGGTTCTGTGTGCTCGGTCAGGGTGTGGTCAGTTGGTCAGGTTTGTGTGCTCGGTCAGGGTGTGGTCAGTTGGTCAGGTTGTGTGTGCTCGGTCAGGTTGTGTTCAGTTGGTCAGGTTCTGTGTGCTCGGTCAGGTTGTGGTCATTTGGTCAGTTTCTCGGTGCTGGGTCAGGTTGTGGTCAGTTGGTCAGGTTCTGTGTGCTCGGTCAGGTTGTGGTCAGTTGGTCAGGTTCTGTGTGCTCGGTCAGGGTGTGGTCAGTGAGTCAGGTTCTGTGTGCTCGGTCAGGTTGTGGTCAGTTGGTCAGGTTCTGTGTGCTCGGTCAGTGTGTGGTCAGTTGGTCAGGTTCTGTGTGCTCGGTCAGGTTGTGGTCAGTTGCTCAGGTTCTGTGCGCTCGGTCAGTTTGTGGTCAGTTGGTCAGGTTCTGTGTGCTCGGTCAGTTTGTGGTCAGTTGGTCAGGTTCTGTGCGCTCGGTCAGTTTGTGGTCAGTTGGTCAGGTTCTGTGCGCTCGGTCAGGTTGTGGTCAGTTGGTCAGGTTCTGTGTGCTCGATCAGGTTGTGGTCAGTTGGTCAGGTTCTGTGTGCTCGATCAGATTGTGGTCAGTTGGTCAGGTTCTGTGTGCTCGGTCAGGTTGTGGTCAGTTGGTCAGGTTCTGTGTGCTCGGTCAGTTTGTGGTCAGTTGGTCAGGTTCTGTGCGCTCGGTCAGTTTGTGGTCAGTTGGTCAGGTTCTGTGCGCTCGGTCAGGTTGTGGTCAGTTGGTCAGGTTCTGTGTGCTCGATCAGGTTGTGGTCAGTTGGTCAGGTTCTGTGTGCTCGATCAGATTGTGGTCAGTTGGTCAGGTTCTGTGTGCTCGGTCAGGTTGTGGTCAGTTGGTCAGGTTCTGTGTGCTCGATCAGGTTTTGGTCAGTTGGTCAGGTTATGTGTGCTCGGTCAGGTTGTGGTCAGTTGGTCAGGTTCTTTGAGCTCGGTCAGTTTGTGATCAGTTAGTCAGGTTCTGTGTGCTCGTTCAGGGTGTGGTCAGTTGATCAGGTTCTTTGAGCTCGTTCAGGTTGTGGTCAGTTGGTCAGGTTCTGTGTGCTCGGTCAGATTGTGGTCAGTTGGTCAGGTTCTGTGTGCTCGGTCAGGTTGTGGTCAGTTGGTCAGGTTCTGTGTGCTCGATCAGATTGTGGTCAGTTGGTCAGGTTCTGTGTGCTTGGCTAGTATGTAGTCAGTTGGTCGGTTTCTGGGTACTTGTTCAAGTTGTGGTCAGTTGGTATTTTTCTGGGTGTTCAGTCAGGTTCTGTTCGTTCAGTCAGTTAGTGGTCAGTTGTTAGCTCCTGGGTATTCGTTAAGTTTGTGGTCATTTGGTCAGTTTCTGGGTTTTCTGTCAGTTTGTTATCATTTGGCTAGTTTCTTAGTGCTCGGTCAGGTAGTGGTCAATTTGCCAGTTATTTGGTGCTTGGTTAGATTCTGGTCAGCCAGCCAGTTTCTTGGTGCACGGACAGGTTGTGGTCAGTTGAACAGTTTCTGGGTACTTGGTCAGGTTGTTGTCATTTGGCTAGTTTCTCAGTGCTCGGTCAGGTAGTGGTCAGTTTGACAGTTATTTGGTGCTCGGTTAGATTCTGGTCAGTTGGCCAGTTTCTTGGTGCACGGACAGGTTGTGATCAGTTGGTTAGTTTGATAGTGATCAGCCTGGTCTTGTCAGATGGCAAGTTACTTGGTGCTCAGTTTGATTTTAGTGAGTTGGCCAGTTTCTGTTTTATCAATTTCATTGATATGAACTGATAAGTTTTATATAATTTATTAATTACGGGATGAGGGCGTCGCTGGCAAAACCAGCCTTTATTGTCCATCCCTTATTGGCATTGAGAAGGTGGTGGTAAAACGCCTTCTTGACCCGCTGCAGTCCGTGTGGTGAAGGAACTCGAACTGTGTTGTTCGTCAGGGAGTAGCAGGACTTTGATCCTGCGACGATGAAAAAAGGTAATGGGCCAGAAATTCATCTGGCTCCGTTCCCGCGGGTGTAAGGAGCAGGCGCGGTAATACATACCGCGTCTGCCGTTTCCTCTTTTTCACGTTGCAAATTCATCTTCTGGCTGATTGAGTGCAGGGCAGCGTATGACGTCACACTGCCCTGCAGCGCAGCGTGCGCGTTGCATCGCGTGCGATGTGGAGTGAAGACACGCCCATTAAGGTCTCTTTTCCATAGGCCACGCCCCCGATTTTTTTCTCCACTGCAGCCATTGTAAAGCAGCTGGAGACACAGTTTTCTCACTGTTTCAGGTGGAATTTGCAGTAAGTAGGTTTTAAATGCATGGTTTTGTAAACTTTTAAAGATTTTTAGTATAATCTGAGTAATGTTAAACATTTGCAAAGAGATTTAAAGTAATTTAAGTACTTTTAAAAGTTCAGAAATCATTTTTTTCAGAGATTTAACTGTTTATAATCCGCAAACGAAAATGGCTGCTATCAGCACTATCCAATTTATAAAAAGAACACAGAATTTCAGTGATGATGATCTCCGTACACTTCTTGACGAGGTAGAATCGAAACGTTCACGGATAATTGGAACTCAGAAGTCCAAGCCGCCGCGAAAAGGCCAAATGGCAGCGTGGAAAGAGGTTGCTCAAAGTGTGAGCGCAACCTCGACCATTCCACGTACAGCCGAGCAATGTCGCAAAAAATTCAGCGATTTATATCGAACGCTGAAGGTTTGTATAGTTATAACAAAAGTCAATGTTAAAATGTCTTTACATTTAAAATGAAAAGCCTTGAAAAAGTGTTTGTTTGCTAAGCTGAGTTAACTGAAGTCACAAGATGCTACCATAAATTTTTGTGGCTTTTGTAGCCAGGCAAGTCTCATAAAATGCTAATGTCATCTTGATTGAAATGCTTTGAGTTGCTTACTGAGTTAACTGTGTGAGTGCCAATGCAGTTCTGGTGTAAAAACCCTTACATTTCAGATTTTCATTTTCAATTTTAGAGTAAAACTGCTCACAACGCCAGAGAACGTTCACTGACAGGCGGTGGTGTTGTCATGTTAAGGGCTTTAACCGAACATGAGGAAAGGCTCGAGCATATCTTTGGATATCTTAGCGGATGTCCCTTTGGAAATGATCGATTCGACAAAGGTGATGTGTGCTGAATAGCTTCTGTGATGTGGCACATCATGCTTTACCTTTGCTAATCTTTACTGTTTCCTTTACATAGGTTTTGAGCATACTTCTCAGTCACGGGATGAGCAGTTCGTTGAGTCTGCAGCCGAAGAGGTCATTAGTGAAGGGCATGTTGAGCCAGTGGGAGATGCGAGTGAGGTGTTGGTGGAGGAGCAGCAGGAGGAAGTTTTTGCTGAATTAAACATGGAGGCTCTGGAATCTGGGTTGCAGGAGAGGTCCTCTCAATCTTCCTCTCCAACTCCTGGCCCCTCTGGCTCTGTGCCAAACAGACAGCAGCTTGATACTACAGTGCCTGTGGGAGACACAGATATATATGCAGCAGAACAGGTGATGCATGGTGACATCCACCAACTTGTAGGCTTGACTCAATCGATCTCTTCTATTTCAGAGAAAGAAGTTGATTGTCTTACCTTGGTCAAGCAGGGATTGGGAAATCTGGGAATGGAGCTTAAGAATATAAATGAGTCTCTTGAAGGAATGTTGCAGAAACCCGATGTGGGAGTGCAGCTTAGTAAAATAAATGAGTCTCTTGAAGGAATGTTGCAGAAACCCGATGTGGGAGTGCAGCTTAGTAAATTAAATGAGTCTCTTGAAGGACTGGTGGGAGTGCAGCTTAGTAAAATAAATGAGTCTCTTGAAGGACTCATGCGAATAATTTCTGCTGCAATTACTGTGACTCCATCAGAACCAACCTTACCTGCTCCCAGCGCAGAATCAGTGCAGGTCCAAGAGCCACCAACGATGATGCAATCAAGAAAGCGCAAGAGACGTTAGGGTGTTGCATGTTCCACAATGCACATCCATTGACCCTCAGGAATAGTTTATTTGTGGTTAAATTTCTCAAGTGTTTACTTTTTAGTTTTATTTAAAACTTACATGTTTACATTTTTCTTTATTTATATATATATTTGACACTGAAACTGAAAGTTAGCTTTTCATTGAAAAAGTACAGCCTTTAGTCACTTTATAAAAATTCAAATTGTTTATTTTCACAAAAAAATTGAACATTTAAACTTGTTTACATATAGGAAAGAGTTATTTCCCATCTTGAATGTCTTTACTGCATTAACGAAGCAAAAAAGTTACTGAGAACTGTTAACAAATTTTTGAAAAACCTATTTCTGTTTACGATTGTTTACAAAGTTGAAAAGTAGCTAGTTAACATTGAAAAGTTATAAACTATGTAAAGCAACAATGAACCTCAGAAGTCTGTAATGCTGCAATAAAAGAGCACTGTTTCACTTTAAATTGTGTCTGTACCTTTATTTGCCTTGCTGGTGGAGAGGGAGGGGGAGAGGGAGAGGGATGGGGAGAGGGAGGGGGAGAGGGGAGGGGGAGAGGGGAGGGGGAGCGGGAGGTACAAGGCGACACTACCTCGTGAAGGTGTTGGCTACCAGCTGCTCCCGAGCAGCCTTACTTTGAGCAGCAGTTGGCTCTTCCCCATCATGCCTTCCCACAGGCACATTGGCATTGTCCACGTCCTCCATTTCTGCAGGTAGTTCATCTGCAGCGTTAAGGGTCAGTCCTTCCTGCAGGGCAAAGTTATGCAAAGCACAACAGGCCACCACAATCTTTGCCACTTTCTGAGGAGAATACTGCAAGGTCCCCCCTGACCTGTCCAGGCACCGGAAGCGTGATTTCAGAACTCCAATTGTCCTCTCCACCACTTGCCGTGTGGACACGTGTGCCTGGTTGTATCTCTCCTGAGCCTCATTATTGGTCTTGCGGTAGGGAGTCATCAGCCATGGTCTTAGTGGGTAGCCCTTGTCGCCCAATATCCATGCGGATCCTGGAGGCAATGCGTTGAGGGCGCCATATAAGTCAGAGTTACGGAGGACGAAGGAGTCATGATTACTTCCACGGTTACCTGCATTCACATTTAAGATCCTGAGATGCGCATCACAGACAATCTGGACATTCAGTGAATGAAACCCCTTCCTGTTGATAAATGTCACAGGTGCAACCCCTGGTGCCTTCAATGCTACATGGGTTCCATCGACAGCCCCAATCACTTTGGGGAATCCAGCAATGTTATGAAATGCAAGCGCCATCTCCTTTTGATGGCGAGCAGACAAGTCATACTTAATGAACTCAGAAGCCCTACGGTAAATGGCTTCTGTGACCTGGTGAATGCAGGCCCTCGCAGCATTCTTGGATATGTTGCAAATGTCACCGGTGCTTGCCTGAAAAGTCCCATTTGCAAAGAAGTTCAGTGCTGTGGTTACCTTCATGCTCAGTGACAATGCATTGCGGTTCTTCGTGCGTGTTTGAAGGTCCTCCTGTAACATCTCACAGATTCGGCCAATTGACTCTTTACTGAAGCGCAGCCTCCTCACACACAGCTCCTCCGACAGCATCTCAAATGACAGCCTCTGCCTGTACACTCTATTTGGTGGGTAGTAGTTTCTCCTTCTCTGGAGGAGACGGGCTTGGTTCCTCCGTCTGATTCGTTGTCTGTATTCGAAAATTCTCAGATACGTAATCACACAGAGGAGGAAGAACAATCGATTGCAAAAGGGCATCTTTCTCTCACACAGGCTTCCTCCTCAAACTGAAAGTTGTAATGAAAAAATGGAAATAGTTGTTAAAGTAACTTTAGTTAAGTGAGTGGCTATAAAATCAGGTCAGGCTATGGTGGGATACGTGCGCTATCAGCTTGGGAACACATCTACCCGCCACACGGCCCTAGCTGATTTTCCAAACCTGTAACATTTTCATAAATTCATACATACATACATACATACTTACTTACTTACTCATTTTCATCTTTAAAACTTTTTGAAACGTAAACAGTTCATTTTTAAACTTTCATTTTCACAGATAGATACCTCAATATGCCTTGTACACACCCACAGTTGCTATACTACTCCAAATGGTCAAAACCCGTTTTTAAAATTTTTTTTTTTGAAACTCTTAACTTATATAAGACTTCATTAAAAACTTTTGTGTCTTTCAAATTTAAAAACCTCACCTCAGTAGCCACACTCCAAAAGGATTTCTTCCTCCTACTTATCTCGGCAAATGTATAAATGGCTGCTACTCCTGGTTTTAAAATGTGTAACTGCTCGGAGCTTACACACACTACTCTCATTCACAAAATACATGAATTTTCCGACGCACGCGCAGAATCACCAGCCCACGCGATTACTCGCAGATCCATGAAACTGACCAGACATGAAGTGCCGGTTTTCAGCGCATGCGTAGTGCATGCAGAAAACCGGCAATTGAAGAGGGAATACGCGAGTGTACGCAGTGCGTACTCTCGCGCAGCAAGATGAATTTTTGGGCCAATATATTTCCAAGTAAGAATGTTGTGTGACTTGGATGGGAATCTGGAGGTGGTGGTGTTCCAATGCGCCTGCTGCCCTTGTCCATCAAGGTGGTAGAGATCACGGGCTTGGGAGGAGCTGTCGAAGAAGGCTTGGCGACTTGCTGCAGTGCATCTTGTAGCTGGTACACATTGGCCCAAAAATTTCTGTTGATACGCGAGAGTACGCATTGCGTACTCTCGCGTATTCTGTCTCCAATTACCGGTTTTCTGCATGCACTGCGCATGCGCTGAAAACCGGCACTTGGTGAATGGAAAAGAGGGCGGTTCCTAAGTGAACCTGCGTGCGTGCTACAGGCTGCGCGCACGCAGTGCACTTAGTGCTTTCAACGCGCAGGTAAGTATGGAAGATTTTACACAGAAAGAAAGGAGGAGTAAGACCCACTTTTAACAAGGTAAGTAGTGAATTAAGTATTATTTTGAATTTTTTTTAACAGGTATATCTTTTTTAGAGACTTTAAAGACAGGTAAGTTTATTTTTATAACTTTTTAAAAGATTTAAAAAATTTTCAAAAATTTAATTTTTTATTTAAAATGGTTAATTTATTTAACTATACTTATTTTATTAATGTGAAGGTTTTTTTTAAAAATTCAATTGAGGTTTAGCTGTTCTTTTGGGGGGCTATAGTATTCATAGCTTTCACCGCACTTATGTGAAAGTTATGAATAGAAGATGGTGTGCTGCCATTGGCTCTAACTGAGTCACGTGATCCCACAGCTCGCACGAATTAACTGCGCCTGTGGGATACGGAAGCCCAGCACAGCAGCTGTCCAGAACATCAAGTTCGTGCGAGCTGGAACTGAAAAAGCCAACGCGTAGTGAGAGATCGCGGGGAAGCCTTACCCTCGCACGAAGGCTTCCTCACGAATTTTTGGGCCATTGTTTTAAAATTGATTCACGGGATGTGGGAGTCGCTGGCAAGATCAGCAGTTATTCTCCATCCGTAATTTCCCGCACTTTCAGAGGACAGTTAAGTGCCAACCGCATTGCTGTATGGGCTGGAGTCATATACAGCCCAGACCGGATAAAAGGCAGCTTTCCATCGCTAAAGGGCAATAGTGAACCAGATGGGATTTTACGACAGTTTCCTGGTCAACTAGCTTTTCTTTAAATTCCTGATTTTTCAAATAACTGAATTGAAACGAACAGCAACCGTGGTCGGACCTGAATTCAGGTCTCTGGATTATCAGTCCAGTGAGTTAACCACGAAACTACCGTAACCCGCAGCCACATTGCAGTCACCGTGCACCAGTTTTGGAGGGAGTGAATGTTTAAGGTGATGGATTTGGTGCCAATCAACCGGGCTGTTATGTATTGGATGGTGTCCAGCTGTATTGTTTGGATGGGCTATATTGTTTTGATGGGCTGTATTGGTTTGATTGGCTGTATTGGTTTGATAGGCGGCATTAGTTTGACAATCTCTCTTATTTTGAGATACTCTATTAGTTTTAGGGGCTGTATTAAATGAAGTGCTGTATTAGTTTGAATAGCTGTATGAATTTGTTGTGCTGCATTAGTTTTGGTTGCGGTATTTGAGGTGCTGCATGTGTTTGACGTGTTGTATGAGTTTGAAGGGCTTATGAGTTTGAGTTGCTGTATTAGTTTGAGGGACTCCATGAGTTGGAGATGATGTATTAGTTTGAGGTGCTGTAACATTGTCAGGTAAACTATCATTTTTAGGACCTTTATTGTTTCAGGGATTGTATTAGATTGATTATTTTTATTCGATGTAATAGTTTCATTACTTTGAGCGTGTATATTGGTTTGAGGTTCCATCGACACAAATTCCCCACTTTAATTCTTTAGCTGAATGGTCACAGTTAAAGAGGACACCCCCATCCCAGAGAGCAGCACAGCAGCCCTGAGAGGACACACTAACATTTGGAATTTAGTTACTGAATGGCCACAGTTAAAGAGGGTATTCACATCCCAGAGTGCAGCAGAGCAGTCCTGAGAGATAACTCTATAATTCGGAATTTAATTACTCAATGGCCACAGCAGAGTGAAGGACATCACAGAAACAATATGAGATCCAGCGACGGGCCTGATAATGATTGAAGGAACAAGCACCATTGCTGGGAGAATACAACTGGCAATTTTCATTAGTTCATTAATGGGATCAGAATTCTCCGGTCTTTGGGGTTTTCAAATTGAATCTCAACACTAAATATATTCCATCACAACAGGGACTTAACTGGGCTGTCGTAATCTGTTTGTTAAACTTTTAAAAAATAATCTTTTGAGTGATGTTGCAACCTCAATGTCCCCGTGGAAATCCTGTAGGGTATAAATTAAAGGCTCTGGGAAAGTATCGCCTCAGTGTTTAATTCAGAGAGATCGTCTGCAACACGAAGGGACACATCGCTTCACACCGAAAATGATGGAAATATATTTAAGAGTGGCGAAAATATATTACATGATCATTGCCGTCATTGGAGTTCCTGGTAAGTGACTCTAACCATTGAAGTTGTGTAAATCTGTGTGTAAGCTGGTCTCTGGTTTTGCTCTGTGACTGATCATTTTACATGCTGGTCCAGTGGTCGCCGTTATACAGCTACCCAATCAGTAATATCATTGTCTTTCGTCAAATGTCCTGAATTACCTCTGCGGTTTTATTCCATTGCCTCAACTGAAAGTAAACCTCTGTCACTCGCGGGCTAGCAGAACTATCAAGTTATTGCATTTAGTGGAATATCATGTACTGTTGAATCAGACCTCAGTGTAAGCAACTCTCTCAGAGAATGAATTAGTGGAAGGGACTGTCACAGTAGAACTGGATTGAGTGTGGGCCACTAACCTGATTGGAAGGCCTGACCTCAATGGCAATGAAGTAATGGGAGTATCTGTCAATGTAGAATTGTACTGAGTGTGGATCACTACCAAGAGTGGAACAGTTGACACCAGTGGCCATGTATTACTGGGAATATCTTTCAATGTAGAATATTACTGAGTGTGGGTCACTAACCGTATGGAACGCCTGACCCCATTGGCCGTGTATTACTGGGAGTGTCTGTCACTGTAGAATTGTACTGAGTGTGGGTCACTAACCGGAGTGGATCATCTGATCTCAGTGTCCACGTATTATTGGGAGTATCTGTCACTGTAGAATTGTATTGAGTGTGAGTCACTAACCGGTGTGGAACAAGTCGGTTCTACGTTGAAATCATTGTTTTAGGTGACTGATCTCTACCCTCCCTGGAGCGGCATTCGTGTTTTACGAATGTAATCGATGGCGAACGGGAATATTTCTGCTGTTGGTTGAACATGTTTGGGAATACGTATATAAAAGGAAATGCATTTATACTGCTCACATTCCTATTAAACTGCACCAACTGAAACAGTTGTTAATGATTTAATGACATGTAAACAACAGGACAGCAGTGTTACAGTATTCAAATCCTCTGTATAATGATTATTCTCACTCTAAGTATAGTTACTGTAAACACGTTAGCTGTTTTGATGTCGATTAATCCACTTCCCCTAACACGGGTATGAGAATCTGTGGGTCATGAATTCTGAATTTTATTATCTTGCTATTGGACACGATGAATATTGGGCTGTGTTATTTTTGATTTTTCCACTTCTGTAACTGATTAAGCTTTGATGAACAATTTCTTAATTATGATTCAGGTTCTCTACACTTGTAACCTGCACCGATCTCTGCCCTTAGCTCAGTGAGGCGTGTCCCTGCGAGGAGAGACACATATAACTGAAGAACATGCATATCGGGTTTCATAATGGGGTGATCAGTCCGGGGGAAGTAAATAATAACATTATTAATCTCTGAATAATGAATAAATACTGCAATGCTTCAATAAATTACGCACTTCAATATCAGCAATGTTGTGAAAAAACTGATGACTGTGATTAATTTGTACTCAAGTTACGGAGAACTCCATAAAATCTACAGCACAAAACAGGCCATTCGGCCCTACTAGATTATGCCAGTGTTTATGCTGCACAAGAGACTCCTCCCACCCCTCTTCATCGAACCCTATCAGCATAAACTTCTACTGCTTTCTCCTCGTGCACTTATCTAGCTTCCCCTTAAATGCATCTCTGCTATTCGCCTCAAGTACTCCAAGTTGTAACGAGTCCCACATTCTAACCACTCTCTGAGTAAGGAAATTCTCCTGAATTCCTTATTGGATTTATTAGTGACTATCTTATATCGATAATCTCCAGTTTTGGACTCACCTCACAAGTGCAAACATCTACCCTATGTTACTCCTTCATAATTTAAAGGCCTCTATTAGGCCGCCACTCAACCTTCCTGTTTGTAATAAACAGAGCCCCAGCCTGTACAATCTGTCCTAATGTTTATAATCTCTCAGTTATGCTATCAGCCTTGTAAATAAGTTGCACCTACTCCTGTGCCTCGATATCCTGGTTGTAATATGGAGACCAGAACTCTACACAGTACGCTAAGTGTGATATAAACCAGATTCTATATAAGTTTATGATAAGCTCATTACTTTTCGATTCTAGTCCTCTAGAAATGAACCCCAGTGCTTTGTTTGCATTTTCATTGCCTTGTTAACCTGTGTTGCTACTTTAAATGATTTGTGAATCTGTACCACTGAATCCCTTCGCCCACTAACCCAATATTAAGACTCTTATTTTACAAGGGGTATTTGGGAAACTTATTCTTCCTACAAAAGTTCAATAACTAAAATTCAGCTATAATTAAATTAATTTGTCATTTATACATCCATTCTGCAAGTTTATTAATGTCTTCATGTATTGTGTTGCATTCTTCCTCTGTATTAACACTATTCCCAATTTGGATCTGTCTGAAAATTTGGAATTTGAGCTTCTGCTTCCCAAGTCAATATCGTTTATGTAAATGTTGAACAACAGTGGTCCCAGCGCCGATCCTTGTGGAAAACCACTTCTCCCATTCCGCCAATCTGAGTAAATACCTTTGTCCCTTGCTCCCTGTTTTCTGTGTTTGTAGCCAGCTCGCTATCCATTCTGCTGCTTGTCCATTAACTCAACTTGCTCTGTGATTCAGTCTTCTTTGCGATAACTTATCGAAGGGCTTCAGAAAATCAAATTATTTTTCATTTACTACATTACCCTTATCTGCTCTTTCTGATACGTATTCAAAGTATTCAATAAAATTGGGCAAGCATGATCATTCCTTTTCGAATACGAGCTGACTAAACTTTATTGTATTTTGTGTTTCTAGACTTTTTTCTATTACGTCTTTGAGTAAAGATTCCATTATCTTTCCTGCCACCAACATTATGTGAACTGATCAGTAGTTCCTTGGACTTGTTCACCCTTCCATTTTAAATGCAGGAATAACATGTAAATGGTGATGATGCGGAGATGCCGGCGTTGGACTGGGGTTGACAAAAATGAGAAGTCGCACAGCACCAGGTTATAGTCCAACAGATTTATTTAAAATTACAAGCTTTCGGAGCTGTCGCCCCTTCCTCAGGTAAAGTTACAATGAGTGAATCTACAATATTTCACAGTATATAAACACAGAAACTGCAGAGATACAATCTTTCAGGGAAGGTGTCCTTACATCAAAGACACACCAAGAGCACAGCCAAGATAATGAGATGTGTCACAGGGGGTCCAACGTGTCAAATCCTGCTGTCTGCGGTGCTTTTTTTTGGGGTTTTTTTGTGTGGTTTTTTTTGGGTTTGTATTTTTTGTGTTTTTTTTTAAACTGGAAAGACACAACGATGTCGAGTCACGTTCTGTAGCGTGTAAATGGTAAACCACAGTGGTCTTCCCTTCCCTTCCTCGACTTTTCCATCTCAATTTCAGGGGCTAGGCCTTCCATCAATATCTGCTATAAGCCCACCAGCTCCCGTAGGAATCTTGAGTATACTTCCTCCCTCCCGGCTTCCTGGAAGGGCTCTATTCTATTCTCAACGTTTCTCCGTCTATGCTGCATATGTTCTGACGATGCCACATTCCACACCAGTGCTTCCGAAATGTCTTCATATTTCCTCAGCTGATTATTCATCTTCATTGTGTTTGACAGGGCCCTCGACCGTTTCATTCTTGCTTTGCTGCCATCACTCATTGCCCTCCCTGCCAGAACCCAGATAGGGTTCCGCTTGTCCTCAGCTTCCAGTGCAAAGGCCTCCACATCAACGGGTCATCCTCTGCCATTTCCGCCACGTCAGCTATGGCCACCACCAAACATATCTTCCCATGCCCTCCCGTCCCCCTGGCCTTCGCAACACTCTGCTCCACACTTCCAGCACACCGAACATCTGCTCCCCTTCCCCGGCAATTTCCTACGCAAGCGCAGGAGATGCAACAGCTGCCCTTTCCCCTCTTTCTCTCCCACAAGCCAGGGCCACAAACATTCCATCCACGTGAAACAGTAATCACTTGTACTTCTTACAATTTAGTATACTGTATTCGCTGCGCACGATCCAGTCTCCTGTACATTGGGTGGACTAAACACAGATTGACTGATTACTTTGTTGAACGCCTCCCTTCAGTCGGCCAGTGTGACCCTGAGTTTCAGCTCACTTGCCACTTTAATTCGACATCCTACTCATTCTCCGGCCTCTGTGTTATCGGCCTTTAGCACTGTTCCCTTTTAAACTCAATGAGGAACTGCACCGTATTTTTCAATAGGCATTTTATTGCCTAGCGGACTCAAAACTGAGTTTAAAAATTTCAGATCATATCCTCTGATCCCGTTTTCTCGGAGGACATGCTGGTAAGAGAGGATGGATCCACCAGAGCCTCTGGGAATGGAGGAGGTGTCCGCTGGGGCTTGGAGTGGCGCTCCCGGTACACGGCCGGTGGGCTGGTCCAAGCACTTGGGGTCTACATAACTTTCTCTGCCTAATTTACCATGCTCCCTCCCCCTCTGGTATTCTGCTGTAATCAGTTACACCTCATCTGGACCCATCTTCTGTTGCTTTAATTGTCCCATTCGCCTTGCACCATCATCACTTTAGTCATTGAATCACTCCTGTCTTTCAGCCGATCACAGACATTCCTCTTTGTTCCTTCCTTATGCTACCGCACTTTTCTCTGTCGCTATCATTGTTTTAATACTGTTAATAGCTGATATCTTCCAGTTCTGATGAAAGATCATCGACATAAAACTTTAACTCTGTTTCTCTCTCCACAGTTGCTGCCTGACCTGTTGACTGTTTTCAGCAATGTCTTTTTTTAATTCAGACTGACAGCAGTCTCAGTATTTTGCTTTTCCTCAAATATTTAGGCCTGGATATTAACAGGGGTGGGTTACGTCGGCGATGGCACGGGGTGTGGGGGCTGGATGCAGAGTATCAGACAGGATGCCCGGAAGTCCGGGTATTCCCGGATTTTGGGGTGTCTCAACTCCACAGCGCCCGTCTTGTGTCCTTGACTGGTTCCCCACCCGGGAAGTCAGCCTGATTAAAAGTCGGTCTTCCAATCGGACGGGGGATGCTGGGCTCCGGAACAGGATCAGGTCGGTCACGTGCACAACAATGTGGGGGTTGGATGGGACGTCCGATCCCGGCTGTATCCAATCATGGACGCGGGCGTTTCAACGGTCCGGGGAGGGTGTCCAATCCCCAGTGTTGGGGATGTCCGACCGCGGGACTCTATCCATGGGGGTGTCGGGCGATGGATAGAGCTTGGGGGGCCCGGTGAAAGCATTTCCGGGGCTCTGGAAACACGGCCAGACAGAGTAAAACCTGTAAATGAGGTTAAATCAGAGGCTGCCTGCTTTATTAAAACATTTAAATTGTCAATCCGCCTCCTGGGAGCGGTTCGCTGCCCGCCCCTGTCCCGTTTCAGTTAAACTCGGCAGCGGGCGGATTATAGGCGGGTTGGGGTCGGGACGAAATTTTACATTTGAAACTCTTACCCGACCCCAAGCGCCCGTTCTTGAGGTGCTGAAATCCAGCCCTTACTGTCTGGGCTCAGACACGGAGAATGTTTGAAAAATTTTTTTTCCAGTCTCTTGTCCCTTCTCTTTTTTACAGTGAATTTTGTGGCGATTGTGATCCTGTCCCGGGGAAAGTGTGGGCACTCCACCTGTACCACTCGCTACCTGGTGGGCATGGCAGCGGCGGATCTACTGATCATTGTCACTGAGGTCATACTGAACCGGATCAATGAGCATTATTTCCCATGGTGTTTCCGGGACATCACCCCTGTGTGTACTGTTGTCGCTGTCCTGATTCGTGCAACCATAGACTGTTCTGTCTGGTTCACCGTCACTTTCACCTTTGATCGATTTGTGGCCATTTGTTGCCAAAAGCTGAAAACTAAATATTGCACCGAGAAAACTGCAGCTGTGGTTCTGGGAACAACCTGCATTCTGCTCTGTTTGAAAAACATTCCCTTCTGCTTTACAATTCAACCCAGGGTGATAATCGACAATGTGCCGTGGTTCTGTTCCGAAGTCCCAAGCTATTTCACTGAACCCGGCTGGGTGGGATTTGAATGGTTTAATACGGTTTTAACCCCCTATGTTCCCATTCGCTTTAATTCTGTTGCTCAACGCTCTGACAGTCAGACACATTTTGGTAGCCAGTCGAGTCCGTAAGGGACTGAGGGGAGAGAGCAAGGGAGAAAATGGCAGTGACCCAGAGATGGAGAGCAGAAGGAAGGCTGTTATTTTACTCTACACCATATTGCCAGCTTCATACTGCTGTGGTTGGTAACTGTTATAGATGTCTTATATTATACCATTACAGGAACAAATCCCTATGATTACAAAGTTTCTTTATTTATCTTTGATCAAGTCGGATTTATGCTGCGTAATTTTAGTTGCTGCACAAACACATTTATTTATGGGGTGACTCAGTCCAAGTTCAGAGAGCAGGTGAAGAGCGCGGTGAAATATCCGGTTACCTCAATTATTCAATTCATTAATAATCAGAACAACTGAGCGCAGCCCAGAGGCGGCTCCCAGTGTTTCCAGTCAAGGAATGTAATATTCAACCCCAGACTGCCATCCACTGAATTACACCAGGAATCGCTGGTGATCTGAAAATACAGCCAGCGGCGGGGCGAGCACTGTGCTTGGGAGTCGGCACTATTTCTGATTGACATTCCCACATTGTCTTTCGGGACAGGACCACTAAATTCCTGCTTTCCATCCGAGCTCTTCTGTAAAAAGTTCCTTCAGCTATTTAGTTCAGCAATTCATTCGCAGCTTCCAGTTCAAGAGCCTCGTCAGTAGTTGGCAGACAGAGATGAGCTGCAGTTCAGGGGATTATTTTACATGGAACATACAGCACACAACAGGCCATTAGGTCCAACTACTCTGTGCTGGTGTTTTTGCTTCACACGAGTCTCCTCCCATTGCATTTACCTCATCTCAGACTCTCAGCATTTCTTTCTATTCGCTTTTCCATCATTTACTCGTCTAGTTTCCTTTTGAAATAATCTAAACAATTTGCCTCCAGCACTTCCTGTGTTAGTGAGTTCCACATTATAACCACTCCCTGAGGAAATAAATTGCTCCTTATTTCCATAATGGAGTTATTAAGAACTATATTGTATTTATCGCCCCGATTGTTGTATTCTGCACAAGTGTAAACATTCTCACCATATCTACCCTGCCCAGCCCATTCATAATTTTCAAGATCTCTATCAGGCCTCATCTCAGTACTCTCTCTTCTATAGCAGAAAGGCCCAACCTGTTCAAACTTTCCCGATAGCTGTAATCTTTCAGTTCTTGTGCCATCCAACTAAATATTTTAAGAGCCGAAGCTATTGGACCCCCGCCACAAACTCCGTTGCCTAGTCACCGACTCCACCCATCTCCTCAGCACCTGTCTAAGGCAGAATCAGACTATTTGCAACCTTGCTGTCGTATTTTACCACAGGATGATCTTCCGACCACATATCCACTCCCTCACCAGGACGGCTTGCTTCCACCTCTGTAACCTCGCCCCTGCCTCAGCTCATCTGCTGCTCAAACCATGATCCATGTCTTTAGGAGCTCTAGACTTGATAATACCAACTCTCCCCTGACCGGCTTTCCATCTCCAACACTCCATTACTTGAGCTCATCGAAAACTCTGCTGCCCGTAACCTAACTCACACCAAATCCCGGTAAACCACCAAACCTGTGCTCGCTGACCTACATTGACTTAAATTCCGGCAATGCCGAAATGTGAAAATTATCATCCTTGCTTTCGAATCCCTACATTGACTCGCCCTCCCTATCTCTGCAAGCTCCACCAGCCCCACAACACTCCCGAGATCTCTGTGCTCTTCTAATTCTGGCCTTTTGCCCATCCCAGATTTTAAACGTTCCACCATTGGCGGCTGTGCTTTCAGCTGCCTGGGCCCAAAGCTCAGGAATGCACTCCCTCATTCACTTTGCTTCTTTAAATCTCCCTCCTCCATTAAGATGCTGCTTAAAAATTACCTCCGTGACTAAGCTTTTGGTCATCTTTACTAATATCTCCTTATATGGCGCGTTATCAAGTTTTGTTCAATACCGGTCCTGTGAAGCGTCTTGGGTCATGTTACATTTTTAAAGGCGCTATATAAATGCAAGATGTTGTTGTTATTGTTGTAAATATTTTTTGCACTTTCTCCAGTGCTTCTATCTCCTTTTTCTAGTATAGAGACCATAACTTTGCATAGTTCTCCAATTGAGACCTGACCAGGGTCTTATAGAAGTTTGAATCAATTTACAAAGTATTTACAGTGCAGAGGCAGGCCAAAATGTCCATGTTAGTGTCCATGCTCCACCCGAGCCTCCACCCACCCTCCTTTATCTAACCCAGTCAAAATACCTCTCTATTCCTTTACCCACATGTGCTTATCTCGCTCCCCTTTAAATATGTCTATGCTATTACCATCAACTACTCCTTGTGGTAGCGGGCTCGACATTCTGGCCACTCATTTGGTAAAAACGTTTCTCGTGAATTCCCCATTGGATTTATTAATGACTAGCTTAAATCTAGGCCACGAGTTCTGGTCTCTCCTGCAAGTGGAAACATCTTTTCTAATCTACGCTATCCAACCCTTTCAAAATCTTAAAGCACACCATCTGATCATCCGTCAGTCTTCTCTTTTCTAAAGAAAAAATCCCCAGCCTGTTGAGTCTTTCCTGACAGATATAACCTCTCAGTTCTGGTATCATTCTAGTAAATACTTTATGCACCTTCGCCAGTCCCTCTATACCCTTTCATAAGATGTGACCAGAAATGTTCGCAGTACTCCAAGTGTGGTCTAAGCAAGATTCTGTACAAGTTTAACACAACTTCTGTGCTTTACAATTCTATCACTCTAGAAATGAACCTTAGTGCTTTCTTTGTTTGTTATGTCCTTATCAAACTGCATTGCAACTTTTAGAGATTTCTGTAACTGTACCATCACATCCCTTTGTTTCTCAAACCCGTTTAGAACTTATTCTCCAAGGAGTATGTGACCTCCGTATTCTTCCTATTAAAATGCACTACCTCACATTTCTCTATATTGAGGTTCATTTGCCAATTGCACGCCCATTCTGCCAGTTTATTAACGTCTTTCTGTATTTTGTCGCAGTCAACCTCTGTATTAACTATAACCCCCCATTTAGGTGGCATCCACAACGTTTGAACTTGCACTTCCGATTCCTGAGTCCAAACTGTTCTAAGTGAATGTTGAACAACAGTGGTCCCAGCACCGAACCTTGTGGAACACCACTTCCAATCATCTGTCACCTTCACTACTTTTGAATTCTATTGTCTTAGAAATAAATCCCAGTTCATTGTTAGCATTTTAATTGCTTTGCTGACCTGTGAAACTGCTTGTAATTATTTGTTCAGCTGTATCCCTGCAGTACTTTGCTCTTCTGCCGCGTTCAGTTTCTTATTTTCTAAGGTATCGGTGATTATAGAATCATAGAATGGTACAGCACAGAAGGAGGCTATTCGACCCATCGTGCCTATGCCGGCTCTTTGGTAGAGCTATCCAATTAATCCCACTCCTCTGCTCTTTCCCCAGTATTTTTCTTACTTCAAGTATTTTTTTTTCAATTCCCCTTTGAAAATTGCTATTGAATCTGCTTCCACCGCCCTTTCAGGCAGTGCATTCCAGATCACAACAACTCGCTGTGTAAAACCTCATGTTGTCTTTTGTTCTTTTGTCAATCACATTAAATCTGTGTCCTCTGGTTACCGATCACACTGCCACTGGAAACAATTGCTCCTTAATTACTCTATTGAATCTATTTAGGATTTTGAACACCTCTATCAAATCTCCTCTTAAGCTTCTCTGCTCTAATTAGAACAACGCCAGCTTCTTCAGTCTCTCCACATAACTGACGTCCTTCATCGCTCGTACCATTCTAGTAAATCTCTTCTGCTCACGCTCCAAAACCATGACATCTTTCCCAAAGTTTGGTGCCCAGAATTGAACACAATACTCCAGCTGAAGCCTAATCAGTGCTTTATAATGTTTTAGCATAACTTCCTTGCTTTTGTACTCGATTGCTTATTAATAAAGCGAAGGATCCCGTGTGCTTTATTAACATTCTTTTCAATTTGTCCGGCCGCCTTCAAAGATGTGTGTACATACATGCCTAGATCTCGCTGTTCCTTCACTCCCTTTAAAATTGTACCATTTAGTTCATATTACCTCTCCTCATTTTTCACTTCACAATTCTCTGTGTTAAATAGAATCTGCCAAGTGTCTGCCTAATTGAATCATAGTTCGACTTATGCTGTAAACAAAAGGATTGGATTCGGAAAGAAACGCCATCAGCGAAGTGTAGGATTATGTAAGGGACTTCTCATAAGCTCTCAGACCCTCCAGCCTGAGGAACATTTTATAAGGGTCAAGACCCAGCAAACTTTGCTTGGCGTTTAGGGTATTGTTTTTGGCTCCAATTATATTTTATTCGGTTAATGCAAAATATGCCAATAAACTGAGTAATGAGATAACTGTATGTGCAGGAATGAGGGTCAGTTAGAAGGTGTTACATGAATGTTTTTAACCGAATGTCAGCCATGATCTTATAGAATGCTGGAGCAGGATAGAAGGGCCGAATGGCCTACTCCTGCTCATATTTCTTATGCTCTCATGTTGACCAGTCAGTCTACGTCCTCCTGAAGTCTGTTACTATCCTCCTCATTGTGTACTACATTTCCGAGTTTTGATGCCGTTTATAACCAACTCTGCGTCATTCATATATATCAAAAAGAGCACTGGTCCTAATACTAACCCCTGGGGAACACCACTGTATACTTCCCTCCGGTCTGAAAAACAACCGGTCAATTCAATTCTCTGCTTTCTGACCCTTAGCCAATTATGTATCCATGCTGCCCTGTCCCATTCATCCCATGGGCTACAATTTAACGAGCAGTTCTTTCATGTGTTACATTGTCAAATGCCTTTGAAAGTCCATATAAACAACATCAAACACACTTCGCTCGTGATGTTTCTATTTTCCTACCAAAGTGCATCACCTCGCATTCATCTATGCTAAAGTTCACTTGCCGCTTAACTGCGCAGACTGCATGTTTTCTAATGTCTATTGTGAGATATCATGTAGAGAAATGTCTCTTCAATAATTGTAGCAAAGCAACAGTTTATTGAATAAAAACAATAACAATTAATAAAGGCAGCCATCTACAACTCTGTGAGGCTTTGGAATTTTAGCAGAAAATCTGAGGAATTATTGCAGAGTAAACTCTTGGCTTCTCAATTTGTACTACAGCTTTCGAAGAAGTTGGTGAAGATATTATTTATTCCAAATAACAGAACTGCTCTCCTGTTTGCTTCAGAATTCCTTTGTGACATTCAATAACTATTTATGCATCGAACATCCTAAGCTAATCCACACTCCAACTAATTTCCTCAGCTCTTCCCCACCCCACATAATATACTCAGCTCCTACCCACCCTTTGTAATATCCACAGCTCCTCCCCACCCCACCTAATATCCACAGCTCCTGCCCACCGCACCCAATACGCTCAGCTCCTGCCCACCCCACTAAATATTCTCATTTCTCTCTCTTCCCACCTAATATGCTCAGCAGCTCTCCACCCTCCTGATATCCTCAGCTCCACCCCACGCCGACCAAATATCCTCAACTTCTCCCCACACCATCTACTATCCTCAGCTCCTTCCCATCCCAACGAATATACTCAACTCCTCCCCACCCCACCAAATATGCTCATGACCTCATCCCACCTAATATCCTCAGCTCCTCCACACCTCACCTAATATCCTCATCTCCTCCACACCCCACCTAATAACCTCAGCTCCTCCACACCCCACCTAATATCCTCAGCTCCTCCACACCCCACCTAATATCCTCAGCTCCTCCACACCCCACCTAATATCCTCAGCTCCTCCACACCCCACCTAAGATCCTCAGCTCCTCCACACCCCACCTAATAACCTCAGCTCCTCCCCACCCCACCTAAGATCCTCAGCTCCTCCACACCCCAACTAATAACCTCAGCTCCTCCCCACCCCACCTAAGATCCTCAGCTCCTCCACACCCCACCTAATACCCTCAGCTCCTCCCCATCCCACCTAATATCCTCAGCTCCTCCCCACCCCACCTAATAACCTCAGCTCCTCCCCACCCCACCTAAGATCCTCAGCTCCTCCCCACCACACCTAATATCCTCAGCTCCTCCCCACCCCACCTAATATCCTCAGCTCCTCCCCACCCCACCTAATACCCTCAGCTCCTTCCCATCCCACCTAATATCCTCAGCTCCTCCCCACCGCACCTAATATGCTCAGCTCCTTCTAACCCCAACTGATATCCTAAGCTCCTCCCCACTCCACCAATATCCTAAGCTCCTCCCCACCCCACCTGATATCCTCTGTGTCGTAAGAATGAGCCTTATGCGTGGTGAACTTAAAGTAAGCTTTAATGAACTAAAAAGGTGCTACATACAAAAGAGGTCTTACTCTATGCCTCTCCAGGATCCAACTGCTCAGTCCAGTATTTATCCTGGACTAATCACAGGAAGTGATGCAATAAAGTTCGAGTCACAGGAAGCTGTATTGTGTTACCACATTCTCCCCCCCCAAAAGATTAGGAGGCCGGGATGCTCCCTCCATTTCGTAGCCGCCGGACGACGGAGAGCCGCACCCGTTTGGGTTCTCGTAGCGGTAGAGGGCCCCTAGCCCGTTTACACGCCGCGGGCCGTGGACCAGAGTCCGAGTGATCCAGCCCGCTCTGTGAGGGGTCAGGACGATCCTGACTGTGTACTGGTGCCCGAACGGGTGTCGGGCAGGGTTGTGGCAGATCCGTTTCCGAGCGTATGGTACGGGGTGGATCGTGGCTGCGCGTGTGAGCCCCGACGGGCTCATAGTCAGTCTGCCCCAGGTCGGCATGCTGGAGTGAGGTACCAGCCGGCGTCAGATCCAGATCGTGATGAGAGGCACCTGGCGAGCCCAGAGATGTGCCTGGTACAATATCATCCCCTGGTGTCCCTCTATGTTTCGGCGGGGAGGGAGCCAGATCCCGCAATGACACGGTAGATTCCCGACCGTCAGGATACCGAATATAGGCGTAGGTAGGGTTGACGTCAGTGAGCTCAACCTCATCTACCAGTGGGTCATTCTTAGACGCCCGGACATATCTTCGGAGTAGCACTGGTCCCGGTGCAGTCAGCCACGACGGGAGAGATATCCCATAGGATGAGCGACGCTGAAATCGGAAGAACCGTTCATGAGGCGTCGTATTTGTGGCGGTCGAAAGGAGGGACCGTGTGGAGTGTAATGCGTCTGGAAGTACTGCTTCCCATTGCTGGTTGGGTAGGCCCCGAGATCTCAAAGCCAGACGTACCGCATTCCAGATGATAGCGTTAAAACGCTCGACTTGCCCATTCCCGACCGGATGATAAGGCGTCGTTCTGCTGGCAGCAATACCCCGTTCCGAGAGATAGGCCTTGAGTTCTCCTGACATAAAAGAAGGGCCCCGATCCGAATGAACATAGGATGCCATGCCACAGAGAGCAAATACCTGCTCAAGGCAGCTGATAACCGTGGTCGTCAGCATATTGGGGCAGGGAAAGGCAAACGGAAAACGGGAATACTCATCGACCATGGTCAATAGATAAGTGTTGCGAGTTGAAGAGGGCAACGGCCCCTTAAAATCGATGCTAAGCCGTTGCATTGGCTGGGTCGCATGTATGAGTATACCACCCGAGGGGCGGAAAAACTGAGGTTTCAATTCCGCACAGACTCTGCAGTCCGAGCACATCTTCTTTACATCCCCGGTAGAGAATGGGAGATTTCGGGACCGCACGAAGTGTAGCATGCGAGTAACGCCCGGATGACACAACCCATCATGGATGTCTACGAGCGTAGAGGGTGCCATGGCGGAGCAGAATGCTCGTGTGAGGGTATCCGGAGCCACATTCTCCTTGCCAGGTCGATAGTGGATGGTGTAACCAAAAGAGGCCAATTCCAGCCGCCAAAGCTGGATTTTATTATTTTTAATTTTGGTCCGTTTTCGATTATCGAGCATGAAGGCGACCGATCGCTGGTCCGTGATTAAGGTAAAGTGCTGGCGAGCTAGGAGATGAGTCCACTTCCGTACTGCCTCTATGATGGCTGTAGCTTCTTTCTCGACTGGAGGATAATGTAGCTCAGCCCCTTGAAAAGTCCTGGACAAAAATGCCACCGGACGACCTTCCTGATTCAGAGTGGCCGAGATCGCCACCTCCAAGGCATCACACTCAACAACAAAAGGAAGACTCTCATCGATGTAGTGAAGAGCCGCTTTCTCCAACTGTTTTTTCAGGAGGTTAAAGGCTGCAACAGCCGCTGTGTCTAGTGGGAATGTGCTGGCCTTCAGTAGAGGTTGGATTCGGTCCGAGAAGTTAGGAATCCATTTAGCATAGTATGCAAACAGGCCGAGGGCCCGGCGCAAGGAGGCCGGATTCTTAGGTGGCGGGAGCTCTTGGAGTGGGCGAAGCCTTTCAGGGTCAGGTTTAATGATGCCATTGCCCACACAATAGCCAAGGATGTTGATGGTTGGTTGTGACTCAATGGATTTAGCCGCATTTAATGTCAAATTACGGTGCTGGAGTGCATCCCAAAATCGTTGGAGATTGGCGTCATGTTCCCGCTGATTGCGACCTGCGACAGTAATATTGTCCAGATAAGGAAACGTATCCTTCAAGTCTTCCTGTTTGACCAGGTCATCCATTGCTCGCTGGAAGACAGCCACTCCATTAGTGACCCCAAAGGGGAGGCGACGAAATTGATACAGCCGTCCATTGGCTTCAAAGGCCGTATACTGCTTGTCTGAGACCTTCAAGGGTACCTGATGATAGGCACTTTTCAGATCATATGTTGAGAACACCGTGTACTCAGCCAGTTTATTAACCATATCATCGATGCGCGGCAATGGGTATGCGTCCAAGTCCGTATATTGATTGATGGTCTGTGAATAGTCAATGCACAGCCGTTTCTTGTGAGGTTGTAGAGGGTTCTTAACAATAACGACCTGGGCACGCCATGGCGACGAACAAGGCTCGATGATATCCTCTGCTAAAAGCCGAGAAATCTCAGCCGCAATAAAAGACTGGTCTTCCTGACTGAAACGTCGTGACTTTGTTATAATCGGTTTGCATCGAGGAGGGATACTGGTAAACAGTGAGGGTTCATCCAGGGAAGCTGCTGACAATGCACAGAACGGTAATCGAGGTCGTATATTAGAAATAGTGAGTTCAGGTTTGGATCCGCCGAACTCAATGGTGAGATTCTTATGCTGCTTTTGAAAATCCAGCCCTAAGATAAGATCACTACATAAGTCCTTGAGCACCGAAAGCCGGGTGGAGGGATACCTGTGACCATTAAGTGTTATTTCAACCATACAAAAGCCAGAAATTCTGGTATTAAGTGATGACTGAGCCATCGCAATTGCCTGGTCCGATGGGAAAACATGTAGCTTTAACTCTGCAACAATCTGTTCCCTAATGAAACTATCAGTGCTACCTGAGTCAATTAAGGCATCTAAAGTATGTCCATTAATTGATGCTTTTGTAGCTGCATGGAATAGGTTCTGAGGACAAGCAGCTGTAATTGGTGTCGTTGCACAAAGAGTGGCTGAAACTCTAGGTGTGTTTCTTCGAGAGAAAACCCGAGAGGAAGCACGATAGATTTTAGCCGGAACATCTTGATAGGCCCTTACCGGGGCAGTTCGGTAGGACTTAGCTTGATAAGCCCTCGTAGAGGCTCTTGATAGGCAAACCTTTGCAAAATGACCCTTTTTGTTGCAATGACTGCAAAACGCATTGCGAGCAGGGCAGAATTTCCGAGGGTGAAACTCATCACCACAAAAGAAGCATTTCTTAGATTGCCAAGAGGCTGCCACAGTGGGGTCATCATCCTCTTCATCAGTGAAGTCATCAGATTGATCGTCAGGGATAAAGTCCTCCCTAATAGAGTTCACCTGTGGCCTCTTAAATTGCCTGACTGTAGTTAAGGCAGCAGACCGAGGTCTGGGCACTGTATAAAGGTCTGCATTTCTTTTTGCCAGATCTAGAGAGCAAGCCATGTCATAAGCTCTCTGAAGCTCAAGTGTCTTACTTTCCAGTAGACGCTGGCGTATAAATGGGGAGGCAAGCCCGCAGATGAAAGCATCACGGATCATTTCTTCACGGTACAGCTGAGCTGAGGCCGCCTGAAAGTTACAGTCCATACTAAGTCTGCGAAGCTCTTGGAGGAATTTATCAATGGATTCCTCCGGCCCTTGTTGGGCTGTAGCTAGTAGATGTCTGGCATAGACCTCATTCGGTGTCTTAGTATATAGTCTTTTAAGCGTCCGAATTGCCTCCTCGTACCTGCCCCATTCCTCAACATACTGAAATACATTCGGAGTGACACAGTTGATGAGTATCCGCAACTTTGTGTCATCATCAGCCTTGCAATATTCGAGAAAATTGTCAAACGTGCGATACCAGTGTTTCCACACCTTACCGGCTGCTGGGGTGTTTGGGTCCAAGTCAAGACGCGATGGTTTAAGGATGTTTTCCATGATGGGTGATTCCCTGGATCCTTAGTTCCGAGTTCGTCCAAAAAGTTTGAGTGCGAAGTTTTTCAAAGTTGATTAAATTGTCGTAAGAATGAGCCTTACGCGTGGTGAACTTAAAGTAAGCTTTAATCAACTAAAAATGTGCTACATACAAAAGAGGTCTTACTCTATGCCTCTCCAGGATCCAACTGCTCAGTCCAGTATTTATCCTGGACTAATCACAGGAAGTGATGCAATAAAGTTCGAGTCACAGGAAGCTGTATTGTGTTACCACACTCTGCTCCTCTCTACCCCCGTAATGTCCTCAGCTCCTCCCGACCAATGATCCCTCTAGTTTTGTTGTACTGAGCAGGACACAAACTCCAGTGAGCGCGACCGTTTCATCTGCGGGCTAATTTGACAACAACACCGTTTACAACAGCTTTTACAACAACAACTTTCACAAACGACATCAACAGCATCCGCTTAACAGCATATATACAGTCATGGTATATTGCCACTCCACCGTCTCAAGTCATGGGACAATGAGACAAGTTCCTGGAAGTTTAACATAACTTCGCTGCTTTTGAAATCTGTTCCTCTGGAAATGAATCCCAGTGCTTTATTTGCACTTTTATTGCTTTTTAACCTACATTGCTACTTCTAATGATTTGTGAATCTATACCCCTGGATCATTTTGTACCTCTACATCATTTATACTCTTATTTTGCAAGGAGTAGGTAGGCTCCTTATTCCTCCTAACAAAATGCACCACCACAGACTTACCTATATTGAAATTCATTTGTCATTTACATGCTCATTCTGCAACTTTGTTTGCAGTAGAATTAATTAAAAGCTTTTTCTTCGTCATGTACAAATTATACTTAAAAAAGTACTTGTCAGAAATGACTGAGATATAAAAGAATTACATAGTGATGTACTAACACTTTAGAAACGTTACATAGTTACACGGTTATGCATTGACAAACAATCCAAAAGTCCAAGGTGAGCAGAAAGAGGCATATCTATTCGGACAATGTGTATTAATTTTCAAGTTTTCAACGTATTAGCCCATCCCTCATGTCACTATCGCAATGGCTGCACAAGCAGCAGGAGCAGCGGCTTTCCTATGGCGCTGACGTGCTTTACGCCCAGATACGTAATTAGAATATTCATCACAATGCAACCGGACAACCAACAAATATAAATTGCTGTAGTTCTTTAGTTCACAGTATTAAAAAGAATTGAACAAAAACGGGTATTCGTATTTCCAACTTCAATCACTTCCATTAATAAACGTGGTCTTCTTGACCAGCGACCCCCCCCATGTAACATGTCAGTAATGCAGCCCTGAGTCACAAGTGCAGAAAAACACAAACACAATTTGCGTCACCGAATTAAAAACAAAAAGCAGGAAAAGCTGTGATTTAACAGAAATAAACATTCATCATTCTTCCTGGACAGGAGAACCAATCAGACTGACTTGGAAATGTTTACTAATATGTCGACGTAAAGATGTTAATTTACAAATATCGCTTCTAATGTTTTTTCTCTCAACCATTCTCCACATTATTTATCCCTGCTCTTATCAGGAAAAGTGTTGAATTATTTTGGGTACTTTCCAATTAAATAGCGGGAAACAAACTTCATTGTACTCTCTATTTTTAATCTCCTAATTCAAACATTTATTCCAAATAGAAATTGTACATTATCAGTTTAATCAAAATATTTTGTGTGTCTTTCTCAATAAACAAATAATGGTTTCTTCTGAAGTAGCTTCCTGCAATGTTGATGCATCATTACAGAGCTCATGTTTCTATTAACATTCCACTAAACGTTTAAGAGGAAATCTGTATTTACATTATTCCTGTGACTTGTTCGGACTATAGAACGACAGACAAAATAAAATGGTTCACAGTAGCAAAATACAGCGGATGCTGGAATCCGAAATAAAAACAGAAAATGCTGGAAATACTCAGCAGGTCAGGCAGCATCTGGGGAGAGAGGGAGTCACAGAGTTCACGTTTCAGATCTGTGACCTTTCATCAGAACTGGAAAAAGTTAAAGACGTAACAGATTTGAAAGAGGTGCAGAGGCAGAATTTAACCACTCCTGCCTTCCACCATATCACAGACCGGCCATTTTGTTCTTTCCTCCCATTCCGCCTTTCCCTGCCTCTGCATCTGCTGAAAATCTGTTACATCTCTAACATTTTCCAGTTGTGACGCAAGGTCTCAGAAATGAAACGTTAACTCTGTTTCTCTCTCTACAGATGCTGCCTGACCTGCTGAGCATTTCCAGCATTTTATCTTTTTATATTATGTAAACTAAAATGGTTTGTGTTGTTCTCCTTTCTTGGTTCTCTTCCTAAGCGTCTTAACGATATTTATATGAATTCAATAAAAAGTAATTTGTAACTCCTTCAAATCCTCCCCTGCCCTCCCCCACCTCAATGGCATGGATGGATGTTTGTTAAAGCTGCTCACTTCAGTCGATCGTTCAAAATCAAATATTGAGAAATTTCAATTTAAACGTTTTCAGCAATTCAGGAATAAAAACAGAAAATGCTGGAAATACACAGCAGGTCAGGAGACAGAGACAGGGTTAATGTTTCAGGTCGATGACTCTTCGTCAGAACTGGAAAAAGCTGGAGTTGGAACAGGTTTTTAAGCAAGTGTATGGGCAGGGAAATTGGGGAGGGGAGGAAAGAACAAAAGGGAAGGTCTGTGATAGGATGGAAGGCAGGAGAGATTAAGAGACAAAAGGGATGATGGTGCAAGGCAAAAGCAGATGCTAATGGCACAAGTTAAGAAACAAAAGATGGCTCTAGATGAAATGGCAATGGTAAAAGGATCGAAAGCTGCGATGGGAGAGAGAGAAAAAAATGTAAAAAAAGATAGGATCAGAGGTTATGGTCTGAAATGGTTGAACTCGATGTTGAGTCCAAAAGGTTGTAAAGTGCCTAATCAAAATGTGAGGTGCTGTTCCTCGAGCTTCATTCAGATTCATTGGAAAAGGGTAAGAGGCCGAGGACAGAGCGGTGACAGGTGGAGTGGAGCAGAGAATTAAAGTGACAGGCGACCGGAAGCTCGGGTTCAACCTTACAGACTGAATGGAGGTGTTACGCAAAGAGGTCACCCAATCTGCGTTTGCTCTCCACAGTGTAGAGGGGACCGCATCGTGAGCAGCGAATACAGTATAGTAAATTGCAAGAAGTACTAGTAAGTCGCTGTTTCAACTGGTAGTTGTGTGTGGGGCACTGGACAGTGGGAACGGAGGAGGTAAAATGACATGTGTTGCATCTCCAGCGCTTGCACGGGAAGGTGCTGGGCGAAGAGGAAGGGCTGTTGGGGGTGATGGTGGAGTGAACCAGAGTGTCGCGGAGGGAGCAGTCCCTTTGGAATGCTGAAAGGGGAGGTGAGGGGAAGATGTGTTTCGTGGTGGCATCACGCTGAAGGTGGCGAAAATGGCTGAGGATGATACGTTGAATGTGGAGGTGGTGGGGTGAAAGCTGAGGACAAGGGGAACCGTATCGTGGTTCAGGGAGGGAGCGGAAGGGGTGAGAGCAGATGTGCAGGAAATAGAATGGATACGGTAAACCGCATTGTCAACCACAGTAGAGGGGAATCCTCGGTTGTGGAAAAAGGAAGACAGTATGGCAGTTTGCATTGTCAGAGCAGATGCGGCGGAGACGGAGAATCTGGGAGAATGGAATAGAGTCCTTACAGGAAGAGGGGTGGGAGGAAGTGTACTCCAGGTAGCTATGGGAGTAAGTGGGCTTATAGTGAATATTTAACAATAGCCTATCCCCAGGAATGGACACAGAGAAGCCGAGGAAGGGAAGGGAAGAGCCGGAGATGGATAATGTGAATGTGAGGTAAGGGTGGAAATTGGGAGCAAAGTGAATGAAATTTTCTAGTTCAGTGCGAGAGCAGGAAACAGCACCAACACAGTCATCAATGTACTGGAAAAAGAGGTGAAGAGGAAACCTGAGAAGGACCGGAACAAAGAATGTTCCAAATATCCCACGATAAGGCAGGCATAGCTAGGGCCCATGCGGGTTCCCATAGCAACACCTTTAATTTGGAGGAAGTGAGTGGAGTCAAAGGAGAAGTTGTTGAATGTGAGAACAAGTTCAGCCAGGCGAAGGAGGGAGGTGGTGGATGGGGACTGGTTGGCCCTCTGTTCATGGAAGAAGCGGAGCGCCCTCAGGCCACCCTGGTGGGAGATGGAGGTGCAGAGGGATTGGACGGCCATACTGAAAAGGATGCGGTTGGGGCCAGTAAACTGGAAGCTGTTAAAGTGGCGGAGGGCGTCGGAAGAGTCGTGGATGTAGGTGGGAAGAGACTGGACAAGGGGAGAAAAAAATAGAGTCCAGATAGGAAGAGACAAGTTCCGTGGGGCAAGAACAGGCTGAAACGATGGGTCTACAAGGGCAGTCCCATTTTGGATCTTGGGAAGGAGATAGAAGTGGGCTGTGCGGGGTTGGGGAACTATGCGGCTGGTGGCCGTGGAGTGAAGATCTCCAGAGATGAGGTCAGTGACAGTCTTGCAAACGATGGCTTGATGTTTGGTAGTGGGGTCATGGTCCAGGGGGAGGTAGGAGAAGATGTCGGAGAGTTGGCGTTCAGCCTCCGCTAGGTAGAGGTCGTTGCGCCAAACAACAACAGCACCACCCTTGTCAGCAGGTTTAATGACAATGTTGGGGTTGGATCTGAGAGAATGGAATTCTGCAAGTTCAGAGGTAGGTAGGTTGGAGTGAGTTACGGTAGCAGAGAAATTGAGACGGCCGATGTCACGCCGGCAGTTTGCAATGAAAAGATCTAGAGAGGTTAAGAGGACAGAGGGAGGGGGTCCAGGTAGAACGAGAATTCTGAAAACGGGAGAAAGGTTCAGCTGTGCCGGGGAAAGATTCCTGGCCAAAGAAGTGGGCACGGAGACGAAGGCGACGGAAAAAGTGCATAGCATCGTGTTGAGCTCGAAATTCATTGAGGTGGAGGCGTAAGGGGATGAAGCGCAGGCCTTTGCTGAGGACTGATCGTTCGGGGTCAGAGAGGGGAAGGTCAGAGGGGATAGCGAAAACACGGCAAGTGCAGAGATTGGAAGAAGGGGTGGGGTCAGAGAAAAGTGAAGGGAAAGAAGGTTCTGGAGCGGTGTTGGTGTCCAAGACCTTCCCCTCTCTGACCGAACGATCATTCCTCATCAAAGGCCTGAGCTTCATCTAGAGCCATATTTTGTTTCTTAACTTGTCCCATTACCATCTCCTTTTCCCTTGCACCATCATCCCTTTTGTCTTTTAATCTCTCCTGCCTTCCATCCTATCACAAACATTCCTTTTCGTTCTTTCCTCCCCTCCTCCCTTTCCCTGCCCCTACACTTGCTTAAAAACCTGTTCCATCTCCAGCTTTTTCCAGTTCTGACGAAGGGTCATCAACCTGAAACGTTAAGTCTCTCTCTCTATCCACAGATGCTGTCTGACCTGCTGAGTTCTTCCAGCATTTTCTGTTTTTATTTCAAATTTCCAGCATTCGCAGTATTTTGCTTTTGTATTAAGCAATTCAGAGCCTCCTTAAAAGCGTTTGGACTTTAAGATTAGTTTGCAACTTGTTTAGATGAGGGGGGAATTGATTTTTGCTTGTTTCTTCCAAAATCATATCAGAAACTTAGGGGTATAAAAGTGTTTTTAATGGTCATTTTTTGTGAAAAATTCATTAAAAATCTTTAAATTCTTTCGAGTCTCATTGCAACTTTGACAGAAGAAGTTGCTCCAAGTTTCTCTTTCCCTCTTCAATGCTGTCGTTAAACATGCTACAAAACACTAAAATAAACTAATTCCAAACGGACCTCAAATAAGAAAGTGAATAAAATGCTTCAGCTTCCTAAGAAGCCGGTGAGGTTATCTTTCCCCAGCATTGGCGATGAGTTGGGATCAGTTTTAGAGAAATTGGTTCCTCTTTTTCTGCTGCCGTTCCCTCCGTCTCTCACAGACTCTGAGGTTCAAGCAGGGACACAAACTCCCCCCACCCCCCCTCTCATAACCTGATTTAAATAACCCAAATAAACTCTTTCAAAAAGGGAACAACATCTTGCAAAATTTAACTGGAACTTACCGCGCGACATTCAATATCACTTTCCTGTATTTCTACCGGCTTTAAACGATTTTCTGAATTAAAAAAAAAATATTCACAGGTGGACGAAACCTTGTTTGCTTTAGCCTCCTTCCAGTGGACATTGTAAATGTGCTGCGCCTCCATTTGTGGGTTGTTCCAAAGTGCGACCATCGCCCAATCCCCGGGAACAGACTACACACGCCTGGACCCTAACCCCCTCTCTCTCGCTGTCTCGCTCTCTCTGTCCCTCTCTCCCTCTGTTTCTCTCTCTATCGCACTCTCTCCCTCTCTCCTCTCTCTCTCTGTATCGCCCTCTCTCCCTCTCTCTCTATCTTCATCTCCCTCTGCCATTGTCTCTCTCTCTCTATCTTCCTTTGTCCCTCTCTCTCTCTAACTCTCTCTGTCCCTGCCTCTCTCTCTGTCTGTCTCTATCTCTCTCAACCCTGTCTCTCCCTCTATCTTCCTCTGACTGTCTCTGAATCTCTCTATCTCCCTCTGTCATTTTCTCTCTTTCTGTCTCCCTCGGACCCTGTCTGTCTCTATTTCCCTCAGTCCCTATCTCTCTCTCTTTCTCCCTCTGTCATTGTCTCTCTCTCTCTCTATTTCCCTCGGACCCTGTCTCTCGCTCTATCTTCCTCTGTCCCTGTCTCGCGCTCTCTCACTCTCCGACTCCGTCTCTGCCTCTGTCCCTGTCCCTCTCTCTCTTCCTCTCTCTGTCATTATCTCTCTCTTCCTCTCTCTCTCATTCTCACTCTCTCTCCGTTTATGACTCTCTGTCTCTTTGTTTTGTTGTCTCTCTCTGCAATGAACATCGGAGTAAAAGGAAAAGGAGAGAATCATGTCGGTTCAGGAGAGAGCTTTCCTCCCTTTTCTTAAACATTTGAAATCCTGTCAATGCTGTGAAATGAGCAGAATTATTTCCCTCTTAGAGGAAACGTTTCATGACAATGTTTTCCTATTTGTGCTCTTGTGATAATGAAGGTGCTCACATCAGAATCCAGCTCCAATAAACTGTTCACAATTGACTGAATGCCCTTAGTGTCCCAGCTCAGTGTAATCCTGAGCGATAATTGCCTTCATGTTTTAGAACAGATGATTAAATGAGGCCCTGTCGGTGGATGTTAAAGGTTGTTTTAACGCTATTGTAAGAAGCGAAGGGAATCTCTCTCCCCACTCTCTCTCCCCAGTCTCTTCTCTCTCCCCAGTCTATCCCTCTCTCATCAGTCTCTCTCGCTCCCCAGTCTCTCTCTCTCTCCCCGAGTATTCTCTCCCCAGTCTCTCTCTCTCTCCCAGTCTCTCTCTCTCCCCGAGTCTCTCTCTCTCTCCCCAGTCTCTCTCTCTCCCCAGTCTCTCTCTCTCCCCAGTCTCTCTCTCTCTCCCCAGTCTCTCTCTCTCTCTCTCCCCACATCTCTACCCTGTATCTCTCTCTCTTTCCAACCCCTAGTCTCTCTCTCTCTTCCCCAGTCTCAGTCTCTCAACACCCCAGTCTCTCTCTCCCAGTCTCTCTCTCTCTCCCCCAGTCTTTCTCACTCTCTACGCAGTCACTGTCCCCAGTCTCACTCTCGAACCAGTCTATCCATCTCTTCTCAGTCTCTCTCTCTCTCTCTCCCCAGTCTCTCTCTCTCCCCGAGTATCTCTCTCACCAGTCTCTCTCTCCCCTTCTCTCGTACTCACAGTCTCTCTCCCTCTCTACCCAGTCTCTCTCCCCAGTCTATCTCTCACTCCCCAGTCTATATCTCTCTCCCCAGTCTCTCTCTCCCCCAGTCTCTCTCTCTTTCCCAGTCTCTCTCTCTCTCCCCAATCGCTCTCTTCCCCAGTATCTCTCTCTCCCCATTCTCTCTCTCTCTCCCCAATCTCTCTCCCCAGTCTCTAAACCCCAATCTCTCTCTCCCCGAGTATCTCTCTCCCCAGTCTCTCTCTCCCCCAGTCTCTCTCTCTGCCCCAGTCTCTCTCCCTCTCCCCAATCTCTCTCCCCAGTCTCTCTCATCCCTTGTCTCTCTCACCCCCAGTCTCTCTCATCCCAGTCTCTCTCTCTCCGAGTATCTCTCACCCCAGTCTCTCTCTCCCGGTCTCTTGCTCTCACGTCTCTCTCCCTCTCTCCCCAGTCTCTCTACAGTCTATCTCTCACTCCCCAGTCTATCTCTCTCTCCCCAGTCTCTCTATACCCCAGTCTCTCTCTCTGCCCCAGTCTCTCTCTCTCTCTCCCCAGTCTCTCTACCCAGTCTCTCTTTCTCCCTCAGTCTCTCTCTCTCTCCCGAGTCTCTCTCTCTCTCCCCGAGTATCTCTCTCCCCAGTCTCTCTCTCCCCGTCGCTCGCTCAGATAGTCTCTCTCCTTCTCTCCCCAGTCTCTCTCCCCAGTCTATCTCTCACTCCCCCAGTCTATCTCTCTCCCCAGTCTCTCTCTCTCCCCAGTCTCTCTCTCTCCCCTTGTTTCTCTCACCCCAGTCTCTCTCTCCCCGTTTATCGCTCTCAGTCTGTCTCCCTCTCTCCCCAGTCTCTCTCACCAGTCTATCTCACACTCCCCAGTCTATATCTCTCTCCCCAGTTTCTTTCTCCCCAATCTCTCTCTCCCCAGTCTCTCTATCTCTCCCCAGTCTCTCTCTGCCCCGTCTCTCTCTCTCTCTCCCAGTCTCTCTGCCTCTCTCCCCAGCCATACTCACCAGTCTGTCTCTCTCCCCAGTCTATCACACTCTCCCCAGTCTCTCTCCCCAATCTATCTCTCTCCCCAATCTCTCCCTCTTCCCGTCTCTCTATCTCTCTCTCTATCTCTCTCCCTAGTCTCTCTCTCCCACCCCAATCTCATTTATTTCCGTTTCTCTCTCTCTGCCCCCCTCTCTCTCCAGTCTCTCTCTCTCTCTCTTACAAGTCTCTCCCCCAGTCTCTGTCTCTCCCAAGTCTCTCCCCCAGTGTGTCTCTCTCCCCAGTCTCGCTCTCTCTCACTATCACCATTCTCTCGCTCTGCCAGGAGTCTCTCACCATAGTCTCTCTCCCCCCAGTCTCTATATCTCTCTCCCCGTAATCCTTCTCCCCCCATTCTCTCCCTCTGTCCCCAGTATCTCACTACCCCAGTCTCCCTCTCCCCAAGTTCTCCCTCTCTCTCCTCTAGACTCTCGCCCCCAATTCTCTATTGTCTAATATCTCTTTCTCCCTAGTCTCTCTCCCTCCCCCACCCCGGTCTCTCTCTTCCCAGTCACGAACTCTCTCTCCCCGTCTCTCTACCTCTCCCTCACTCCCGTCTCACTCTGTCACTTTGCCCCGGCTCTCTCTCTCTCTCTCTTTCTCCCAGTCTCTCTCTCGCTCCCACATTCTGTCTCCCTCCCCAGTCTCTCAACCTGTCTCTCTCTCTCCCTAGTTTTTCTCTTTCGCTCTCTCCCCCATTCTCACTCTTATTCCCCAGTATCTGTCCCCGACTCCTTCTCTCATCCCAAACGCTCTCTCCCAATATTCTCGCTACCCAGTCTCTCTCCTCGCCACTCTCTCCCAGTCCTTCTCCCAGTCTATCTCGCCCTCCAGTTTCTCTGTCTCTCCCCGTCGCTCTCTCTCCCAGTCTCTTACTCGCTCCCCAGTTTCTCTCCCTCTCCCCATCTCTCACCATCCCCGCGTCTCTCTCTTGGTCCCCAGCTTCTCTCTCTCCCCGTCTCTCTCTCCCAGCTCCCAGTCTCTCTCTTGCTCGCCAGTTTCTCTCTCTAGCCCCATATCACTCTCTCTCCTACTTTCTCTCTACCCAGTCTCCCTCCCTCTCCCCATTCTCTCTCTTCCCGTTTCTCTCCACGTCTCTCTTTCTCTCCAGTCTCTAACTCCCCCGCTCTCTCTCTCCCCCGTCTCTCTTGCCATCTCTCTCTCCCGATTCTCTCTCCCCTCAATCTCTGTTCCCATCTCTCTCTCTCTCCAGTTTATTTCTCTAACCCATTCTGACTCTCTCCCCAGACTCTCTCGCCTTTTCTCTCTCTCCCCATACTCTCTTGCCATCTCTCTCTCCCCATTCTCTCTCGCCCCGGTCTCTGTACCCATCTCTCTTCTGTTTCCAGTTTCTCTCTCTCTCTCTCCATTCTCGCTCTCTCTGCAGAAACTCTCTCGTTCTCTCTCTCTCCCCAGTCTCTCTCTCTCACCCCTCTCTCTCACTACACCCTCTCTCTCCCCCAGTCTCTCTCTCTCTCTCTCTCTCTCTCTCACCCAGTCTCTCTCTCTCTCTCTCTGTTATCCTAGTCACTCTCTCACCCACTATCGCTCTGTCTCTCCAAATCTCTCTCTCGCCCTCTCTCTCTCTCTCCCTGGCTCTATATCTCTGTCGCCCAATCTTCCTCTCTGTCCTTAGTTTCCCTCTGAACCACTCTTTCTCTCTCTCTCTCCCCCACTCTCTCTCTCACCCCCCTCTCTCTCTCTAAAGCTCTATCTCTCTCACCCCACTCTCTCTTTCTCTCCTCAGTCTCTCTCTCACCGACTCTTTTTCTCACTCACCCCCACTCTCTCTCTCCCCCCGACTCTCTCTCACCCACTCTCTCTCTCTCTCACCCACTCTCTCTCTCTCTGTCACCCACACTCTCTCTCGCCCACTCTCTGTTTCTCTCCCCCAGACATTCTCTCACCCTCTCTCTCACCCACTCTCTCTCACCCCAGTTTCTCTCTGTCACCCACACTCTCTCTCTTCCCCCATTCTCTCTCTCCCTCTCTCTCTTTCCTCCTTTTTCCTCCCTGACGCTCAGGCCCATAGTGGGTTCAGTGCGCAGCCTCTCTTTATAAGCCATGATGTGGAGATGTTGGTGTTGGACTGGGGTGGTCAAATGTGAGAAGTTGCAAAACACCAGGTAATAGTCCAACAGCATTATTTGAAGTCACAACCTTTCGGAGCGCTGCTCCTTCGTCAGGTGAATTGAAGAGATGCATATAGGCACCGCACTGCCAGCGAACACTGCCAGATGATTACAGTTAATCTTTCCATCTGCCCTTTATCACGCCTCGGCAGAGAGATAATCACGGCAATCAAAGGTGTGGATGGTGTCCAAACAGGTCAGTCAGGAAAACATTACATCAAAGACAATGTGGCAGATGCTGAGGTCCGTATGGAAAACAAAAAACTTTGTTTGCTGGAAATCACAGCAGGTCCGGCCGCATCAGAGAGAACAAGCCAACTCGAGTCTGGCTGACACTACGTCAGTTGGGGTTACATGTAGCGTGACATGAACACAAGATCCCGGTTGAGGCCGTCCTCATGGACGCTGAAGTTGGCTATCAGTTTCTGCTCGACGATTTTGCGTTTTCGTGTGTCTCGAAGGCCGCCTTGGAGAATGCTTACACGAAGATCGGAGGCTGAATGTGCTTGATGTAGAGTCATCCAGACTCGAGTCGTCGTTGGCTTGTTCTCTCTACACAGATGCGGCCGGACCTGCTGTGATTTCCAGCAAAACAAGTTTTTTGTTTTCCTTTAAGACCACATTGTCTCTGATGTAATGATTTCCTGACTGACCTGTTTGGACATCATCCACACCTTTGATTGCCGTGACTATCTCTCTGCCGAGGTGTGATAAAGGGCAGATGGGCTGATTAACTGTAATCGCCTGGCAGTGTTCTCTGACTATATATGTTGTGCCTATATGTATCTCTTCACTTCACCTGACGAAGGAGCAGCGCTCCGAAATCTTGTGATTTCAAATAAAGCTGTTGGACTATAACCTGGTGTTGTGCGACTTCTCACATTTCTCTTTATAAGGGCATTGCCATCTGCCACGACTCCCTGAATAATATCAGCATTCGGCAGCCGTTCACATTCTCAGTGGCTCAGATCTGTAGCGGGTTCCAGTGCGCAGGCGCTGAAGTCCGCTCCTGCGGGACTAAACAACGAGCTGTGGGACACAATTGAAAAGAGCGCCTGCAGGTCCTTCTTCATCTGGAGAGGAAATGTATTTTTTATAATTGCACCAGCCTATAGTGAAGGTCCTGTGTGATGGTGGGTTTCTGCCCCAGTCACTGTTTGCCCTCCAGTATTTGCCAAGTGTTAATTCTGAGCTTTGAACCTATACTGAAGGTGCTGCTTAACGGTGGGATTCAACCCCAGTCACTGTTTTCCTTCCAGTACCTTCCCAATGGTATTTCTGAGCTGTGAGCCTATACTGAAGGTGCTGTGTGATGATGGGCATCGGCCCCGCTAACTGTTTGCTCTTCTGTATCTTGCCAAATGCTAATTCTGAGCTGTGAGCCGATACAGTGAGCTGCCAGCATTTCGATCACGGGAGCAACACAGCCGCCGTCCCTGGCTGAATCGGTCCGGCAAAGCTGAGCCAATGGCAGCACAGCAGCAACAACTGGCATTTACATAGCGCCTTTAACGTAGTAAAACGTCCCAATCGCTTCACAGGAACGGAATCAGTCAAAAAATAACACCAAGCCAAAGAAGGAGACATTGGAATCGGTGACAAAAAGCTTGGTCAAAGATTTGAGGGCCTTGGCAACTGAAGGCACCACTGAATGATGGAGCGAAAGGGAGTGGGGGTTGCACAAGAGGCCAGATTTGCAGGATTGCAGAGTTCATACAATCCTAGAATGATACAGCACAGGAGGAGGCCATTCGGCCCATGGTGCCTGTGGAGGCTCTTTGAAAGTGCTTTTCAATTTAGTGCCAATCCCCTCCTCTTTACCCATAGCCCTGCAATAGTTTTCCAATTCAAGTATTTACCCAATTCCATTTGGAAAGTTACTACTGAATCTGCTTCCACCGCCCTTCCAGGCAGTGCATTCCAGGTCATAACAAATTGCTGCATAAATTTCCCCCTCCTGTCGCCTCCGGTTCTTTCGCTAATTACCTTAACTCTGTGTCCTCTGGTTGCCGACCCTCCTGACACTGGATAGACATTCTCCTTATTAAGAGGGTTGTAGGGCTGGAGGAGGTCACAGATGTAGAGAGGGACGACGCCATGAAGGCATTTGAACAAGAGGATGAGAATTTTAATGGCTGAAGTCACCAGCCGTCTCTCCCAGTACAGAATGTGACTCACTAGTAACAGGAAGGATGTTACTTTAACTCCGAAAGGTGCAGAAAGATGAGACATTGTTCATCTGAATATCACAAACAGATACATAATGAGGGGAAATCAATCGCTGTACCCTTAACTAACAGCGACGTGGAAAGAAGGGAATAAATGACCTTTAAACACCTGGTCCATTTGGCACTGAAGTGTCTGAAACTCATAATAGGAACTCCAGGAAAACCCAATACTGACAAATGTTAAACTGTTTCCTTGACAAAAGAAATCTCGATTTAACTTGTAAAAGATAAATAGTTCAACAGGGGTTCACACTGACTCACCTGACTGGCCACCTCAAGCACCGCGATTGGTTGCAGTATACGCTGCTCCATTGTCCCGCCGGCCTCTGAGCTCTCTTCCTGTTACTTCCCAAGGCAATCGATCACCACTCGCCAACATTTCGCTGCCAGATGATGTTCAGTGGCTCAGAGGAAGAAAAGAAATGAGGCCTTGAATCTGAGTTGGGAAATACAATTAGAGAAACATGATTCAATTTATAAACTAAACCATTTCAAATCAATTCAAATGAATTTTTCTAATTAATATATGCCTTTTCTGCCAAGTGGGAAACAAGTGAATGTTGGACTGTGCACGAAGTTTTGTGCTCGGTTACACTGCGTGTTCCATGCTCTCTGCTCCAGGTGAGCTTCCTTCAGCTCAACGTCTCATTCACATATCCAACTGACTGGATTAACCTCGCCCTTCTCAACAGATCACAGAAATATCAGCATTCGATGTTTAGTTGTGATAAACGTTTAAAAAAAACTGTTTAAGCTTCAGCTGGAGTATTATTACAATTCTGGGCACCACATTTTAGGAAGGATGTCAGGTAAAGGGTGCAGAGGAGGTTTATTAGAATGGTAAAAGGAATGAGGGACTTCAGTTCTGTGGAGAGACTGGAGAAGCTGAGGCTTCTCCTTAGAGCAGAGAAGATTGAGAGGAGATTTGATTGAGGTGTTGAAAATCATGAATCGTTGAGAAAGAGTGAATAAGGATAATCTGTTGCAAGTGGCAGAAGAGTCAGTGACCAGAGGACACAGATTTAAGGTGATTGGCAAAAAGAAACAGAGCGACATGAAGAAACATTTTTCTTTACATGCGAGTTGTTGTGAACTGGAATGCACTGCTGGAAAGCGCGCTGGAAGCAGATTCAATAGTAACTTTCAAAAGGGAATTTGATACATTTATGACTGGAAATCATTTACAGGTCTAAGTGGAAAGAGCAGGGGAGTGGGATTAACTGGACAGCTCTTTCAAAGAGCCGGCACAGGCACGATGGCTCGAATGGCCTCCTTCTGTGCTGTATCATTCTATGATTCTATGATGTAATGTTTGTCAGATGATGCTGACAGACTGAGAACAATAAATTGAGCACATCAGAAGCAGGGATAAGACCTTTAAAGGGCACAGGAGATCATTTAGCAACATATGCAAACTGGAGTGAGGAGAGAGAGCGAGCTGGGAGAGTGTTTGTGTAACCAGGACACGCGAAACTGTGAGGCACCTGGCCAGATATCAATGTCCCAGACCTTGACTGCTGCTCACCCACTAACACCGGGACAGTAAAGGGACTGCGATGTTCACTGCATTTAAATTAAATGTCAATAATCACCAAGAGTGTGTATGTCGAAGAATTAGTGTAAGCTCTAAACTGGACAGAGATATTTATTAACCATCGTCCATTAATGAAACATTACTGATTTGCGAGGGATTTATCATTTGCATATTCTCTTTCTAAGAATCAGTGTCCATGAACTTGTGAGTTTATCCACTTCAGACATGAGAATGATAGAGCTGAGCTTTTTATAAATGGTGAAAACTACAAACTGTGGAGCAGCCAAGAGATTCAGAATCCATGTACAGAGATTCCACCCATATCAGAGAAACTTCCCAACCATATCAGAAACAAATCCCTCCCAAATAACAGTCAAATCCCACCCATGTATATATGCACATCAATGGACACTGAGTGTTAACGAGAGAATATTCAAAGGATAAATCCATTCCATATGTCAGATACTTTCACTGATACCAGGCTTTTAATACCCAGATTTTTAAACTGAATTCAAATTCTGAAATTTCCGGGGGTGGGATTTGAACTCTCGTTCAGCTGGATCAATAGTCCAGCGAGATAACCACTATGCTACCGTACCCTAAGTGATTTCAAACTTTTTGTAGCACCTGATTGCTCAGTGTTACAGTGTGAAAAGGGCTGACCTACTTCCCATCTCATTCGCAACCAGCTCATGCTCAAGGCCTGGTCCCCGATATTTTCATTAATCTCCATTCTCCCCATATTGCCGAATCTTTGAATCCCAGTGAGTTAATTCCAGCATACAAGGAAGTTACTCGCTGCGACACTACACCCATTGTCACATCTGAGTCTGCGTGATCTTTGCTTCCACTGTGGTTAGCAGATTTGAATGTTGTACGCTGTGTGTGAGAGCCAAGACAATGTCAGCCATCAAAAGGTGGGAGGGAGCGTGTTGTTTTTCACAGGCTGCTCAGAGACAGTACAATTAACTATTCAGATCAGCAGCACGGATAATATCTGCTGACGCTCACAGGTGCTCATTTCACAAACAATGCAAACTAAAGGGAAGTGAGAGAGAGAGATAGAATTGTTAGGGTCATAGAAAAATGGAAACATAGGAACAGGAGGAGGCAATTTAGCCCCTCAAGCCTGCTCCAGCATTCAATCAGATCAGTGTTGATCTGTACCTTAACTCCATCTACCCGCCTTGGTTAGGTAACTTTAGTACCCTTCCCCAACAAAAATCTATCAATCTTAATTTTCAAACTTTTAATTGACCCCCAGCCTCAACAGCTCTATGGGCTAGATAGTGTTCCAAATTTCCACTAGACTTTGGGTGAAGAAGTGCTTCCTGACAGCACCACTGAACGGCCTAGCTCTAATTTTAAGATTATGCCCCTTGTTCTGGACTCCCCCCACCAGAGGAAATCGTTTCTCTCTATCTACCCTATCAACTCCTTTAATCATCTTAAACAGCAAAATTAGTTCACTCCTTCATCTTCTATACTCAAGTAAATACAAGACTAGTCTATGCAACCTGTCCTCATAATTTGACCCTTTCAGCCCCAGTATCATTCTGCTGAATCTGCGCTGCACTCCCTCCAAGGCCAATACATAATTCTTGAGGCGCGGGGCCCAGAATTGAGAACAGTACTCCAGATTAATCCCAGATTACTGGGAGAGTGTTTTGTAACCAGGACATGAGACACTGCGAGGCACGTGACCGGATGTCAATGTCCCAGACACTGTCTGCTGAACACCCGATAATACTGGGAGAGAATAAAGGCTGCGATGGTCCCTGTATTTAAATTGAAAGTCAAGCATCACCAATGCTGGAACTTTAATGGGAACTATGTAGTGAGTCTGTATTGAGGTGATGGCGAGAGGGCATTTTGGGAAAGAATCGGGCAGAAGCAGAATGATCCAGATAGGCAAATGGAAGGGAATACATCTTTTTTTTTTTTACACATCAGAGGTTTTTTTTATTCGGTCATGGGATGTGGGCATCCCTGACCAGACGAACATTTATTGCACCTCCCTGGTTGCCCTAGAGAATGTGGTGGTGAGCCGCCTTCTTGAACCGCTGCAGTCCGTGTGATGAAGGTACTACCTTAGTGCTGTTAGGGAGGGAGTTCCAGGATTATATTTCCAATTCGGAATGTTTAGTGACTTGAAGGGAAACTTGGAGGTAGTGGTGTTCCATTGTGCCTGCTCCCCTTGTCCTTCTAGCTGTCAGAGGTCGCGGGTTTGCGAGGTGCTGCCAAAGAAGCCTTGGCGAGTTGACGCAATATATCTTGTAGATGGTACACACTGCAGCCACGGTACGCCGCTGGTGGAGGGAGTGTAAGTTTAATTTGGTTGATGGGGTGCAAATCAAGCTAGCTGCTTTGTCTTGAATGTTGTCGAGTTTCTTGAGTGTTGTTGGAGCTGCACTCATTCAGGCAAGTGGAGAGTAGTCCAACACACTGCTGACTTGTGCCTTGTAGATGGTGGAAAGGCTATGGGGAGTCAGGAGGTAAGCCACTTGCCGCAGAATACCCAGTCTCTGACCTGCTGTTGTTGCCAAGGTATGTGACTGGTCCAGTTAAGTTTCTGGTCAATGGTGACCCTCAGGATATTGATGGTGGGGGATTCGGCGATGGTAATGCCATTGAATGTCAAGGGGCGGTGGTTAGACGCTCGCTTGTTGGAAATAGTAATTGCCTTGGAATTGTGTGGTGCGAATGTTACTTGCTACTTTTCAGTCCAAGCCTGAATGCCGTCCAGGTATTGCTGCATGCGGGCATGGACAACTTTATTAACCGATGCATTGCGAATGGCACTGCAGACTGTGCAGTAATCAGCGAACATCCTCATTTCTGACCTTATGTTGGAGGGAAGATCATAGATTAAGCAGTTTAAGATGGTTGGGCCAAGGACACTGTCATGAGGAACTCCTGCAGCGATGTCCTGGGGCTGTGATGATTCACCTCTAACAACCACAACAATTCTCCTTTCTACTAGGTATGACTCCAGCCAGTGGTGTGTTTACCTCCGATTCCCATTGACTTAAATTATACTCGGGCTTCTTGATGCAACACTCGGTCAAATACTGCCTTTCTGACAAGTGCAGTCACTCTCACCCCACCTCTGGAATTCAGCTCTTTTGACCATGTTTGGAAAAAGGCTGTAATGAGGTCAGGAACCGTGTGCTCTTGGCGGAACCCAAACTGGGCATCAGTGGGCAGGTTGTTGGTGAGTAAGTACTGATTGATAGCACTGTCGACGACAACTTCCAAAACTTTGCTGATGATTGAGAGTAGACTGATGGGGTGGTAATAGGCCGGCTTGGATTTGTCCTGCATTTTGTGGACAGGATATACCTGGGCAGATTTCCACATTGTCGAATAGATGCCAGTGTTATAACTGTACTGGAACAGATTGGAGAGACGTGCGGCTAGTTCTGAAGCACAAGTGTTCAGCACAACAGTGGGATGTTGTTGAGGCCCGCAGCCTTTGATGTATCCACTGCGCTCAGCCATTTCTTGGCAATTCAGCCCCTCGATCCTGCTCCAGCATTCAATCAGATAATGGCTGATCTGTCCCTTAATGCAATCTAGCCGCCTTGGTACCTCCTTAATACCATCCTCCAACAAAAATCTATCAATCTCAGTTTTCAAAATTATAATTGATCCCCAAACGCAGCAGCGTTTGGCGGGTGGGGGGGTGGGTGGGGAGAGAGTGTTCCAGATTTCCACTACCCTTTGCGTGAAGAAGTGCTTCCTGACATCACCAGTGAACAGCCTAGCTCTTATTTTAAGATTATGCACCTTGTCTGGACTCTCCCCACCAGAGGAAATAGATTATCTCTATCTACCCTATCATCTTAAACACTACAATTAGTTCACTCCTTAATCTTCTTTACTCAAGGGAATACAAGCCTAGTCCATGCAACCTGTCCTCATAATTTAACTCTTTTAACCCCGGTATCATTCTGGTGAATCGGCGCTGCACCCCCTCCAAGGCCAATATATCCTGCCTGGGGTGCGGTGCCCAGAACTGAACACAGTACTCCAGATTATGTCGTACTGGGAGATTTTTTGAGTAACCAGGACACGGGACACTGCGAGAAACCTGACCGGATGTCAATGTGCCAGACACTGACTGCTGCTCACCCACTGTCACTGGGGCAGTAAAGGGAATGCGATGGTCCCTGTATTTAAATTGAAAATCAAGCACCTCCAAGGCTGGCACCTTAATGGGCACTGAGTTTTAGCAAGAGAATATTCACTGGTTGAATCTCTCCCGTGTCAGTAATGTGTCAGTATTGAGGTGATGCTGAGGGGACATGTTTGGGTAATGTAATCGGGCAGAAGCAGAATGGTGCCATGGATGTTGCACTTCAAAAGGGAATTTTTGAAGCGACATGATTTACAGGTCTATGGGGAAAAGGCAGGGAAGTGGTATGAATGGGACAGCTATTTCAAAGAGCCGGCACAGTCACAATGGATCGAATGGCCTCCTTCTGTGCTGCATCATTCTAGGATTTCATGATGTAGTGTTTGTTAGATGATGCTGACAGACTGAGAGCAATACATTGTTCATATCAGAAGCACGGATAAGATTTTTTAAAGGGCACAGGTGTACATTTAGCAACATATGCAAACTAGAGTGAGGAGAGAGAGCAAGCTGGGAGAGTGTTTGTCTAACCAGGACACGCGACACTGTGAGACGCCTGACCAGATGTCAATGTCCCAGACCCTGACTGCTGCTCACCCACTAACACTGAGACAATAAAATGATTACGATTACATATCTTGTAATCACGTTTTGGTGAGGACCTCTGGAGGAGGCCGATTTGTTTCATCCACTCGGCACGTCTGGCTGAAAATGGTTGCATACGCTTCAGCCTTGTCTTTTGCACTCATTGAGGAGGGGTTACTCATGGAGCCTCTTCCTCCCGTTTGTTGTTTATTGGTCCAACACCATTCATGACTGAATGTGGCAGGACTGCAGAGCTTTGATCTGATCCGTTGATTATGAGATCGCTTAGCTCTGTCTAAAGCATGGTACATCCGCTGTTTAGCATGCATGTTGCAGCCTCCCCAGGTTGGCACCTCATGTTTAGGTACGCCTGGTGCTGCTTCAGTCATGCGCTTCTGCACTCCTTATTGAACCAGGGTTGGTCCCCTGGCTTGATGGTAGTGGTAGAGTGAGATATATGCCGAGCCATGAGGTTACAAATTGTGGTGGAATACAATTCAGCTGCTGCTGATGGCCCACAGCGCCTCATGGATGTCCAGTTTTGAGCTGCTGGACCTGCTCTGAATCTATCACATTCAGCACGGTGGGAATACCGCACATCACGATGAAGGGTGTCCTCAGTGCGAAGATGGGACTTCATCTCCACAAGGATTGTGCGGAGGTCACTGCTACCAATACTGTCATGGACAGATGCAGCTGCGACAGGGAGATTGCTATGGATAATATCAAGTAGGTTTTTACCTCGTGAAGGTTCTCTCACCACCTCTGCTTTCCAAGTCTGGCAGCTATGTCCTTCGGGACTCGGCCAGTTCGGTCAGTAGTGGTGCTACCGAACCAGTATTGGTGAAGGACATTGAAGACCCCCACCCCTTGCTACTCTCAGTGCTTCTTCCAAGTGATGTTCAACATGGAGGATCACTGATGCATCAGTTGAGGGAAGGCGACTGGTGGTAATCAGCAGGAGGTTTCCTTACCCATGCTTGGCCTGAAACCATGAGGCTTCATGCGGTTCGGAATCAATGTTGAGGACTCCCAGGGCCACTCACTCCCGAATGTATACTACTGTGAAGTCACCTCTGGAGGGTCTGTCCTGCCAGTGGAATAGGACATACCCAGTGATGGTGATGGAGGAGTCTGGGACATTGGCTGAATTGTACGATTATTTAAGAATGACTATGTCGGGCTGTTACTTGACTAATCTGTGGGACAGCTCTCCCAATTTTGGCACAAGTCCACTGATATTCGTGAGGAAGACTTTGCAGGGTGGTCTGGGCTGTGTGTGCCGTTGTTGTGTCCGAAAGACAATGTCAGCCTGTAAAAAGTGGGTGTTTATTGTGAGTTGATACATTTTGATAGGAGGCTTGAGGAGAGGCAATATGAAATAAATGATACAATTTTAAAGCGTGTGCAGGAACAGGGAGACCTGGGGCTGTATGTACACAAATCTTGGAAGGAGAAGTTGAGAAGGCTGATAAAAAAGCATATAGGTTCCTGGGCTTTATTAATAGAGGCACATAGTAAAGAAGCAAGGAAGTTATTGCTAAACTTTTATAAAACACTGGTTAGGCCTCAGTTGGAGTATTGTGTTCAATTTTGGGCACCACCTTTTAGGCAGGTTGTCAAGGCCTTGCAGAGGGTGCGGAAGAGATTTATTGGAGTGGTAACAGGACTGACGGTCTCCAGTTCAGTGGAGAGACTGGAGAAGCTCGGAGTTTTCTCCTTAGAGCACAGAAGATTAAGAAAAGATTTAATTGATGTGTTCAAAATCATGAATCGTTTTGATAGAGTAAGTAAGGATAAACTGTTCCCAGTGGCAGAATGTTCAGTGACCAGAGGACACAGATTTAATGTGATTGGCAGAATAATCAGAGGCGACATGAGGAAACATTTCTTTTTAAACAGCGAGTTGTTGTGATCTGGAATGCAATGCCCGAAAGGGCGCTGAAATCAGATCCGATTGCAACTTCCAAAAGGGAATTTGTTAAATTTTGATGGGATATGATTCACAGGTCTATGGGGAAAGAGCAGGGGAGTGGGATTAATTGGACAGCTCTTTAAAAGAGCCGGCACAGGCACGCTGGGTAGAATGGCCTCCTTCTGTGTTGTCTCATTCTAAGATTCTATGATGTAATATTTGTCAGACGATGCTGACAGACTGAGAACAATAGATTGTTCATACCAGAAGCACGGATAAGATTTTTTAAATGGTAAAGTTGTACATTTAACAACATATGCAAACTAGAGCGAGCGTGCTGGGAGAATGTTTGTGTAACCAGGACACACGACACTGTGTGGCCCCTGACCAGATATCAATGTCCCACACCCTGATTGCTTTGCACGCACTAACATTAGGACAGCAAAGGGATTTCGATGGTCTCTGTATTTAAATTAAATGTCAAGAAACACCAAGAGTGTGTATCTCAAAGGAATAGGGTGAGCAGTATATTGGAGGGCGATATTGCTAGACCATCGCCAATTAATGACACATTACAGTTATGGGAGGGATTTACTCTGTGAATATTCTCTTTCTAACAATCAGTGTCCATGAACGTGTGAGTTCACCCACTTCAGACCTGAGAAAGATAGATCAGAGTATTTTATAAATGGTGAGAAGCTAGGAACTATGGAGGAGCCAAGAGATTCAGGGATGCATGTAGATAAATCCCACCGATATCAGAGACACATCCCTCCCATATCAAATACACATCCAACCCATGTATATTTGAACATTAATGAACACTAAGTATTAACGAGAGAATATTCAAAGAATAAATCCACTCCATGTGTCAGCCACTTTTACTGATACCAGGCTTTACATACCGAGATTTCTAATCTTAAACTCACATTCTCAAACTTCCAGAATGGGATTTTAACTCTCGTTCTCTGGATCAATATCCCAGTGAAATAAACACTATGCTCCCGTATCCGCAGTGATCTCAGTCTTTTCGTCGCACCTGATTGCTCTGTGTTACATTGTGTGTTAAAAGGGCTGTCTGACTTTCCATCTCACTCTCAAACAGTTCATGTTCAAGGCCTGGTCTCCGATAGTTTCATCAATCTCCATTATCTCCAGATTGCCGAATCTGTGAATACCCGTGAGTTCATTCAAGCATACAAGGATGTTACTCGATGCATCTCTGAATCCATTGTCACTTCTGAGTCTGCCTGATAATTGCATCCGCTTTGGCTAACAGATTTGAATGTTGCATGCTCTGTGCGGCAGGCAAGACAATTTCAGCCTTCAAAAGGTTGGGGCTTGTTGTTTGTCAGAGGCTGCTCAGAGACTGAGAGCCATCAACTGTCCCGATCAGAAGCACGGATAAGATCTGTTGAAGTTCACAGCTGCTCATTTCACAACTAATGCAAACTAGAGTGAGGAGAGACAGAGAGAGAATTTGCAGGGTCACAGAAACATGGAAACATAGGAACAGGATGAGGCAATTCAACCCCTCAAGCCTGCTCCAGCATTCAGTCAGATCATTGCTGATCTGTTTCTTAATTCCAACAACCGCCTTCATTATGTAACTTTAATACCCTTAACCCAAAAAAATCTAAGCATGTCAATTTTCAAACTTTTAACTTGGCCCCCAGCCTCAACAGCTTTATGGGGTGGAGATTTCCAGATTTTAACTACACTTTATGTAAAGAAGGGCTTCCTGAAATCAGCATTGAACGGCCTAGCTCTAATTTTAAGATTATGCCGCTTGTTCGGGCCTCCCCCCACCAGAGGATATAGTTTCTCTCTAGCTACCCTATCAATTCCTTTAATCATCTTAAACAACTCAATTAGTTCGCTCCTTAATCTTCTATAATCAAGGGAATACAAGTCTAGTCTATACAACCTGTCCTCATAATTTAACCCTTTTAGCCCCGGTATCATTCTGGTGAATCTGCGCTGCACACACTCCAAGGCCAATATATCCTTCCTGTGGGGCGATGCCCGGAACTGAGCACAGTTACTCCAGATGATATATTACTGGGAGAGTGTTTGTGTAACCAGGACAAGGGACACTGTGAGGCCCCTGACCGGATATCAATGTCCCAGACACTGACTGCTGCTCACCCGCTAACACTGGTACAGTAAATTGACTGCGATGGTCTCTGTATTGAAATTAAATGTCAAGAATCGCCAAGGCTGGTACTTTATTGGGCTCTGAGTTTTAGCGAGATAATATTTGCAGGTTTAATCCCTCCCGTGTCAGCAATGTGTCTGTATTGATGTGATGCTGAGAGGGCATTTTTTGGTAATGGAATCGGGCAGAAGCAGAATGGTGCCATGGATGAGTGACTTCAGTTATGTTCAGAAAGTGGAGAAGCTTAAATTTGTCTACTTTGAGCAGAGTAGATTATGGGAATGTCTTGTTTGAGGTGTTCAAAGTCATGACTGGTTTTGAGAGAGTTAATAAGGAGTAGCTGTTTCCAGTGGCTGAAGTGTTGGTAACCAGTGGACACAGATTGAAGGTGATTGGAAAAAAAAACAGAGGCGACATGAGGAAACATTTTCTTACAGAGCGAGTTGTTGTGATCTGCAATGTGCTGCCTGAAAGGGCGGTGGAAGAGATTCAAAATTAACTTTCAAAGGGGAATTTTTGAAGCGAAATGATTTACAGGTCTATGCGGAAAGAGCAGGGAAGTGGGATGAATTGGACAGCTCTTTCAAAGAGCCGGCACAGGCACGACGGGCCGAATGGTCTCCTTCTGTGCTATATCATTCTATGACTGTTTGATGTAATATTTGTCAGATGATGCTGACAGACTGAGAACAATATATTGTTCATATCAGAAGCACGGAACAGATTTTTTACAGGGCACAGGTGTACATTTAGCAACATATGCAAACTAGCATGAGTAGAGAGAGCGAGCTGGGAGAGTGTTTGTGTAACCAGGACACCCGACACTGTATGGCCCCTGACCAGATATCAGTGTCCCACACCATGACTGCTGCTCACCCTCTAACACTGGGACAGTAAAGGGATTGCGATGGTCTCTGTATTTAAATTAAATATCAAGAATCACCAAGAGTGTGTATCTCAAAGAATTAGTGTAAACTGTACTTTGGCGGGAGGTATTGATAAACCATCGACAATTAATGACACATTACAGATATGGGAGGGAATTACTCTGTGAATATTATCTTTCTAACAATCAGTGCCCATGAACGTATGAGTTCACCAACTTCAGAACTGAGAAGGACAGATCAGAGTATGTTTTAAATGGTGAGAAGCTAGGAACTATGGAGGAGCCAAGAGATTCAGGGATGCATGTATACAAATCCCACTGATATCAGATAAACATCCCTCCCATAACAGATACACATCCAACCCATGTATATTTGAACGTTAATGAAAACTGAGTATTAAAGAGAGAATATTCACAGGATAAATCTGCTCCATCTGTCAGCCACTTTTACTGATACCAGGTTTTACATACCCAGATTTAAAATCTTAAAATTAAATTCTCAAACTTTCGGGGTGGGATTTTAACTCTCGTTCTCTGGATCAAAATCCCAGTGAAATAACCACAATGCTACCGTACACTCAGTTATCTCAATCATTTCGTCGCACCTGATTGCTCTGTGTTACAGTGTGCGTTAAAATGGCTGACTGACTTCCTATCACACTCCCATCCAGCTCATGTTCAAGGCCTGGTCTCCGATAGTGTCATCAATCCACATTATCTCCAGATTGCCGAATCTGTGAATCCCCCCCGTGAGTTAATTTCAGCATACAAGGAAGTTACTCGATGCCTTTCTGAATCCAGTGTCTCTTCTGAGTCTGCGTGATCATTGCATCATCTGTGGCTAACACATTTCAATTTCGTACGCTGTGTGCGTCAGGCAAGCCAATGTCAGACTTCAAAAGGTTGGGGATTGTTCTTAGTTAGAGGCTGCTCAGAGACTGAGGGACATGAACTGTCCAGATCAGAAGCACGGATACGATCTGTTGAAGTTCACAGCTGCTCATTTCACAACTAATTCAAACTAGAGTGAGGAGAGACAGAGAAATATTTTTTAGGGTCATAGAAACATGGAAACATAAGAACAGGAGGAGGCAATTCAGCCCCTCAAGACTGCTCCAGCAATCAATCAGATCATGGCTGATCTGTGCATTAATTCTATCGACCGACTTCCTTACGTAACTTTAATACCCTTACCCCCAAAAAAACAATCAATCTCAGTTTTGAAACTTTTAATTTAAACCCCAGCCTCAGCATGTTTATGGGTTAGAGAGTTCCAGACTTCAAATACACTTTATGTGAAGAAGGGCTTCCTGAAATCACCACTGAACGGCCTAGCTCTAAATTTTTGATTATGCCCCTTGTTCTGGACTCCCCCCACCAGAGGAAATAGTTTCTCTCTATCTACTCTATCAATTCCTTTAATCATCTTAAACAACTCAATTAGTTCGCTCCTTAATCCTCTATACTCAAGGGAATACAAGTCTAGTCTATACATCCTGTCCTCATAATTTAGCCATTTTAGCCCCGGTTTCATTCTGGTGAATCTGCGCTGCACCCCCTCAAAGGCCAATATATCCTTACTGAGGGGCGGTGCCCGGTACTGAGCACAGTTACTCCAGATGATATCTTACTGGGAGAGGGTTTGTGTAACCAGGACAAGGAACACTGTGAGGCCGCTGACCGGAAATCAATGTCCCAGACATTGACTGCTGCTCACCCGCCAACACTGATACAGTAAAGGGACTGCGATAGTCTCTGTATTGAAATTAAATGTCATATCACCAAGGCTGGAACATTAATGGGCACTGAGTTTTAGCGAGAGAATATTTGCAGGTTTAATCCCTCCCTTGTCAGCAATGTGTCTGTATTGATGTGATGCTGAGAGGACATTTTTTGGAAATGGAATCGGGAAGAAGCACAATGATCACATGGATGAGGGACTTCAGTTAGTGGAGAGACTGGAGATGCTCGGATTTGTCTACTGAGAGCAGAGTGGATTACGGGAATATGATAGACGTGTTCAAAGTCATGACTGGTTTTGATAGAGTTAATAAGGAGAAGCTGTTTCTAGTGGCTGAAGGGTCGGTAACCAGACAAAACAGATTTAAGGTGATTGGGGAAAAAACAGAGGCGACATGAGGAAGCATTTTCTTACACAGCGAGTTGTTGCGATCTGCAATGAGCTTCCTGAAAGGGCGGTGGAAGCAGGTTCAAAATTTACTTTCCCAGGGAATTTTTGAAGGGATGTGATTTACAATGCTATGCTGAAAAAGCAGGGAAGTGGGATTATTGGACAGGTCTTTCAAAGAGCCGGCACAGGCACGACGGGCCGAATGGTCTCATTCTGTGCTGTATCATTCTATGATTGTTTGATGTAATTTTTGTCAGATGATGCTGACAGACTGAGAACAATAGATTGTTCATATCAGAAGCACGGAAAAGATCTTTTACAGGGCACAGTTCTAAATTTAGCACCATATGCAAACTAGCGTGAGAAGAGAGAGTGAGCTGGGACAGTGTTTGTGTAACCAGGACACGCGACACTTTGTGGCCCCTGACCAGAATTCTATGTCCCACACCATGACTGCTGCTCACCCGCTAACACTGGGACAGTAAAGGTATTGCGATGGTCTCTGTATTTAAATTAAATGTCAAGAATCACCAAGAGTGTGTATCTTAAAGGATTAGTGTAAGCTGTACTTTGGCGGGAGGTATTGATAGACTATCGCCAATTAATGACACTTTAAGATATGTGAGAGATTTACACTGTGAATACACTCTTTCTAACAATCAGTCCCCATGAATGTGTGAGTTCACCCACTTCAGACCTGAGAAAGATAAGTCAGAGTATTTTTTAAATGGTGAGAATCTAGGAACTATGGAGGAGCCAAGAGATTAAGGGATGCATGTATACAAATCCCACCGATATATAGAGACTCATCCCTCCCATATCAGATACACATCCAACCCATGTATATTTGAACATTAATGAACACTGAGTATTAACGAGAGAATCTTCACAGGATAAATCTACTCCCTGTGTCAGCCACTTTTACTGATACCAGGCTTAACATACCCAGATTTCTAATCTTAAAATCAAATCCTCAAACATCCAGGGTGGGATTTCAAATCTCGTTCTCTGGATCAATATCGCAGTGAAATAACCAATATGCTACCGTACCCTCAGTCATCTCAATCATTTCGTCGCACCTGATTGCTCTGTGTTACAGTGTGCGTTAAAATGGCTGACTGACTTTCTATCGTACTCTCAAAAAGCTTATGTTCAAGGCCCGGTCCCCGACTGTTTCATCAATCTCCATTATCTCCAGATTGCCGAATCTGTGAATCCCCGTGAGTCAATTCCAGCATACAAGGAAGTTACTCGATGCCTCTCTGAATCCATTGTCTCTTCTGAGTCTGCGTGCTCATTGCATCCTCTGTGGCTAACACATTTGAATGTTGTATGCTGTGTGCGTAGGCAAGACAATGTTAGCCTTCAAAAGGTTGGGGATTGTTGTTTGTTCGAGGCTGCTCAGAGACTGAGAGACATGAACTGTCCAGATCAGAAGCACGGATAAGATCTGTTGAAGTTCACAGCTTCTCATTTCACAACTAATTCAAACTGGAGTGAGGAGAGACAGAGAGAGAATTTACAGGGTCATAGAAACAAGGAAACATAGGAACAGAAGGAGGCAATTCAGCCCCTCAAGCCTGCTCCAGCATTCAATCAGATCATGGCTGATCTGTTTCTTAATTCCATCTACCGCCTTCCTTACGTAACTTTAATACCCTTACCCCCAAAAAATCAATCAATCTCAGTTTTCAAACTTTCAATTTACCCCTCAGTAGCTTTATTGTTTAGAGAGGTCCAGATTTCAACTACACTTTATGTGAAGAAGGGCTTCCTTAAATCAGCATTGAACGGCCTAGCTCTAATTTTAAGATTATGCCGCTTGTTCTGGACTCCCCCAACCAGAGGAAATAGTTTCTCTCCAGCTCCCCTATCAATTCCTTTAATCATCTTAAACACTACAATTAGTTCGCTCTTAATCTTCTACACTCAAGGGAATACAAGTCAAGTCTATATAACCTGTCCTCATAATTTAACACTTTTAGATCCGGTATCATTCTGGTGAATCTGCGCTGCACCCCCGCAAAGGCCAATATATCATTCCTGAGGGGCGATGCCCGGAACTGAGCACAGTTACTCCAGATGATATATTACTGGGAGAGTGTTTGTGTAACCAGGACATGGGACACTGTGAGGCCCCTGACCGGAAATCAATGTCCCAGACACTGACTGCTGCTCACCCGCTAACACTGGTACAGTAAAGGGACTGCGATGGACTCTGTATTGAAATGAAATGCCATATCACCAAGGCTGGAACTTTAATGGGCACTGAGTTTTAGCGAGAGAATATGTGCAGGTTTCATCCCTCCCTTGTCAGCAATGTGTCTGTATTGATGTGATGCTGAGAGGGCATTTTTTGGAAATGGAATCGGGCAGGAGCAGAATGATGCCATGGATGAGGGACTTCAGTTATGTGGAGAGATTGAAGATGCTAGGATTTGAATATTTAGAGCAGAGTGTATTACGGGAATTTGATAGAGGTGTTCAAATTCATAACTTGTTTTGATAGAGTTAATAAGGAGTATCTGTTTACAGTGGCTGAAGGGTCGTACACAGATTTGAGGTTATTGGAAAAAAAACAGAGGCGACATGAGGAAGCATTTTCTTACACAGCGAGTTGTTTTGATATGCAATGTGCTGACTGAAAGGGCGGTGGAAGCAGGTTCCAAATTAAATTTCAAAAGGGAATTTTTGAAGGGATATGATTTACAGCTCTATGGGGAAAGAGCAGATAAGTGGGATTAATTGCAAAGGTCTTTAAAAGAACCGGCACCGGCACGATCGTCTCCTTTTGTGCTGTATCATTCTATGACTCTATGATGTAATGTTTGTCAGATGATGTTGACAGACTGAGAACAGTAGGTTATTCATATCAGAAGCACGCAACAGATCTTTTACAGGGCACAGGAGTAAATTTAGCAACATATGCAAACTAGCGTGAGGAGAGAGAGCGAGCTGGGAGAGTGTTTGTGTAACCAGGACACGCGACCTGTGAGGCCCCTGACCAGATATCCTTGTCCCAGACCCTGACTTCTCCTCACCCACTAACACTGGGACAGTAAAGGGACTGCGATGGTCTATGTATTTAAATTAAATATCAAGAATCACCAAGAGTGTGTATCTCGAAGGATTAGTGAAATCTCTACACTTGAGTATGTTACTGATAGACGATTGCCCATTACTGACACATTACTAATATGGGTGGGATTCACCCTGTGAATATTCTTTCTTTAACACTCAGTGCCCAGTTTGCCTTGTATCAGTTGGAGGGGAATTGCTAGAGTCTATTATTAAGGACGTGCTAACAGTACACTTGGAAGCTCACAATATGATTCGGCAGATTTAACACATTTTTAGGAAAGGGACATTATGTTTGACAAATATATTGGGTTTTTCATGGTGTAACTAGCAGGTACATAAAGGGGAAACCAGTGGCTGTAGTGTATTTGGATTTTATCATTTTATAAGTTTGAATAAGATCATCACCCATCCATCTCAAGTCCAGAGAAAATAGACCCATTCGACTTCATCTTACCTCATAGCACAAACCTCTCATCCCAGGAATCTATCTGGTGAAGTAGGGATAAACGGCACAATTTCGGGATGACTGGGTATAACTACTGGAGTGCCGCAAGGACCAGTGCTTGAGCCTCAGCAATTTACAATCTATATCAATGACTTACATGTGGGGGCTGAGTGTAATGTGTCCAAGTTTGCTGACGATATAAAGGTGGGAAAGTAAGCTGACAGGAGGACCGAAGGAGGCTGCAAAGGGATATAGACCTGTTGCGTGATTCAGCAAGAAGGTGGCAGATGGAGCATAATGTGGGGAAGTGTGACATTATCCAGTTTGATAGGAAGAATGGAAAAACGGAATATTTTCCCAAAAGTGAGAGACTAGTAAATGCTGGTATTCTAAGGGATTTAGGGGCCCTTGTACACGAATCACAGAAAGTTAACCTGCAGTGACAGCAGCAATTAGTAAGGCAATTGGTATGTTAGGCTTTATTGCAGTATGTTTTGTTTTATAAGTGTAAAGGAAGCCTTGCTGCAATTAAAGAGGGCTTTGGTGAGACCACAACTGGTGTACGTTGTGCAGTTTTGGTCTGCTTATCTAAGGAAGGATATCCTTGCCTTAGAAGGGATACACCGAATGTTCTCTGGATTGATTCATTGGAAGAGCGGGCTGTCCTTTGAGCAGAAATTCATTCGAATGGGCCTATATTCTGTGGAGTTTTGAACAATGAGAGGCAATCTCATTGAAACGTATACAATTCTTAAAGGGCTTGACAGGTTAGATGCCGAGACATTGTTTTTCCCTGGCTGGCTTCTCTAGAACTAGGGGTCATAGGCTCAGGATAAGGGGTCGGCCATTCAGGAATGTGATGAGGTGAATTGTCTTCACTCATAGGTTTGTGAATCTTTGGAATTCTCTGCCCCAGAGGGCTGTGGTGCTCAGTCGATGAGTATTTTCAAGGCTGAGATCGACAGATATTTGGGCACCAAGGGAACCAAGGTGTAGTCGGATAGTGCGGGAAGGTGAAGTTGAGGTAGAAGGTCAGCCATGTTCTTCATGAAAGGCGGAGCAGGCTCGAGAGGCCGAATAGCCGACTCCTGCTCCCATTTATTATGTTCTTATAACAGTTAAAATTCCAATAAACACAGACCATTCACAAATACTGACCATAACATGCTTAGACCCTCCACAGTTCCAATCTCCCTACACCCTACATGCTGGGCAGCTGAAGACAAGTTATGTTACAGCAGCAAAGCCCAGCTGGTTACTATTGGCCCAAGAGAGACGTTTATTTTCTTTTGTATCTCTGTTCATTTCACTAAAAGTTTTTACTTTGCATGGCTTCTACCATATTATACAACATTACTAAACCAGATTCTGTCAGCCAACCAGCACCGCCCTCAGTCACACGCGTCTCTGACGTGGGAGGTGTTGGTGGATGATCTGTCACTAAGTCCGACATCGCTCACAGCAGATTGTTTCTGAGACTGAGGTGGGTGCAGGTGAACTGAGCCCTCTGCATCTCACACAGCGACACCTCGTTTGGAGACTCTGGTAAGCAGTCGTGTATGAATGGACTTTTAGAACAAGCTCAGAAGTTTGTCACTTGCTAAGTAGGGACTCAGGGGTGTGTGTACCGCTTGTCCTGTCCCAATACAGTGCTCCGTAAAGACCTGTGGTAGAATGTTACGAGGAGTTCGATACCTGGAGACTGTAAAGTGAGTCAAGGAATTGGTGTTTATAAAGAACATATAAGGAGGTGGAGCTCTCCTCTGTCTGTCGGAACCTAGTGAGGCAGAGAGGTAGAGTTGAACTCTGTCTGCAGTGGTCCCAGTAAGGGAGAGAGGGAGAGCTCACCTCTGTCTGTCAGATCTCATTGAGGGAGAGAGGTAGAGCTCACATCTGCACTGGAGTATCAACCTGGATATTTTTGTAAAGTCTCTGGAATGGAGCTTGAACCCACCAGCTTCTGACTTAGAGGCGAGAGCGCTACCAACTGAGCCACGGCAGAAAATCCATTCAGGTAGTTTGAGGCCTGTGGTCGGGGCGGAATATGGAGTTTATATTTAAAGTCTGTAGGGTCTCAGTGAGGGAGGGAGGTAGAGCTGATCCATTTTAAAATAGATATACCCACCGATTCAATGTCCAAGTCCCTATTTAAAGTTCCTCTGTTCTCCCATTCCCTCAACTCTCTAATACAAATTCCATGTTTTTACTTCCAGCATATCAGCCACTGAGATGAGGACTCTGCTGCTGATTCTGGGTTACCTGAGTAAGTAATTTTCGTTATAGACAAACCGCACCGTATTTATTTAATGTCTTTACGTAGAAAAACCTGCCAATGTGCTTCTCGTTTGTGATTTGGATTAGGGCAGTTTCAGGGCTGTGGCAAGGGTGAAAACCTGATTGGAGAGGTTCAAACAAAGAGTTTAAATTAAAATTCTTACATTCCCATTATTTATACTTTTAGTTAGTGATCAGATTTAAAACTTATGCTTTTGTGGCAACGCACTTTTGGTCTCCATATTACAAATAAGGATGTAGAGGCAGTGGAGAGGGTGCGAAAAAGGATTTGCAAGATGATACCAGAACTGAGATGTTCTCACTATCAGGAAAGACTGAACTGGTTGGAGCTCTTTTCTCTAGAAAAGAGAATGCTGAGGGGGGACCTGATGGAGGTCTTTCAAATTCTGAATGTAAACGTATTAAAGACTTTTCCACTTATGGGCGAGATGAGAACTAGCGGGCAATTCATATAAGATAGTCATTGAAAATCCAATCGGGAATTCAGAAGAAACTTCTTTACCCAGAGTGTGGTGAGAATGCTGAACTCGCTATCACAGGAAAAAGTTGAGGCGAATGACATTGATTATAGATAAGCACATGAGGGAGAAAGGAATAGGAGGATATGTTGATAGGGTTAGATGAAGAATGGTGGAGGAGGCAAGTCGTGGAGAATAAACACCATTAGGACCAGTTGGGCTGAATGGCCTGTTTCTGCACTGCAAATTCTACATAATTCTATGCTGTACATATTTACACAATATTATACATATTATACATTTAATTACTGATCAGATGTTAAACTTATGCATTTGTATTAGATCTTTAATACTTGCATTATTGATCAATTGATTTATTATGGATTTGCAATAGATCATTGCTATTTGCATTTTTGATCGATATTATTTACTTTGGATTTGCAATATATCTTTAATATTTGCATTATTGATTGATATTGTTTAATATCCATTTGTAATAGATCTTTAATATTTGTATTATTGATTGATATTATTAATTATGGATTTGCATTGGATCTTTAATATTTGTTTTATTGATTAACTTATTTATCATGGATTTGCATTCGGTCTTGGCTATTTGCATTATTGATCGATATTATTTACTATGGATTTGCAATCGCTCTTTAATATTCCATATATTGATCAATATTGTTATGATGCATTTGTAATGGATCTGTAATATTTGCATTATTGATTAATATTAGTTATTATGCATTTGTAATAGATCTTTATTATTTGAAATATTGATCAATATTATCTATTATGCATTTTTATTAGATGTTTAATATTTGCATTATAGAATGCTTTTATTTATTATTGATTTGCAATAGATCTATAATATGACCATTAATGATTGATCTTATTTGTATACATTTGTAATAGATCTTTAATATTTGATTTATTGATTGATATTTGTATTATGGATTTGCAATAGATCTTTAATATTTGCATTATTGATTGATATTGTTTAATATGCATTTGTAATAGATCTTTAATATTTGCATCATTGAATTATATTATTTATTATGCATTTGGAATAGATCTTTAATATTTGCATTATTGATTAATACTATTTATTATGCATTTGCAAGAGATATTTATTATTTGAAATATTGGTCAATATTATCTATCATGCATTTGTAATAAATATTTAATATTTGCATCATTGAATGATCTTATTTATTATGCATTTGCAATATATCTATAATATTTCCATTATTGATTGATCTTATTGTTATGGATTTGTAATATATCTTTAATATTTGTAACATTGATCGATATGAATAATTATGGATTTGTAATACATCTTTAATATTTGCATTTTTAACTGATATTTTTTTATTATGCATTTGCTATAGAACTTTATTATTTGAAATATTGATCAATATTATCAATTATGAATTTGTAATAGAAATTTAATAGTGTCATTATTTAATTATCTTATTTATTATGGATTTGCAATAGATCTATATTATTTGCATTGTTGGTCGATATTATTTATTATGCATTTGTAATAGATCTTTAATATTTGCATGATAGATTGATATTATTTATTATGCATTTGTTATTGATCTTTAATATTTGCATTACTGATTAAATTATTGTTATGCATTTGTAATAGATCTTTGCTATATCATTATTGATCAATATTATTTATTATGGATTTGCAATAGACCTTTGCTATTTAATTATTAATCGATATTATTAATTATGGATTTGCAATAGATCTTTAATATTTTAATATTGATTGATAATAATTATAATGCATTTGAAATAGATCTTTAATATTTGCATTATTGAATAATATTATTTATTATGCATTTGTAATAGATCTTGGCTATTTTTTTATTGATCGATATTATTTATGATGCATTTGTAATAGATCTTTGCTATTTGCATTATTGAGCGATATTATTTATTATGCATTAGTAATATATGTATAATATTTGAATTATTGATCAATATTATTTATTTTGTCTTTGGAATAGTTCTTTGCTATTTTCATTGTTGGTCGAGATTATTTTTTAAGGATGTGCAATAAATCTTTGCTATTTGCATTATTGATCGATATTATTTATTATAGATTTGCAATAGATCTTTAAAATTTTCAATATTGAATGATATTTAATGTGGATTTGCAATAGATCTTTAATATTTGCATTATTGTTTGATGTTATTTTTTACGGATTTGCAACAGAACTTTGCTATTTCTGTTATTGATCGAAATTATTTATCATACGTTTGCAATAGATCTTTAATATTTGCATTATTTATTGGTATTAATTATTCTCCTCCTTCCTTGGCTCTGTTTTCACCGCAGGATAATTGAGACACATTTCTCTTTATTAAGATGCCCTGAAATCATTGGTCTTTATTTCACAAGTTATATTTACATACTTCTTTCTAATATTTAGCTAGCTATTTTGTTTTTTTATTTAGCTCTGAAATTTATGTATTTGTTCATTTAAATTATCATTTACATTAGTATGTTTGTTTATACTTCCAATTGACATTTTTTTTTTACATTCAGTCTTTTAATTATATTAAAATTTATATTTCACACTCACGAGTTTGAACCCATTTGGAAAATATTATCCAATTCTGGGCAGCACATTTTAGGAAGGATGTGAAGGCTTTGGAGAGAGTGCAGAAGAGATTTACTAGAATGGTTCCAGGGATGAGGGATGACAGTTGCGTGATTCACTGGAGAAATTGGAGTTGTTATCCTTAGAGCAGAGAAAGCTAAGAGGAGATTTGATAGAGGTTTTAAACATCATGAAGGATTTACATAGACAAAATAAAGAGATACTGTTTTTACTGGATAAAGGGTCAATAAAGAGAAGGCATAGTTTTATGGTGATTGGCAAAATAACCAGAGGCGATACAAGATAAAGCTTTTTTACGCAACGATTTGTTAGGATTTGGAAAGGACTGCCTGAGAGGGTGGTGGTAACAAATTCAGTATTAGCCTTCAAAAGGGAATTGGATAAATAATTGAAGGAGAAACATTGCTGGGATGTGGGGAAAAAGCGGAGGAGTGGGAGTAACTGGATTGATCTTAGGAAGAGCTGCCGCAGACTCCATGGTCCGAATGGCCTCCTTCCGTGATGTGCTATTCCATGACTCTATGATATTCATTTAGTAGGAATTATATCAGAATATTTATCGTACAATTTGTATAATATTTTATTAAAATATCTTTTTTATTCAGCTGCCAATTTATTACATATTCTGTATTAATATATTCAATATTCATGTATATATATATATATATATATATATATATATATATATATATATATATACATTCATAGTATTACCAATGAAGGACCAACAATAGAATGTTATTTTTAATCTAATTACACTCCAGGGCTGAGATACCCCATCATATCTCTTACTGACCATCGAGTGTCCCTCACCATCTGCACTCTGTTCACCTGGGGACTGAGATACCCCATGATATCTCTTACTGACCATCGAGTGTCCCTCACCATCTGCACTCAGTGTTGACCTGGGGACTGAGATACCCCATGATATCTCTCATTGACCATCGAGTGTCCCTCAACATCTGCACTCTGTTCACCTGGGGACTGAGATACCCCATGATATCTCTCACTGACCATCGAGTGTCCCTCACCATCTGCACTCTGTTCACCAGCTCAGTCTGCAGGTGCAGGAGGAGGGTAACAAATGTTGGAGATGCCCGCGGGAGCTGCAGCCTGTAAATTACCCGGGCACACGGCGTTCTGTAGCTGGGACATAACAGTTCATGTAGAACAGAGAGATCAGTCTGTGAGGAGGGAGGGAGAGGGTTAGAGTGAGCTGGACATCCCGAGTTTCGGTGTTTATAGAAGAAAATCGGAAATCAACTTTCAGAGATACAGAACGAAGCATGGTTTAGTGAAACGTTAAATTCCATCTTTAAATTTGCAGCTTTTCTATTGGGACGAAATGAAGCTGTGGTTATTGTTGCTTTCTTTTACCTCACAGCTAAGAGTTCATCTAGAATAGGGAGGACTGTCTGTGAGCAGGCAGTGAGTTAGAGGTGCAGACTGAGCTGGGAGACAGATGGAAACCTGGTTTAGAGATGGAGGAAAGTTTCCAGCTCTCATTTGGGGGATTTTCTACCAGGGCGGAGAGTGACACTGAGGTTATTGGTGCTTCTGGGGCTGCAAGCAGCTGTGTTAAATTAAGTGTCCTTCATATTAACATGAAACATCATTCTGTCACTCAGTCGCAGACTCCGCACTCACTGACCCGTGTGAACATCACACAGTCCTGGACCAGCCCTGGAGGAGCACGGATTGTATTGGGACTCAGTGCACCGGCCAGAAGAAGTGTGATTGGAATCTTTACCAAGGATGGTACAGATTTAAAAGGTAACATGACGGGAAAATAACAGATAAACCGGTCGAAAAGCGAGGAGTAAATGTAGAAAATAGGTCAAAGTGTGAGAATGTGAATGGGAACTGCAGAGAGACCGGGATCATCAGTCAGATCCATCGGGCAGGGAATTCATACAGGGGAGGGGGAACAAATGGACACTGCACAGAGAAACAGGGAGAATAAATGTAGATACCCGGGATGGAGGCGAATATAGAACGGGGACACAGAGCAAAGGGAGAGATCCGGAATAGAGGGGGATATAGAACGGGGACAGAGAGTTGAGGGAGATACCCGGGATAGAGGGAAATGTAGAACGTGGACAGCGATTCAAAGGATAGGCCCAAGTTTCCGGTACTCTCTGCTGGACCCAGTCTTACATAGAATCATAGAACGGTTACAGCACGGAAGAAGGCTATTCGGCCCGCCAAGCCCCTGCCGGCTCTCTGCAAGAGCACCTGAGTTAGTCCCACTCCCCCACCCTTTCACCATAGCGCTGATTTCTTTTTTCTTCAGATACTTATCCAACTCCCTTCTGAAAGCCGTGATTGAGTTCGTCTCCACCACCCTTCCAGACATTGCATTCCAGATCCTAACCACTCGCTGAGCATTAAAGTTTTTGCTGTGTCACCTTTGATTCTTCTGCCAATCACCTTACATCTGAGTCCTCTTTTTCTCGACCATTCTGCCAATGGGAACAGTTTATCTCTATCTACTCTGTCCAGACCCCTCATGATTTTGAACAACTCTATCAAATCTCCTCTCAATCTTCTCTGCTCTAAGCAGAACAACCCCAGCTTCTCCAGTCTATCCACGTAACTGAAGACCCTCATCCATGGAATCATTTTCGTAAATCTTTTCTGCACCCTCTCTAAGGCCTTCACATCCTTCCTAAAGTATAATGCCCAGAATTGTACACAATACTCCAGTTGAGGGCGAACCAGTGTTTTATACCAATTCAACAAAATGTCCATGCTTTGTGTGCTATTCCTCTATCCATGAAGCAAAGGATTCCTTAAGCTTTTTAAACCGCTTTTTCAATCGGTCCTGCCAACTTAAACGATTTTTGCACATATACCCCTCGGTCTCTCTGTTCATGGACCAACTTTAGAATTGTACCCTTTAGTTTATATTTCCTCTACTCTTTCTTTCTACCAAAATGTATCATTTCGCACTTTTCTGCAATAAATTTTATCTGCTACGTGTCCGCCCATTCCACCAGCCTGTCTATGTCCTCTTGAAGTCTATCACTATCCTCCTAACTCTTCACAATAATTAAATTTTTTGTTTCATCTGAAAATTTTGAAATTGTGCCCTGTACACCCACATCCAATTCATTAATATATATCAAGAAATGCAGTGGTCCTAGAGCCGACACCTGGGGAACAACACTGTACAATTTCCTCCAGTCCAACAAACAACCGTTCACCACTACTCTCTATTTCCTGTCACTTAGCCAATTTTGCATCCATGCAGCCACTGCCCCTTTTATTCCATGGGCTTCAACATTGCTGGCAAGCCTATTACGTTGCACTTTGTCGAACGCCTTTTGGAAATCCATGTACACCAAGTCAACCGCATTGCCCTCAGCAACCCTCTCTGTTACCTCATCAAAAAATGTGTTCACATCAGTTAATCATGATTTTTCTTTCACAAATCCGTGCTGGTTTTCCTTAATTAATCCACACTTGTCCAAGTTACTGTTAATTTTGTTCCAGATGATTGTGTCTAAATGCTTCCCCAATACCGAGTTTAAACTGACTGCCCTGTAGTTGCTGCGTTTATCTTTACACCCTTTTTTGAACAAGTGTCTAACATTTGCAATTCTCCATTCCTCTGACAACACCCCTGTTTCTAATGATAATTGGAAGAATATGGCCAGTACTTCTGTGATTTCTTCCTTCACTTCCTTCAGCGTCCTAGGATATATTCCATCTGGTCCTGGTCTACATTAAGTACAGCCAGCCTTTCCAGTACCTGCTATGAATTAATTTTTATCCCATCCTGTATGCCCAATACCTCCTCCTTCACTATACCTATGGAAGCATCTTCTTCCTTGGTGAAGACAGATGCAAAGTACTCATTTCGCAACTCAGCCATATCCTCTGCCTCCATGTGTACGTATCCTTTTTGGACCCTAATTGGCCCAACCCCTCCTCTTACTACCCGCTTACTATGTATATGCATCTAGAAGACTTTTGGACGACCTTTTATGTTAGCTGCCATTATATTCTCATACCCTCTCTTTCCCCCTCTTATTTTCATGTTTACTTCTCCTCTGAACTTTCTCTATTTAGCCTGATTCTCAGATGTATTCTCGACCTCACATCTGTTATATGCGTTCTTTTTCTGCTTCATCACACTCTCTATCTCTTTCGTCATTCAGGGAGCGCTGACGTTAGTTGCCCTACTTTTTCCCCTAATGCGTATGTTCCTCGACTGTACCAGAACTATTTAGTATTTAAAGGCAGCCTAATGTTCAATTACAGTTTTGCATGCAAATCTTTGAATCCAGTTTACCCAGGCCAGATCCGTTCTCATCCCACTAAAATTGGCCTTCCTCCAATAAACTATTTTTACTCTAGATTGTTCCCTGTCCTTTTCCATAGCTAATCTAAACCTTCCGATACTATGATCAATTTTCACTAAATATTCACCTACTGGTACTTGCTCCACTTGACCAAACTCATTCCCCAGAACCAGATGCAGCAATGCGTCCTTCCTCATTGGGCCGCAAACATACTGATCAAGAATGATTAATTATTCTGCCTCTCTGCCCTTTACACTATTACTAACCCAGCCTATATTAGGATACATGATGTGGAGATGCCGGTGTTGGACTGGGTTGGACAAATGTGAGAAGTCGCACAACACCAGGTTATAGTCCAACAGCTTTATTTGAAATCACAAGATTTCGGAGCGCTGACTTCACCTGACGAAGGAGCAGCGTTCCGAAAGTTGTGATTTCAAATAAAGCTGTTGGACTATAACCTGGTGTTGTGCGACTTCTTATATTAGGATAGTTGAAGTTACCCATTTTGACTACTCTAAATTTTTCGTATCTCTCAGTCATTTTTGTGCGAATTTTCTCCTCCATATTTTTTCCACCATTTGGCGGTCTATAGCATACACCCAGTAATGTAATTTAACCTCTATTTTTTCTTAACTCTTGCCATATAGATTCTGTCCTTGACCCCTCCAGGACATTATCTCTCTCCAACACTGTAACATTCTCCTTATCAAATACTGCCACACCACCTCCTATCTTTCCTGAACACCTCATATCCAGGAATATTTAACACCCAATCCTGCTCCTTTTTGAGCCAGGTCTCCGTTATTGCCATGACATCATATTCCAATGTGGCTATTTGTGCCTGCAGCACACCAACCTATGCTTCGTGCGTTCACATACATACACTGTAAACCTGTTTTAGACCATCCTGTGTTCTCTCTTAGTCTGACCCCACCTAATACCTTACTATTTATTACTTTAGTGCTATCCGTCTCACACAATCATTTGTGCCCTTTATTTATCCTTTCTAATGCTACATCCTATTGCTCATGTCCCTACCAACTTAGTTTAAACACTCCCCAACCTTACTAGCAATCCGCCCCGCGAGGATATTGGTAATGGCTCTATTGAGGTGCAACCCGTCAGGCCTGTACAGGTTCCACCTGCACCAGAACAGGCACCAATGCCCCAGGAAATTGAAGCCCTCCCTCCTGCACCATCTCTCCAGTCCCGCATTCATCTGCTCTATCCTTCTATTTCTATACTCACTCGCGCATCTACCCGGGAGTTATCCAGAGATTACTACCTTGAGGTCCTGCTTTTTAATCTCTTTCCTAGCTCCATTAAATATGCCTGCAGGAACTCATCCTTTTTCTACCTATGTCGTTGGTTACCGATATGGACCATGGCCTTTGGCTATTCACCCTCCCCGCTCAGAATGTTCTGCAGCCGCTCGGTGACATCCTTAACCCAAGCACCAGGGAGAGAAAATACCATCCTGGAATCACATCTGCTGCGGCAGGAACGCCTGTCTGCTCCCCTAACTCGAAGCCCCTACCACTATTGCTTTCCCTATCTTCCTCCTCCCCGCGTAAAGCTGAGACACCCGTGGTTCCATGGACTTGGCTCAGGCTGTACTCCCCAAAGTAACCATTTCCCTCACCTGGACTCAGGACAGAATACTCGTTGGAGAACGAGATGCACTCAGGGGAATCCTTGCTCTACCTGCCTCGTCCTCCTCTTCTGTCTAGCGGTCACAAAATCCCTCTCTGCCTGCGCACTTCTTAGCTGAGGGTTGACCAGCTCCTGAAACGTGCTATCCAAGTAGCTCTCAGCCTCGCGGATACAACGCAGTGACGCCAGCGGCTGCTCAGGCACCGAAATCTGCAGTGCGAGCTCCTCCAGCTGACGACCCCTGCTGCAAACGTGGAAGTGTCCTGGATTGCCCACGTGTCAAAGGATGCGCATTCCGCAGGACTGAGCTGCCCTGCTATGCCTCTATTTATTCGACTATTACCTAGCTTTACAGAAATTTTATACTGAGCAAAACGTAACTAACGTTATTAATATATTAAGCTATTAAAAGTTACTAATTTAATGTAGTATTAACAGTTACTAATTTAATGTAGTATAAACAGTTACTAATCTCCAAGCTCCTGCTTTATCCCTAACCAGCTATTTAACACCGGTCCTAACTTGAAGAGCAAAAACAGGTTGTGACCTTTACCAACCAATCAGTTCCCAGTCTGTCTGTCACTTAATAAGAGCCATCAGTTCAGCGGCTGACTCTGTGATTGTTGTTCCAGTTCTGGTGGATGGGAGATTCCCGAGACTGTGGTCCCAAAGCATCACTGCTCCACTGAAGTCACAGGCTGGTTAAAGGGTAATTTCAGACTTTATAATCTCAGATTTACATTCACTGGCCAGCACTGTTCCCATCGGTTATATTTTTCAATATTTGCAAACTTCGTTTCAGGTGCTCATCCCAGCGTGGGACAGGGAGAAGTGGCGAGAACAGTTTGTTTAACCGGGGATGGAAATCCCTGCTCCTGGACCCGGGAGATAAAGATCAAAAACTGCACCAGTTACTTCGTTTATGAGTTGAAGCCGACAGTCTGGTGTTACACTGGTTATTGCACAGGTACATTGGGGGTGGGGGGGGGGGGGCAAAGGTCAGGAACTCGAGGGTGGTAAGGTAAGAAACTCGAGGAGGCAAAATCAGGATTCGGGTGGGCAAAGTTCAGGAACTCGGGGTGTGGGACGGGTAAAGTCATTAACTGTAGGTGGTGGGAGAGAAGTTCAGAAACTCGGAGGGGGAAAAGGTCAGGAACTCAGTGGGGCAAAGGCCAGGAACTCGGGGGGCGCAAATGTCAGGTATTCTAGGTGTGGGGGCGAAGGTCAGGAAATCTAGCTGGCAGAGCGAATGTCAGGAACTCGAGGGGGGAGAGAAGGTCAGGAACTCGTGGAGGAGGGAGAGAGAATGTCTAGAGCTCGGGGAGGATAAGGTCAGGAACTCGGGGTTTTGAGAGAAGTATAGGATCTCGGGAGGTTGTAGAGAAGGTCAGGAACTCGTTGGTGGAGTGAATATCAGGAACTGGGTCGGAGAGAAGGTTAGGAAATCGGGGAGGAGAAGGTCAGGAACTCGGATAGGAGGGGAGGGGGTCAGGAACTTGGTGTGGGGGAGGGAAGGTCAGGAAATCGGCGGGTGGAAAGCAGGTCAGGAATTCGGGTGGGGTGTGTGGAGAGAAGGCCAGGACATCTGGGGTGGGGGGAAAGAATTTCAGGAACTCGGGTGTCGGGTGGAGAGAAAGTCAGGAACTCGGGTGGTGGGAGAGAAGGTCAGGATCTCGGGGGAGGGGCAGAGAATGCCAGGAACTCGGGGAGAGAGGGGGAGAGAAGTTCAGGAACTCGGGCGGGGGGTGAAGGCCAGTAACATAGAAACATAGAAGATAGGAGCAGGAGCAGTCCATTCAGCCCCTCGAGCCTGCTCCACCATTCAATGCGATCATGGCTGATCATCCAAATTCAGTACCCTGTCCCTGCCTTCTCCCCATATCCCTTGATCCCTTTAGATTTAAGAAATATATCTAACTCCTTCTTGAATATATTTAATGAATTGGACTCTGTCTGCGAAACAGTTCTCTATCCAAGTCAATACCTTACCCCCAGTCCCAGGTGCATTAACTTTACACGCTGATCTCTTATGCGGGACCTTATCGAAAGCCTTCTGAAATTCCAAATACACCACATCCACTGGTTCTCCCTTATCTACTTTACCAATTACAATCTCAAAAAATTCCAGTAGATTAGTCAAGCACGATTTACCTTTTGTAAATCATGTTGACTTTGTCCGATCCTGTCACTGTTTTCCAAGTGCTCTGCTATTACATCTTTTATAATGGACTGTAGCACTTTCCCCACTACCGTTGTCAGGCTTACCAGTCTATAATTACCCGTTTTCTCTCTACCACCTTTTTTGAATAGTGTGGTAACATTAGCTACCCTCCAATCCATGGGTACTGTTCCAGAGTCTATAGAATTTTGGATGACGACCAGCAAAGCATTTACTATTTCTAGGGCCACTTCCTTCAGTACCCTAGGATGTAGATTATCAGGCCCTGGGAGTTTATCGTCCTTCAATCCCGTCAATTTCCCTAACACTATTTCCCTACAAATACTGATTTATTTCAGTTCCTCCCTCTCAGTAGACCCTATGTTCCCTGACATCTCAGGGAGGTTATTTGTGTCTTCCTTTGTGAAGACAGAACCAAAGTATGTATTTAATTGATCTGTCATTTCTTTGTTCCCCATTATAAATTCCCCTGATTCTGACTGCAAGGGAACAACGCTTGACTTCACAAATCTTTTTCTCTTCACATATCTATAAAAGCTTTTACAGTCAGTTTTTATATTCCCTGCAAGCTTACTCTCATACTCTATTTTCCCCCTCTTAATTAATCCCTTCGTCCTTTTTTGCTGAATCACTATACTGCTCCCAATCCTCAGGTTTTCTGCTTTTTCTGGCCAATTTATATGTCCTCTCCTTGGATCTAATGCTATCCCTAATTTCCTTTGTTAGCCACGGTTGAGTCACCTTTTATGTTTTATTTTTATGTCAAACTGGGACGCACAAATGCTGTAGTTCATTCATGCGATCTTTGAATGTTTGCCATTGCCTATCCACCGTCAACCCTTTGAGTGACATTCCCCAATCAATCCTACCCAACTCGCGCCTCATACCATCGTACTTTCCTTTATTTAAATTCAGGACACTAGTCTCTGAGTCAACTACTTCACTCTCCATCTTAATGAAGCATTCTATCATATAATGATCGCTCCGACCCAAGGAGTCTCGCACAACATGATTGCTAATTAATCCTTTCTCATTACATAATACCCAGTCTAAAATGGCCTGATCTCTAGTTGGTCCCTCGACATATTTGTCCAGTAAACCATCCCATATACACTCCAGGAATTCCTCCTCCACAGTAGCGTTACTAATTTGTTTAGCCCAATCTATATGTTGATTAAAGTCGCCCATGATAACTGCTGTGCTCTTATTGCACGCTTCTCTAATTTCCCCTTTAATGCCATCCTCAACCTCCGTATTACTGTTTGGGGGTCTTTACACCAATCCCACTAGCGTTTTCTGCCCCTTGGTATTTCTCAGTTCTACCCATACAGATTCCACATCATCAGAACTAATATCCTTCATACAATTGTGTTAATCCCCTCTTTAACCAGCAATGCTACCCCACCTCCTTTTCCTTTTTGCCTATCTTTCCTGAATATTGAATAAGCTGTACGTTGAATTCCCAGCCTTGGTCACCCTGGAGCCATGTTTCCGTAATCCCAATCTCATATCATGTTCGTTTACCTCTATTTGCGCAGCTAATTCATCCAACTTATTAAGAATGCTCCTCGCATTAAGACTCAAAGCCTTCAGGCTTGTTTTTTTAAAGCTCTTAGACCTTTTAGAATTATTATTTACTAAGGCCACGTTTGATTTAAACCCTTGATTTCTCTGACTGACAACTTTGTTTTATTCCTTCCTGACTTTTGCTTCAATACTTATTTCACTTTCCTCTGTCTCCCTGCTCAGGTTCCCAACCCCCTGCCATTTTAGTTTAAACCCTCCCCCAGAGCGATAGGAAACACTCCCCCAAGGACATCGGTTCCTGTCCTGCCCTGGTGCAAACCGTCCGATTTGTACTGGTCCCACCTCAGCCAGAACCGTTTCCAATGTCCCAGGAATTTGAATCCGTCCCCCTTGCCCCATTCCTCTAGCTACGTATTCATCTGAAATATCCTTCTATTTCTACTCTGACTAGCACGTGCCACTGGTAGCTATCCTGAGATTACTACCTTTGAGGTCCTACTTTTTAATTTACCTCCTAAGTCCCTATATTCACTTTTAGGACCGCATCCCGTTTTTTTACCTGTATCGTTGGTACCTATATGCACCACGACAACTGGCTGTTCACCCTTCCCTTACAAAATGTTCTGCAGCGGCTCTGAGTCATCCTTCACCCTTGCACCAGGGAGGCAACACACCATCCTGCAGTCTCGTTTGCGGCCGCAGAAACGCCTATCTATTCCCCTTACAATATAATCCACTCTCACTATAGCTCTACCCTTCTTTTTCCTCCCATCCTGTGCAACAGAACCACCCCTGGTGCCAGGAAGTTGGCTGCTGCTGCCTTCCCCTGATAAGTCATCCCTCTCAACAGTATCCAAAGCGGTATATCTGTTTGAGAGGGGGATGTCCACACGGGACTCCTGCACTACCTGCCTGCGCCTACTACTCTGCCTGATGGTCACCCATTCCCTTTCTGCCTGTGCAACCTTTACCTGCGGTTTGACCAACTGGTTAAACGTGCTATCCACGAGGTCCTCAGCAACGCGGGGGTTGGGCGAGAAGCTCAGGAATTCGGGTGGTTTGTGTGGAGAGAAGGCCAGGAAATCGCGGGGGGGGAATGTCAGGAACTCGGGGGTCGGGGGGAGAGAAAGTCAGGAACTCCTGTGGTGGGAGAGAAGGTCATGATCTCGGAGGAGGGGGAGAGAATGTCAGGAACTCGGTGGGAGAGGGGGAGAGAAGTTCAGGAAGACGGGCGGGGGGTGAAGGTCAGTAACTCAGGAGGCGGGGGAGAATGGCAGGAACTCGGGGTTGGGCAGGGAAGGTCAGGAACTCGGGGGGAAGGAGGAAAGAATTACCGGAAATCGGGGGGAGAAGTTCAGGAAATCAGGCGGTGGGTAAAGGTCATTAACTCGGGGGGTGGTCGAGAATGTCAGGAATTCGGTTGGGGTGTGTGGAGAGAAGGCCAGGAAACCGGGGGGTGTTTTGGAGAACTTCAGGAACACGGATGTCGGGCGGAGAGTAAGTCAGGATCTCGGGGGGGGGGGGGGAGGGGAAGAGAAGTTCAGGAAATCGGGGGGGAGGAGAAGTTTAGGAACTCGGATGTCGGGGGAGAGAAAGTCAGGAGCTCGCGGGGGGGAGGGGAAGAGAAGTTCACCAAATCGGGGGGGGGGGGGGAGAAGGTCAGGAACTCGGGGGGTGGGGAGAGAAGGTCAGGAACTCGGACGGGGGGAGAGAATGTCAGGGACTCGAGGTGGGGTTCGAGAAAATCAGGAACTCGGGGATGGGGAGAGAAGGTAAGGAACTCGGGGGTGAGAGAGCTCAGGAACTCAGGGGTAAGAGAGCTAAGGAACTCGGGGGAGGAGATTAGATCAGGAACTCGCTCATGGACAAGTTCAGGAACTCGCGGGGTGTGAATGTCAGAATCTCGGGGGGGAGGGAGGTCAGGTTCTGGATGGGAGTAGAAAGTCAGGTACCGGGGGTGTGAGTAGGACAGGAACTCGATCGGGGTGCAGAGTAGATCCGTAAGTCGGGGGAAGGGGAGAGAAGGTAAGGATATCGGAGTTTAGAGAGAAGGTCAGGTACTCGGGGGGGCGCGGGTGTGGGGGAGATGGTCAGGAACTCGGGAGGGTGGGAGAGAATGTCAGGAACTTGGGGGAGGTAGAGAAGGTCAGGATCTCGGAGGGTGGTGGAGGAGAGAATGTCAGGAATAAGGGGATTAGGAGAGAATGTGAGGAACCTGGGGGGTGGAGAAGGTCAGGAACTCGGGCGGCGGGGAGGGATGTTCAGCAATTCTAGGAGAGAGAATGTCAAGCATTTGCGGGGTTGAAAGAATATCAGGAACTCGGGGGGAGAAGGTCAGGAACTCTGGGGGTGGGGAGAGACGGTCAGGAACTCGGGTGGAGGGAGAGAATGACAGGAACTTGGGGGATCAGAAGGTCAGGAACCCAGATTAAGGGGGGGGGGGTGGTGTTGGGAGAGAAGGTGAGGAACTCGGTGTGGGAGGGGGCGGGGCCGGTGGGGGTGGTGGTTGATATAAAGTCAGAAATTCGTGGGGGTGCGGTGGTGGAGAAGCTGATTACTTTGGCCGGGTGTTGATAGAACGTCAGAAAGTCGAGATTTGGGAGGGAGGAGAGAGAAGGTCAAGAACTCATGTTTGGGGAGAGAGGTTCAGGAACTCAGGGCGTGCGAAAGTCAAGAACACGGGGGCGCGGGGAGAGAAGGTCAGGTACTCGGAGGAAGTGAGAAGGTCAGGAACTCGGGTGAGGAAGTGTGATGGTCAGGAACTCGGGGGAAGTGAAAAAAGTCAGGAACTCGGGTGAGGAAGTGTGATGGTCAGGAACTCGGGTGAGGAAGTGTGATGGTCAGGATCTCTGTGTGGGGGGGAGAGTTTGTCGTAAATCGTTGTTGGCGAGAGTAGGTGAGGAACTCGGGTGTTGGGGGTGGTAAAAGGTCAGGAACTCGGTGGGGGAGAGGTCAGGATCTCGCGGGGGGCGATAAGGTCAGAAATTGCGGGGGAGTGAAGCTCAGGAACTCGGTGGGGAGGGCCGAGAGAAGGTCATGAACTCGGGGGAGGGGCTAGAGAAGGTCAGGAACTCTGTGTGGGGCGAGAATTTCCGAAAATCGGTGAATAGGGCAGAGAAGGTCTGGTATTGGTGGGGCGAGAGAATGTCGCAACTCTGGTGGGGAGCGAGAGGGTCAGGAACTCGGACGGGTGGAGGAGGTCAGAACATTTGACGGGTGGAAATCAAGAAATTGCACCGGGGGAGAATGTCAGGAACTTGGTTGGAGCAAGATCAGGAACTTGGGTGGTGGGAGGTCAGGAACTTGGGCGCGTTGAGTAGTTCAGTGTCTTGGGCGGTGGGGGCAGGAACATGTTTGCGGGTGGGAGATGGTCTTAACCCACGTGGGTGAGCCCTGTCTTTTCCAAGTACGCTCTCTTCTGTCTGGAGTAGGAAGTCTTGTCCACCAAGTGGACCAATCAGCAATCAGGACATGTCATCCAAGGGGACCAATTAGAGATTTTGGTGTTGCGAGTAAACACGTCCATTTTGAAATGTTCCAGAAGGGTGACTCTGGGATGACCCGTGTCATCAACGGATATAAACAAGTTACACGTGCCCCGCCTTGTTGTAAGGGGCACAACGAATAAAGGAACTGAAACACAAAATTCACTTTCCCCCAAAGCTATAGGGAGCTGAATCAGACGCTTTTCTCCGTGTCGATCGGACACTCTGTCCCCTGCGGTGCCCATTGATCGCAATAGACCACCAGTGCAGCGTTGGGCACCGCTCGCTCCCTCTCCAGGCTTTCTGGATCATGGGGAATGGGATTCGATGGTTATGCGTTTTATAAAGACTGGTGTCGGACATTCTCCGGACACTAGTACCAGCCTTATGACCTGTTCTGGTGTTCTCCAGTTTGCTCTCTCCCATGTCTCTCTTCCTTTATTACAGATCCCACGACAGTCCCAAATCAGGAACCCGAGGAACAATGGACTCGTGAATCTGCTTATCGTACATCCTCTATCCCACTTGTGTCTACAGCCTCAGGTATCTGCCTTGTGGTGTCCATTCTAAAAAGACTGCTAACCCAATGTAACTGGAGAAATCGTTAGATTGACCCAATCTCTTACTCAGAGAGAGGGATGCCTGACATGCGTGGGAAGAGGAAACTGAGGGGAATTGGATGCAGCATCTGAGTGAAGTGGAATGCAGTGACTGAGGGAGCGGGATGTAGTGAATGAGGGAAGTGTTATGCAGTGAATGAGGGGAGAGTGATGCAGTGAATGAGGGCAGTGTGATGTAGTGAATGAGGGGAGTGTGATGTAGTGAATTAGGGATGTGTGATGTAGTGAATGAGGGGAGTGTGATGTAGTGAATGAGGGGAGAGTGATGCAGTGAATGAGGGGAGTGTGATGCAGTGAATGAGGGGAGAGTGATGTAGTGAATGAAGGGAGTGTGATGTAGTGAATGAGTGGAGTGCGATGTTGTGAATGAGGGGAGTGTGATGTAGTGAATGAGGGGAGAGGGATGCAGTGAATGAGGGGAGTGTGATGTAGTGAATGAGGGGAGTGTGATGTTGTGAATGAAGGGAGTGTGATGTAGTGAATGAGGGGAGTGTGATGTAGTGAATGAGGGGAGTGTGATGTAGTGTATGAGGGGAGTGTGATGTAGCGCATGAGGGGAAGGTGATGTAGTACATGAGGGGAGTGTGATGTAGTGAATGAGGGGAGTGTGATGTAGAGCATGAGGGGTGTATGATGTAGTGAATGAGGGGAGTGTGATGTTGTGAATGAAGGGAGTGTGATGTAGTGAATGAGGGGAGTGTGATGTAGTGAATGAGGGGTGTGTGATGTAGTGAATGAGGGGAGTATGATGCAGAGAATGTAGGGAGTGTGATTTAGTGAATGAGGGGAGTGCGATGCAGTGAATGAGGGGAGTGTGATGCAGTGAATGGGGGGAGAGTGATTATGGAATGAGGGGAGTGTGATGCAGTGAATGAGGAGAGTGTGATGTAGTCAATCAGGGGTGTTTGATGTAATGAGGGGAGTGTGATGTAGTGAATGAGGGGAGTGTGATGCAGTGAATGAGGGCAGTGTGATGCAGTGAATGACGGGGGTATGATGTAGTGACTGAGAGGAGTGTGATGTAGTGAATGAGCAGAGTGTGATGTAGTTAATGAGGGTAATGTTATGCAGTGAATGAGGGGAGTGTGATTTAGTGAATGAGAAGAGTGTGATGTAGTGAATGAGGGGATTGTGATGTAGTGATTGTGGGGCATGGGGTTGGATGATTCTGGATAATATAAAGACTGGTGTCGGACATTCTCGGGACTCCACTATCAGCATGGTGAACTGTTCTGGTGTTCTCCAAACTGCTCTCTCCCATGTCTCTCTTCCTTTGTTACAGATCCCGAAACAACACCAGCTCAGGGATCCGATGCACAAACAATGCGAAATTCCACTGACCGTTCATCCACTATTCCAGCGGGGTCTGCTGTCTCAGGTATCTGCCTTATGTGGTCCATTCTAAGCAGTCTGTTCACCCAGTCTACCTGCTGAATGAATCTGTCCTCAGATTTATTCAGTATCTTAATGAGGGGTTTGGGATTTACTGACTGATGCTTGGGGATGAGAAGACCTAGAGCAGTTGAATGCAAGGACTGAGGACAGCGTGATGAGAAGTGTGAGGAGAGTGGAATGAGGGGACTCAGGGGAATGGGTTTAGTAACTGAGGTGAGTGGGAGGCAGTGACAGATATAAGTAGAATGCAGTGACCAATGGGAATAGAATGTATTGACTGAGGGCTGTGGGCTGCAGTGACTGGGGGGAGTAGGCTGGAGTGACTGAGGGAAGTGGGCTGCAGTGACTGAGGGCAGTGGGCTGCAGTGACTGAGGGGAGTGGGCTGCAGTGACTGAGGGGAGTGGGCTGCAGTGACTGAGGGGAGCGGTCTGCAGTGACTGAGGGAAGTGGGCTGCAGTGACTGAGGGGAGTGGGCTGCAGGGACTGAGGGGAGTGGGCTGCAGTGACTGAGGGGAGTGGGCTGCAGCGACTGAGAGCAGTGGGATGCAGTCACTGAGGGGAGAGGATGCAGTCACTGAGGGGAGTGGTCTGCAGTGACTGAGGGGAGTGGATGCAGTGACTGAGTGGAGTGGGTGGGCTGCAGTGTCTGAGGGGATTGGATGCAGTGACTGAGGAGAGTGGGCTGCAGTGACTGAGTGGGGTGGGCTTCAGTGACTGAGGGGAGTGGTGTGCAGTCACTGAGGGGAGTGGATGCAGTCACTGAGGGGAGTGGTCTGCAGGGACTGAGGGGAGTGGGCTGCAGTGACTGAGGGGAGTGGGCTGCAGTGACTGAGGGCAGTGGGATGCAGTCACTGAGGGGAGAGGATGCAGTGACTGAGGGGAGTGGTCTGCAGTGACTGAGGGGAGTGGATGCAGTGACTGACTGTAGTGGGTGGGCTGCAATGTCTGAGGGGATTGGATGCAGTCACTGAGGGGAGTGGTCTGCAGTGAATGAGGGGAGTGGATGCTGTGTCTGAGTGGAGTGGGTGGGCTGCAGTTTCTGAGGGGAGTGGATGCAGTGACTGAGGGGAGTGGGCTGCAGTGACTGAGTGGGGTGGGCTGCAGTGACTGAGGGGAGTGGTGTGCAGTCAATGAGGGGAGTGGATGCAGTCACTGAGGGGAGTGGTCTGCAGTGACTGAGGGGAGTGGATGCAGTGACTGAGTGGAGTGGGTGGGCTGCAGTGACTGAGGGGAGTGAATGCTGTGACTGAGGGGAGAGTGATGTTGTGATTGAGAGGAGTGTGATGTAATGAATGAGGGGAGTGTGATGTACTGACTGTGGGGCATGGGATGAGGAGACTGAGGGGTGTGAGCTGTATTGATTGCGGGGAATGGGGTTGGTTGATTCTGGCATATATAAAGACTGGTGCCGGACATTCTCGGGACTCCACAATCAGCATGGTTACCTGTTCTGGTGTTCATCAAACTGCTCTCTCCCATGTCTCTCTTCCTTTGTTCCAGATCCCGAAACAACGCCAGCTCAGCAATCCGATGCAGAAACAATGCGAAAATCCACTGACCGTTCATCCACTATTCCAGCGGGGTCTGCTGTTTCAGGTATCTGCCTTATGTGGTACATTCTAAGCAGTCTGTTCACACAGTGTACGTGCTGAATGAATCTGTCCTCAGATTTATTCAGTATCTTAATGAGGGGTTTGGGATTTACTGACTGATGATTGGGGATGAGGAGACCTAGAGCAGTGGAATGCAAGGACTGAGGACAGCGTGATGAGAAGTGTGAGGGGAGTGGAATGAGGGGAGTCAGGGGAATGGGTTTAGTAACTGAGGTGAGTGGGAGGCAGTGACAGAGATAAGTAGAATGCAGTGACCAATGGGAATAGAATGTATTGACTGAGGGCTGTGAGCTGCAGTGACTGAGGGGAGTGTGCTGCAGTGACTGAGGGCAGTGTGCTGCAGTGACTGAGGGGAGTGGATGCAGTGACAAAGGGGAGTGTGCTACAGTAACTCAGGGGAGTGGATGCAGTGACTGAGGGGAGTAGATGCAATGACTGAGGGAAGTGTGCTGCAGTTACTGAGGGAAGTGGAATGCAGTAACTGAGGGGAGTAGAATGTAGTCGCTCAGGGGAATGGGACTGCACGTTATGCATTTTATGAAGACTGTGGTCTGACAGTCTCCGGACTCTAGTTAAATGCCTGATGAACTGTTCTGGTATTCTCCACTCTGCTATCTCCGATGTCTCTCCTCCTTTGTTACAGGTCCCGAAACAACGCCAGCTCAGGAAACCTACTCACGAACAATGCGAAAATCCACTGACCGTTCATCCACTATTCTAGCGGGGTCTGCTGTCTCAGGTATTTGCCTTATGTGGTCCATTCTAAGCAGCCTTTTCACCCAATGTTACTGCTGAAATAGTCTGTCCTCAGATGTATCCAGTATCTAAATGAGGGGTGTGGCATTTGCTGACTGATGTTTGGGGATGAGTCGCCCGAGAGCAGTGAGATGCAGGGACTGAGGAGAGGGTGATGAGAAGTGTGAGGGGAGTGGGATGAGGGGACTCCGGGGAATGGGTGCAGTAACTGAGGTGAGTGGGAGGCAGTGACCAATGGGAATAGAATGTAGTGACTGAGGGCAGAGGGCTGCAGTACTGAGGGGAGTGGGCTGCAGTGACTGAGGGGAGTGTGCTGCAGTGACTGAGGGCAGTGTGCTGCAGTGACTGAGGGGAGTGGGCTGCAGTGACTGAGGGGAGTGGTCTGCAGTGACTGAGGGGAGTGAGCTGCAGTGACTGAGGGGAGTGGGCTGCAGTGACTGAGGGGAGTGGGCTGCAGTGACTGAGGGCAGTGTGCTGCAGTGACTGAGGGGAGTGGGCTGCATGAACTGAGGGGAGTGGTCTGCAGTGACTGAGGGGAGTGGGCTGCAGTGACTGAGGGCAGTGGGATGCTGTCACTGAGGGGAGTGGATGCAGTCACTGAGGGGAGTGGTCTGCAGTGACTGTGGGGAGTGTGATGCAGTGACTGTGTGGTGTGGGTGGGCTGCCGTGACTGAGGGGAGTGGATGCAGTGACTGAGGGGAGTGGATGCAGTGACTGAGTGGTGTGGGTGTGCTGCAGTGACTGAGGGGAGTGAATGCAGTGACTGAGGGAAGTAGAAAGCAGCAACTGAGGGGAGTGGAATGTCGTCATTCAGAGGAATAGGACTGCACGATTATGCATTTTATAAAGACTGTGGTCTGACAGTCTCCGGACTCTAGTTAAAAGACTGATGACCTGTTCTGGTGCTCTCCACTCTGCACTCTCCCCTGTCTCTCTTCCTTTATTGCAGATCCAGAGACATCCCCAACTCAGGAACCTGAGGAACAATCAACTCGTGAATCGGCTGACCGTACATCCACTATTCCAGCGGGGTCTGCAGCCTCAGGTATCTGCCTTGTGTGCTCCATTCTAAGCAGCCTGTTCACCCAATGTTACTACTGAAATAATCTGTCCTCAGATTTATCCAGTATCTTAATGAGGGGTGTGGGATTTACTGAATGATGAGCGGGCAATAGGAGACCAAGTACAATGGGATGCAGTGACTGAAGAGAGGGTGATGAGAAGTGTGAGGGGAGTGGGATGAATGGACTCAGGTGAATGCGTGTAGTAATTGAGCTGAGTGGGATGTAGTGACAGAGGGGAGTGGGAGGCAATGACTGAGGGGAGTGGGCTGCAGTGACTGATTGGAGTGGGCTGCAGTGATTGATGGGAGTGAGCTGCAGTGAGTGAGGGGAGTGAGCTGCAGTGACTGAGGGGAGTGGCTTTCGGTCAATAAGCGGAGTGGGCTGCAGTGAATGAGGGGAGTGAGCTGCAGTGACTGAGGGGAGTGGGCTACAGTGACAGAGGGGAGTGGGTTTCAGTCACTGAGGGGAGTAGGCTGCAGTGAATGAGGGCAGTGAGCTGCAGTGACTGAGGGGAGTGGATTGCAGTGACTGAGGAGAGTGGGCTGCAGTTACTGAGAGGAGTGGGCTGCAGTGACTGAGGGGAGCGCGCTGCAGTGACTGAGGGGAGCGGGCTGCAGTGACTGAGGGAACTGGGCTGCAGTGAATGAGTGGAGTTGGCTGCAGTGACTGAGGGGAGTGGGCTGCAGTTACAGAGGGTAGTGGGAGGCAGTGACTGAGGGGAGTGGGCTGCAGTGACTGAGTGGTGTTGGCTGCCGTGACTGAGGGGAGTGGGATACAGTGACAGAGGGGAGTGGGCTGCAGTGACTGAGGGGAGCGGGCTGCAGTGACTGAGGGGAGTGGGCTGCAGTGACTGAGGGGAGCGGTCTGCAGCGACTGAGTGGAGTGGGCTGGAGTTACTGAGGGGAGTGGGCTGCAGTGAATGAGTGGAGTGGGCTGCAGTGACTGAGGGGAGAGGGCTGCAGTGAATGAGGGGCAAGGGCTGCAGAGACTGAGGGGAGTGGATGCAGTGTGTGAGGGGAGTGGATGCATTGATCGAGGGTCGTGGGATGCAGTGACTGATGGAAGTGGATGCAGTGACTGAGGGGTGAGGTGACTGAAGGGTTCGTGATGAGGAGATTGAGGGTAGTGGGAGGAGGAGTGTGAGGGGAGAGGGATGCAGTGACAGAGGGAAGTGCGATTCAGGGATGTAACGGCGTGAGATTGGAAGATTCCTGTGTTTATGTAGACTGGGGTTAAGAATTCTTCGTACTCTAGTACCAGCCTGATGACCTGCTTTGTTGTTGTCCACTCTGCACTCTCCACTTTCTCTCTTCCTTGATGGCAGATACCGAGACATCCCCAACTGAGAAACCCGAGGAAAAATACACTCGCGAAACTGCTGACCTTTCATCCACTGTTCCAGCGGGGTCTGCAACCTCAGGTAGCTGCCTTGTGGCATCCATTCTAAACACACTGTTCACTCAATGTAACTGCCGAAATCCTCTGCCCCTCAGATTCATCCAGTCTCTTATTGAGGGTACTGGGGTGTGGAGATTAATGTGTGTTGGACGAGGAGACTGAGGGGATTTGGATGCAATGATTGAGGGGTGCGAGATGCAGTGTCTGACGGGAATAGGATGCCCAGCTTGAAGTGGGTGGAATGAGGAGACTGAGGGAAGTGCTTTGAGAAGACTTAGGGGAGTTGGATGAGCAGTCTGGTTGGAATGGGATGAGGATTCCGAGGCCAGTTGGATGAGTAGACTGAGGTGAGTGGGATGTAGTAAGTGAGGGGTGTGGGGTTTAGTGATTGATTGGAGTGGGTTGCGGTGACTCGGGAGTGGGGTGTAGGGATAGAGGGACATACAAAGCAGTGACTGAGTGGAGTGAGGTTATTCTCTCTCATTCATGCTACTCTCGCTCCTGTTTTCTCTCACTACTGTAACTCCATTTCTCTCTCAGGACTGTCTTCCTCTCCTTTTCTACCTCCTGTCGCTCAGCTATTCTATCTCACTCCTGTTCTCTCGCACTCCTGTGCTGACTCTTTGTCTTTATCTCTTTCTCTCTTTCTCTGTCTCTCTCTCTCTCTCTGTTTCTCTGTCTTTATGTCTCTCTCTATATCTATCTCTCTGTGTCCCTCTGTCATTATCTGTCTCTCTGTCTCTCTCTCTCTGTCTGTCTCGTTCTCTCACGCCTGTCCTCTCTCCATTCCACCAAACAGTCGGAATCCTAGTGGAATTTATGTTATCTTTATTTGACCCTCTCGGACTCCTGGACTGCTTTGGCATCAGATGACACACTGTCCACACCTGAGGAATCTCCCAACTCTCGGGTGGATTCTGGTGAAAGAAAGAGCATTGCTGATTCTCAATAATACAGGGAAATGAAATCCCTCCCTCTGTCTTAGTCTGGAGCAAATATATCAGGTCAGAGTCTTTCAAAAACAGGTGTGGGATCGTTCTGTGCAGGATTCGCCATCGCTTTCAGACACTGGCATTGACATAAGTGCTATCAGAACAGAGGTTGCTGTCTCTTGTATTCTGTGTGTAAAATCATTGGGGAAAACACGGGAATATATAATCTGCTGCTTCACAAATCTTTGTTTAGGCTTCAATCTCAAGTACCTCTCTCTCGTTGATTTAATCTCCCTGTCTATCTGTCTCCCTTTCTTTCTGTCTCTCTCACTTTCTACCTATGATTCTCTCTGCCTCTCTCTTTCCCTCTCTGTATCTCTGTCTCTGTCTCTATTCCTTGACTTTCTTTGACTTTCTCTGTCTCTCTGATTCTCTCTCACTCTGTCTCTCGCTCCTTCTCTCTCTCGTTCCTTCTCTCTCTCTCTGATTCTCTCTCTTTGATTTTCTCTCTCTCTGTTTCTCTCTCCTTCTCTCTCTGATTCTCTCTGTCTCTTTCTGTCTCTCTGTCTGTCTGTCTGTCTCATCTTTCTATGATTCTCTCTCTGTGTCTCTCTCTCCTCCTGTTTCTCTCCTTCTCTCTCTCTCTGTCTCTCTCGCCTTCTCTCTCATTCTCTCTCTGTCTCTCTCCTTCTCTCTCTCTGATACTCTCTCTCTGTCTTTCTTTCGCCTTCTCTCTCTGATTCTCTGTCTCTCTCTTCTTCTTGCTCTCTCTCCTTCTCTCTCTGATTATCTCACTGTCTCTCTCTTGCCTTCTCTCTCTCTGATTCTCTCTCTGATACTCCCTCTGTCTCTCTCTCCTTCTCTCTCGCGCCTTCCCTCTCTGATTCAAACTCTCTCTCTGTCTCTCTCTTCTCCTTCTTGCTCTCTCTCTCTCTCTCTCTCTCTCTCTCTCTCTCTCTTTCTCTCTCTCTCTGTGTGATGAGGCAAAGGTGTGAGAGAATGCCGCAAAGAGAGACTTGAAAGCAAATCGGGAGAGGGTATAAAAGCAGGCGAGAGAATGGAGGGCAGAGAACGAATATACAGAAAGAGTAGAATGGAGACAAGAGGGGTGAAATAAAAAGTGAATAAAAGCGAGGGAAGGAAAATAGCGAATTCAAAAACCGAGGAAAGAGAGCATGAAATAAAGTGGAGCAAGAGTTCTAAATACATCCCGTGACCTGCGCTTAACTCTCAGCGTGTTTAACCTTTTGAAGTTGTGACTGTTGTTTTTAGATATTAAGTACCAGCGGATTAATGTGCAGATCACTTCGATGACAGAACTCGATGATGAAACGGCGAAGAGAATCGTTGTGGAGAGGGTGAGAGACTGCACTGCACTGAGAGAAAACAGAGGGCGACACCTGATCCTCCCTCACGCTGTCTGAATTCACTGATGGGCATCTCCACCTCAAATATGTAACCAGCTCCACTTCCCCCTCTGGATATCATCCTGTCACCCAGACCACGTCATTCATGCAGCTGTGGTAAAGAGCAGCTCGCGGGGTTGAATGGTTATCTCCTGTTCCTGTGTAACAGGCTCTAGGGGCTGAATTGGCTCCTCAGGTTCCTGTGTAACAGGCTAGAGGGGGTGAATGGCCTCCTTCTGTTCCTCTATAACAGGCTCGATGGGCAAACTGACCTCCTCCTGTTCCTGTGTAACAGCCTGTGAAAGGGCTGAATGGCCTCCTCTTGTTCTTCTGTAGCAGGATTGAGGGGCAGAATGGCCTCTTCCGGTTCCTGTGTGACAGGCTCGAAGGGCTGAATGGCTTGCTGAGATTAGGATCATTTCGCTTTGTCGCTCATTTTCTCTGTCTGTCCCTCTCTCCCCCCTCTGTCTCTTACTCTCTCTCTGTATGTCTCTGTTTCTCTCCCATTCTATTTCTCACTTTCTTTCTCTCTCTCCCCCGTCCCTCTCTCTCTCTCTCTCTCTATCTGTCTCTCTCTCTCTCTCTGTTTCTCAAACATTCTCTCTTCCTCACTCTCTCTCTCTCCATCTGTCTCTGTCTTTCTCTTTCTTTCACTATCTCTCTGTCTATCTTTCTCTCTCTGTCTCTATCTTTCTCATACACTGTCTTTCTCTGTCTATCTCTCTCTTTCTCTGTCTCTATCTTTCTGTCTTTTTCTCTCTGTCACTGACTCTCTCTGTCTATCTTTCTCTCTCTGTCTCTTTCTTTCTCTCTCATACACTGTCTTTCACTGTCTCTCTCTCTCATGTCTCTCTCTCACTGTTTCTAATACACTCTCTTTCTCTCCCTCTCAATCTGTCTCTATCTCTCTCTGTGACTGTCTCTCTCTGTCTAACTTTCTCTCTGTCTCTGTCTTTCTCTCTCATACACTGTCTTTTTCTGTCTATCTCTCTGTCTCTGTCTCTGTCTCTATCGTTCTGTCTTTTTCTCTCTGTCACTGTCTCTCTCTCTATGTTTCTCATATTGTGTCTATCTCTTTCACTGTCTCTCTCTGTCTATCTATCTAATTCTCTCTCTGTCTCTGTCTTTCACTGTCGCTGTCACTGTCTCTCTCTCTGCATCTCTCTCATACTCTGTATCTCTCTTTCTGCCTCTTTCTCTCTTTCTCTCTGTCTATCTCTCTTCCCTCCCCAGCCTTGCTGCAACACTCATCCTTTCTCCTCTCTGTGATGCAGGTGAAGATGATGTTGAAGGATCAATGTCCGAACGAGGTGTTCGATCTGAGTCCGGATGACGTTCAGTGCTCGGCTTCGCACCCTCTGGAAGAATGAATGTGACCGACCCGTCAGCGAGTGCCCGGAGCCCGTGATCCGGTGTCCGTGTGTTTCACAGCCTCGCTCGATTACGGCTCTGCCTCACCTTCACCTTGTTTAACACAAGGAAACTGTCAGCAAAGGGTTAATCTCCAACTAGACGTGTGCTATTCTTATATCGCTATTGATTCCTCTTCATACTGCAGGGGTGTGGGAGCTTGTCGTCTTTGCTTTGTTCAATAACATCCCATTTTACGTAGTGACCACTGGACTGCTGAACCGAGACTCATCCGACAGCTCTGGCCCATTTCAGGAGGAAGTGATCTGCTGCTTAATGAGGGAATTTCATTAAAGACCTACCACTGTGTAGAGGTTCATAAGCTTCAGGGAGCTGTCAGCACTGATAACAGGCGCAAGCGCAACAGATACTCCCGGTAAAAGGACAACCTGTGGGAAGACATCAGCTTTTTAACAGGGGTTTCTGTAGATTGGGGAAATTAGTTGATTCTGGACTTTACAGAATCAATCATTGACATATAAGTAAAGATTTTATTTGGTAGAATAGCAATTATGTGTGACAAAAGCTAAATGCTTCATAAGATAGCGAAGTAAATAAGTTATACCGAGCTCATCAGCCCACTGGAAAAAGTAAGGGAATTAGCTTTATTAACTGAAGTTACTGATAAGGGGAGGGTCCTTTGAGATTCTCCTTATACGGCGTTTTATTCCTGAGGAAGTGGAAAGCGAGATGTTTCCATCTTCAGTCACGTCAATCAAAAGAAGTGTTGTAAAATTACCCATTGGTCACCATTCTTTAGTGTAAAGATGGAAAACTGCACACGTGAGCCAGCCATGGTCAGGGCTGTGTAGCTTCCATTGATGGACATTTGAACAAGAAAACCTGTAGCTTAGAAAGATATGAATAAAGTGGAAGACGGTTATGAGGATTTGGATTGCAATGGTTTGAAGTGCCTGAATACTGAGCTCAGAACTGTAATGCATTTGAGTCCCTGACGATCGGATGTGTGTTTGTAATCCCGATCTTTTTTGTGTATGTTTAATTGCTATTGCATGATCTGTACGCTCATAAAATCTATGAACGCTTAATCTGAACGTTTCAAGAAGCTTATTGATCTTGGAGAAATGGCTTGATCATCGGATCATGACAAACCTGTGTTTTTCCGGTAAGGAACGCTCGCTGTTAGATGATTGGTGAAATCTGGGATCATTTGGAATGCTACATTAACTGGTGGGGCTGTCCTGTCCCGCATTCCCAGCAGCAAGTGCTGCTCCATTGTATTCTGCTCAGTGCGGACACCTTGGCCAATCCATCTGACTCAAGGGGTTACATTGGAGCATCGGATCAGGAGTAGGTGCTTCAGGCCATCGAGCCTGTTTCCACATTCAATGAAATCATGGCTCATCTGTAACTTAATTCAATTTACCCGCCTTGGTTCCATATCCGTTAATGCCCTTACCCAACAAAACTCTCAGTTTTGAAATTTGCAATTGACTTCCATCCTCAACAGTTTTTTTGTGAGAGGGAGTTCCAGATTTCCTCTACCTTTTGTGTGAATAAATGCTTCCTGACATCACCCCTGAACGGCCTAGCTCTAATTTTTGAGGTTATGTCCTCTTGTTCTGGACCCCCTTCAACAGAGGAAATAGTTTCCGTCTATCTACCTTATCAATTCCTTTAATGATCTTAAACACCTCAATTAGAAAACGCCTTAATCTTCTAAACTTGAGGAAATAAAATTCTAGTCTGTGCATCTCATCCTCATAATTTAACCATTTTGCTCTGGCATCATTCTGGTGAATCGGCGCTGCACCACCTACAACGCCAATATATCCTTCCTGAGGTGCGGTGACCAGAACTGAACACAGTTTCTCCACATGGGTCCTGACCAGAGCTTCACACAACTGTAGCATAAACTTCCAGCCCTCTGTATTCCAGCCCTCTTTGAGATAAAGGCCAACAGTCCATTAGCCTTGTAATTACTTTACCACAAAATAGATCTGTTATAATGTCATTGCAGTGAGCAGTAGGTCAATCTATGGAACATGCTCCACAGGGGGATGCTGGAAGCAGATATTCCCTGCACATTAAAGAGATTTCTCTGACGGATAGCGTATGAGTAACCTGAGGCATGACATGTGTTGAGTGTAGCGTGGCTTTGGCTGAATAGGTGACTTTGGAACTATTGTTCCAAAGCTCTCCACCACTGGGGTTGTCCTCATCATGTTTGGTCTGTAGTAGACTAATTGAACGAGATTGATTGCTGTGATTAGTCAACAACTCCATTATCATTGTATCATGCGCCGACCAGAATGGGAGAATGTGAACTCGATGGGCCTTGGTCTCTGTTCGTCCAGCAATCTCAATGGAATGTACCTGATTCGGCCCCAGTTTGGCTCAGATCGGGAATAAACTACCTGGCGTTCCTTCAAATACCCACTGGACTTTGTCCTACTGTAGTCTTCCATCCAGTTACCCAGCTCTCCTCTAAGCTGCTCCTAGTAGGCAATCTGAATCCTACTCTCCTTTCCACCTCGGTTCCAAATCCTGTAAACGTGACTCCAAATCCTGCTAACGTAAAGGAAGATGGTTGTTGTTTTTGGATGTCAATCATCTCAGCCCCAGTCCATCGCTGCTCGAGTGTCCCAGGGCAGTATTCTAGGCTCAACCATCTTCAGCTGCTTCATCAATGACCTTCCCCCGTCATAAGGTCAGAAGTGGGTTTGATTGTTGATGACTGCACAGTGTTCAGTGCCATTCGCAACTCCTCAGATAATTAAGCAGTCCGTGCCCAAGTTCAGAAAGACCTGGACAACATTCAGTCTTGGGCTGATAAGTTCAAGAAACAAAATAGTGTCTCGCCAACGCCACTTGACATTCAATGGTACCATCGTTGAATCCCCCACCATCTACGTCCTGGGGGTTACCATTGATCATAAACTGAACTGGACTCTCCACAAAAATACTGTGGCTAAAGGAACAGGTCAGAGGTTGGGTATTCTGCAACGTGTGACTCATCACGTGGCTTCCGAAATACGTTCCACCATTTACAAGACAAAAGTCAGGATTGACTCATGAGTGCAGCTCCAACAACACTCAAGAAGCTCGACAAAATCCAGGACAAAGCAGCCTGCTTGATTTTCACCCCAGCCACCACTTTAAACATTCACTGCCTCCACCAAATGCGCACCGTGGCTGCAGTGAGTACCATCTCTACAAGATGTATTGCAGCAAGAAGCCAAGGCTTCTTCGGCAGCACCTCCCAAACCCCGTTACCTCTTATACTTCGAAGGATAAGGGCAGCAGGCATTGGGAACACCACCACCTCCAAGCTCCCCTCCAAGTCACACACCCTGACTTGGAAATATATCGCCGTTACCTCATCGTCTCTGGGTCAAAGTCCTGGAACTCTCCCCCCTCCTCATAACAGCACTGTGGACTGCAGCGGCTCACGATCGCCGTCTCAAGGGCAATAGATGATTCCCTTGCCAGCGACAGCAACATCCCGTGATTGAAAAAGAAAACATGAAACAAAACAACTCCCAGTACAGCTCGGCTGTTTCACAGCACGATCCAAATCACCGGCAATCCCGGGCACCTCGCTCCTTGCTTCCATATTTCCACTGGCTCAGCTACGTTCCCCGAGGAGACTACAATATTACCCGCAGACGATGTTAAGACCGTGTGGTTTATATGAGGACAGAAAACAGAGAGTAGGAATAAACGGGTCATTTTCAGGATGGCAGGCTGTTTCTTGTTGGGTACCACAAGGATCAATGCTGGGGCTTTAGCTATTTACAATCTATATTAATGATTTAGAAGTAGGACCGAGTGTAACGCATACAAATTTGCTGATGATACAAAATTAGTTGGGAAAATGAGTTGCGAGGTGGACATAAAGAGCTTGCAAAGGGACATAAGTGAGTGGGAAAGAAGGTGGCAGAAGGAGCATAATGTGGGGAAGTGTGAGGTCATTCATTTTTTTGGGAACAATGGAAAAACAGAATATTGTTAACTGTTGGGAAACTTTTAAATGTTGGTGTTCGAAGGGATTTTGGGTGTCCTTGTATACGAAACACAGAAAGTTAACATGCAGGTATAGCAAGCATTTCGCAAGGCTAACGGTATGTTATCATTTAATGCAAAGGGTTTGGAATACAACAGTAAGAACGTCTTGCTGCTATTGTACAGGGCTTTGGTGAGACCACACCTGGAGTACTGTGCACAGTTTTGGTCTCCGTACCTAAGAAAGGATATACTTATCTTAGAGGGGGTGTAACGAAGGTTCTCTAGAATGATTCCTTCGATGAGAGGGTTGTCATATGAGGAGAAATTGAGTAGAATGGGTCTATACTCTCTGGAGTTTAGAAGAATAAGATCTGATCTCATTGAAACATATAAGATTCTGAAGGGGATTGACAGGGTTGACGCTGAGAGGCTGCTTCCCCTGGCTGGAGTGTATTGAACTAGGGGTCATAGTCTCAGCATTATGGGTCGGCCTTTTAGAACTGAGAATAGAAGAAATTGTTTCACTCAGATGGTTATGAATCGTTGGAATGCTCTACCCCAGAGGGCTGTGGAATCTCTATCGTTGAGTATATTCAAGGCTCAGTCGCTGGATTTCTGGACTCTATAGGATATGTGGATAGTGCTAGAAATTGGAGTTGTGTTCGAACATTAGCCATGATCTTCTTTAATGTGGAGCAGTCTCGAGGGGACGAATGGACTATTCCTGCTCCTGTTTCTTATGTTCTTATAAGGTGTTTCTGTTCCCCTTTTCACCTCGTGTCCCCCTTTCCTGGTACAGGATGTAGCATTCCCATCTAAATCTCTCTCTCTCTCTTCATCTCCCTCTGTGTCTCTCTCCCTCTCACCCTCTCTCTCTCTCTCTCTATTCCCACTTGGTCCATCTCTGTCTGTCTCTCACTCTCTCTTTCTCTCTCTTCATCTCGCTCTATCTCCTGCTCGGTGTATGTCTCTCTTTCCCACTTGGTCCATCTCTGTCTTTCTCTCTCTCCCTCTCTCTTTATCTCACTCCCTCTGTCCCTCTCTCTTTCTCCTCTCTCTCTGTCTCTCTCTCTCACTCTGTTTCGTTCTCTCTCACTCTCACTCTGACTGGTCTATTCTGTGAGTATTGACAAGCTGGCGGACAGGAAGGTGGTGCCGGCGGTGGCCATGTTGGCGGTCCCCTTGATGGATAAGGTCACTTCCTGTGAGATGCACTGAGCCCACATTCCGCGCACACTCGGCGGACCTGAAATCCTAACACCTACTTCCCCCCATTTCTCACCACTTCGCCATTTATTTCCCTCGCCTCCCATTTCGTACCCTCGTCTCGCATTCCTTTCCCCTTTCCATATTTCTTTCCCCCTTCTCCCCCCTGTCATTCCTACTTCTCCGCACTTGCGCTGTTGGGAGGGTTTATGCCAATTTGGCTGGGGGATGCGCACCAGGATGAAATATCAAAGGAGTAGAAAAAAGGTGGACAGAACACTGGGAGAGGCAAGTAGCACTAGAGTAGAAATATAGTTGAGAAATATGAGGCATCAGACTGAAGGCAAATGCGATGAAGTCTAAGACGGGTTTGGAGAGCATGTACATGAATCCTGTGTGGTAAATAAGGTTGGTGCTGAAGGCACAAGTCGCCACATGCGACTATGATATAGTGGCAATAACAGAGACCTGGCTGAAAGAAGGGAAGGTTTGCGAACTTAATATTCCTGGCTACAAGGTATTCAGGAAAGATAGGAAAGAAAAGAAAGGAGGGTTTGTAGCTGTATTGATAACATTAACTATTACAGCACTGGAAAGGGATGAGGTGGTTGTGGGGTCAAAGACAGAATCTATTTGGTTAGAATTAAGGAACAATAGAGGAGATATTACGCTTCTCGGTGTACACTATAGGCCACCAATTAGTGGGAAGGAGAAAACGGAGCAAATTTGCAGGCAAATTACTGAAAGATGCAAGAATTACAGAGTCGTGATATCGGGGGACTTCAGTTATCCTAATACAGACTGGGATTGTAACAGTGTAAAGGGCAAAGAGGGGGAGGAGTTCCTCAACTTTATACAAGAGAACTTTCCTGGCCAGTCCAACGAGGAAGGAATCAGTGCTTGATCTAGTTCTGGGGCATGAAGTGGGGCAAATGAAGCATGTTTCAATGGGGAGGGTGATTAGGAGAACAGTGATCATAATATCATCAGGATTAGAATAGTTATGGAAATGGACACGGAATAATAAAACGTAAAAATAGTTAACTGGAGGAGGGCTAATTTCAGGGAGTTATAAAGGGATCTGGCCCAGGTGCATTGGAATCGAAGGTTGGTCGGTAAAACAGTAATTGAACAACGGGAGGCCTTCAAAGAGGAGATGGTTCGGGTACAGAGTAGACACATTCCCATGAGGGGAAAGGAAGGGCCTCCTATGATCGAGAACCCTGAATGACAACAACTTGCAATGATATAGCGCCTTTCAATTTTTAAAATCCTTATGTCAGCTTTAGCTCAGTGGGTAGCACTCTCGGCTCTTCATTGGCTGTAATGCCTTTTAGGACGTCCTGGGGTCGTGAAAAGCGCTAAATAAATGTAAGACAGTCTTTCTTTAAATGTGACTCTACCAACCTTTCAGGCAGTGAGTTCCAGACCCCCACCACCCTCTGGGTGATAACATTTCTTCTCAACTCCCCTCCAATCATTATAACAATTACTTTAACTCTATACTCCCTGGCTATTGCCCTCGCTGCTAGGGGAAATAGGGTCTTCATATCCACTTTATCTAGGCCCCTCATACATTTTATGCACCTCAATTAATTCTCCCCTCAGCCTCCTCTGCTCCAAAGAAAATAACCCCAGCCTTTCCAATCTTTCCTCATAGCTGACATTCTTCCGTCCTGGCAACACCCTCGTAAATATCATCTGTACACTCTCCAGTGCAAGCACATCTTTCCTGTAATGTGGCAAACAGAACTGTCAGCAGTACTCTAGCTGTGGCCTGAGTAGAGTTTTATACATTTCAAGCATAACCTCCCTGATCTTATATTCTATGCCACGGCTAACAAAGTAAACTGTCCTGTATGCCTTCTTAACCAACTTACCTATCTTTCCTACTACCTTCAGGGAACTATGAACATGCACTCCAAGGTAATTCTGTTACTATACAATTCTCAGTATCCTACCATTTATTCTGTATTCCCTTGCCTCGTTCGCTCTCCCCAAATGCATTAACTCACACTTCTTCGAATTGAATTCCATTTGCCACTTTTCTGCCCACCTGACCAGTCCATTGATATCTTCCTGCAGCCTTCAGCTTTCTTCCTCACTAACAATCAAACAGCCGAATGTGAATCATCTGCAAAATTCTTAATCATCCCCCTACAATGACGTCTAAATCATTGATATATACCACAAAAAGCAAGGGACCTCGTAATGATCCATGTGGATGTAGTGCCAGAGAACTGGAGGAATGCAAATGTTAAACCGCTGTTTAAAAAGTGGGAGAGCGATAAACCCAGCAACTGCAGTGCAGTCAGCCTAATTTGCACATGGAAAAGTATGTCTAAAAAATGAAATGAGGTGGAGATGCAGGTGTTGGACTGGGGTGGACAGAAGTGAGAAGTCGCACAACACCAGGTTATAGTCCAACAGTTTCATTTGAAATCACAAGCTTTCGGAGCTGCTGCTCCTTCGTCAGGTGAAATGAAGGAATACAAATCAGTCAAGCACATATAGACAGAGAACAATGCCTGTGCAGCGTACAATGTCAGACGACTACAGTTAATCTTTCCGACTGCATTTTATCACACCTCAGCGTAAATCCTTATTGCTCTGACATAAGGAATGTTGCTGAGGATCAGTGTGAAATGGAAAGAGTGTCAATCCTTATTGCTCTGAAATGAGGCTTGTTACTGAGGTTGAGTATGAAGTGGAGACAATGTAAATCCTTATTACATAGTCTGACATTAGGATTGTTACTAAGGGTGAGCGTGAAATGCAGGCTGTGTCAATCCTTATGGCTCCCTCTGACATCAGGATTTTTAATGAGGGTGATCGGGAAATGGAGAGAGTGTCAATCCTTATTGCTCTGACATTACGATCGATTCAGAGGTGAGTGTGAAATGTAGACAGTGTCAATCATGATTGCTCTGATATTAGGATTGCTACTGAAAAGAGTGAAATTGAGACAGTGTTTATCTTATTGCTCTGACATTAGGATTGTTAATGAGGGTGAGTGTGAAATGGAGCTTTTCAATCCTTATCGATCTGACTTCAGAGTTGTTACTGTAGTGAATGAAATAGAGACAGTGTCAATCCTTATTGCTCTGACATTAGCATTGTTAATTAGTGTGAGTGGGAAATGGAGACAGTTTCGATCCTTATTGCTCTGTCTGACATTAGGATGTTACTGAGGATGCGTATAAAATGGAGACACAGTCAGTCCATATTTCTCTGATATTAGGATTGTTACTGAGGGTGAGTGTGAAATGGAGAGACTGTCAATCCTTATTGCTCTGACATTAGGATTGTTAATGAGGATGAGTGTGAAATGGAGACAGTGTCAAACTTTATTGCTGTGACTTTAGGATTGTTACTGAGGGTGATTGGGGAATGGACACAATGTCAATCCTAATTGCTCTGACTGACATGAGGAGTGTTACTGAGAGTGAGCTTGAAATGGAGACGGTGTCAAATCTTTTTGCTCTGTCTGATATTTCGATTGTTAATGAGGGTGAGGGTGAAATGGGGGCATGCGTAAATCATTACTGCTCTAACATTAGGAATGTTACTGAAGGTGAGTTTGAAATGGAGACAGTTTCTATTCTTATTGCTCTAGCACTGCTTGTTACTGAGGCTGAGTGTAAAGTAGAGACAGTGTTGAGCATTATTACTCAGACATTAGGATTGTTACTGAGTGTGTGTGTGGAATGTAGACAGTGTTAATCCTTATTGCTCTGTGTGACATTAGGAGTGTTACTGAGGGTGAGTGTGAAATTGAGACAGTGTAAATCCTTATTGCTCTGAGATCAGGATTAATACTGAAGGTGACTGGGAAATGGAGACGTGTCAATCCTTATTGCTCTGACATCAGGATTGTTACTGAGCGTGATTGGACAATGGCGACAGTTTTATACCTTATTGACTGGCACTAAGACTTTTACTCAGTGTGTGCATTATGTGGAAACAGTGCCAAACCTTATTGCTCTGGCATTAGGATTGTTACTGAGGATGATTGGGAAATGGACAGATTGTCAATCATTATTGCTCTGACATTAGCATTGTTGCAGAGGGTGATTGGAAAATGGGGGCAGTGGCAAATCATGTTGCTCTGTCTGACATTAGGTTTGTTACTGATGGTGAATGTAAAATGGAGACAGTGTCGATCCTTATTGCACTGTCTGACATTAGGATGTTACTGAGGATGAGTTGGAAATGGAGATAGCGTTAATCCATATTGCTCTAACATTAGGATTGTTACTGAGGGTGAGTGTGAATTGCAGACAGTGTCAGATCCTATTGCTCTGACATCAGGATTGTTAATGATGTTGAGTGTGAATTGGAGGCATTGTCAATCCTTAGTAACAATCCTAATATCAGAGCAGTAAGGATTGACACTCTCTCCATTTCACACTCACCCTCGTTAACAACCCTAGTGGCAGAGCATTAAGGGTGGGTGTGAAATTGAGACAGTTTCAATCTTTATTACTCTGACATTAGGATTGTTACTGAGGGGGAGTGGGACATGGCGTCCGTGTCAATCTTTATTGCTCTGTCTCACATTAGGATAGTTACTGAGGTTGATTGTGAAATGGAGGCAGGGTCAAATCTTTTTGCTCTGTCTGACATTAGGATTGTTAACGAGAGTGAGTGTGAAATGGAGACAGTGTCAAAATGTCTTACTTTGTCTCTTGGAAGTTTTACTGAGGGTGATTGGGAAATGGAGCCAGTGTCTAATCTTGTTGCTCTGTCTGACATTAGGATTGTTACTTAGGGTGAGTGGGAAATGGACAGAGTTTCAATCCTTATTGCTCTGTCTGAAATTGGGATGTTACTGAGCATGAGTTAGAAATTCGGACAGATTGTAAATCATTATTGCTCTGGCATTAGCATTGTTACAGAGGGTGTTTCGGAAATTGACAGTGTCAATCCTTATTGCTCTGACATTAGGATAGTTAAAGATGATGATTCTGAAATGGAGACAATGTCAATCCTAAATGCACTGAAATTAGGATTGTTACTGAGGGTGAGTGTGAAATGTAGTCAGTGTCAATCCTTATTGCACAGTCTGACATTTGGATTGTTACTGCTGGTGAGTTGGAAAAGGAGACAGGGTCAATTCTTACTGTTTCAATTTAGGATTGTTACTGAGGTTGAGCTTGAAATGGAGAATGGGTCAATGCTTATTGCTCTATCTTTAAGATTGTTATTGATGGTGAGTCTGAATGGAAGCAGTGTCAATCCTCACTGCTCTGACATTAGGACTGTTACTTAAGCTGAGTTTAAAATGGAGGCAGTGTCAATCCCAACTGTTCTGACATAGGGATTGTAACTGAGGGTGAAGGGGAAATGGAGGCAGCATCAATTATTATTGCTCTGACATTAGGATTGCTAGTGAGGATGAATGGGAAATGAAAAATGTGTCGATCCTTATTGCACTGTCTGGCATGAGCATTGTTCCTGAGGGTGAGTTAGAATTGGAGACAGTGTAAATCGTTATTGCTCTGAAATTACTTTGTTACTGAGGACGTGCCGGAAATGGGGACAGTGTAAATCGTTATTGCTCTGACATTAGGATTGTTACTCAGGGTGATTATGAAATGGAGTCAGTGTAAATCGTTTTTGCACAGTCTTACATTAGGATTGTTACTGAGGGCGAGTGGGAAATGGAGACAGCGTCAATCCTTATTGTTCTCACTTTAGGATTGTTAGAGAGTGTGAGTGTGAATGGAGACAGTGTCAATTCTTATTGCTCTCACATTAGGATTGTTACTGGGGGTGAGTGTGAAATGGAGACTGTGTCATTCCTTATTACATAGTCTGATATTAGAATTGCTACTGAGCATGAGTGGAAAATGGAGATAGTATCAATCCATATTGCTCTGACATTATGATTGTTACTAATGGTGAGTTTGGATTGGAGACAGTGTTAATCCTTATTACATAGTCTGATATTAGAATTGCTACTGAGCGTGAGTGGAAAATGGAGATAGCATCAATCCATATTGCTCTGACATTATGATTGTTAATAATGGTGAGTGTGGATTGGAGACAGTGCTAATCCTTATTGCTCTGACATTCGCATTGTTACTAATGGTGATTTGAAAATGGAGACAGTTTCAATCTATAGATATGTGAAGAGAAAATCATTGATGAAGTCAAGCCGAGGTACCTTGCAGTCAGAATGAGGGGAAATAATAATGGGGAACAAAGAAATGGCTGACCAATTAAATCCATACTTTGGTTCTGTCTTCACAAAGGAGAACACAAATAACCTCCGAGAGATGTCGGGGATCATCGGGTCTAATGAGAGGGAGGAACTGAATGAAATCAGTAATTGTACGGAAATGTAGTTTGGGAAATTGATGGGATTGAATGCCGATAAATCCCCAGGGCCTAATAAACTACATCCTAGCGGACGTAAGGAAGTGGCCCCAGAAATAGTAGATGCATTGCTGGTCATCTTGCAAAATTATATATACTCTGTAACAGTCCCCATGGATTGGAGTGTAGTTAATGTAACCCCACTATTCAAAAAAGGTGGTAGAGAGAATACGGGGAATTATAGACCGGTAAACCTGTCATCGGTAGTGGTGAAAATGCTAGAGTCCATTATAAAATATGTAATAGCAGAGCACTTGGAAAACAGTGGCAGGATCGGACAAAGTCAACATTGATTTACAAAAGCTAAATCGTGCTTGACTAATCTACTGGAATTATTTGAGGATGTAACTGGTAGAATAGATAAGGGAGAATCGTTGGATGTGGTGTATTTGGACTTTCAGAAGGCTTTCGATAAGGTCCCGTATAAGAGATTAGCGTGCAAAGTTAAAGCACATGGGATTGGGGGTAATGTAATGAGTTTGCTAGAGAACTGGTTTGCAGACAGGAAGCAAATATTTGGAATGAATGGGTCTTTTTTTCAGAATGGCAGGCAGCGACTAGTGGGGTACCGCAGGGACCTGTGCTAGGACCCCAGTTATTCACAATATATATTAATGATCTAGACGAGGGAACTAAATGTAATATCTTGAAGTTTACAGACGAAACAAAGTTGGGTGGGCGTGTGTGCTGTGAGGAGCATGCAGAGAAACTACAGTATGATTTGGACAGGTTGGGTGATTTGGCAGATGCATGGCAGATGCAATATAATATGGCTAAATGCGAGGTTATCTACTTTGGTGGCAAAAACAGGAAGGCAGATTATTATCTGAACGGCAATTGATTGGGAAAAGGGGAAATGCAACGAGACATGGGTGTCCTTGTGCACCAGTCGCTGAAGGTAAGCATGCAGGTGCAGCAGGCGGTTAAGAATGTAATGGTATGTTGACCTTCATAGCGAAGGATTCGAGTACAGGAGCAAGGATGTCTTGCTGCAGTTGTACAGGGCCTGGGTGAGACCACACCTTAAGTATTGTGTGCAGTTGTGGTTGCCTTATCTGAGGAAGGATGTTCTTGCCTTGGAGGGAGTGTAGCGAAGATTCACCAGACTGATACCTGGGATGGCAAGAATGACGTATGAAGAGAGATTGCGTCGATTAGGCTTGTATTCGCTCGAGTTTAGAAGAATGAGAGGGGATCTCATTGAAACTGATAAAGTTCTAACAGGACTAGACAGACTAGATGCAGGAAGGATGTTCCCGATGGCCGGGGAGTCCAGAACCATGGTTCACACTCTAAAGATAAGGGGTAAGTCATGTAGGACTGAGATGAGGAGGAATTTCTTCACCCAGAGAGTGGTGAACTTGTGGAATTCTCTACCACAGAAAGCCGTTTAGGCCAATTCATTAAATATATTCAAGAAGGATTTATACATATTTTTTAAGGGTAACGGGTTCAAGGGATATAGGGCGAACGCAGGGACAGGGTACTGAATTAAATGATCAGCCATGATCTCATTAAATGGCGGAACAGGCTCGAGGGGCCGAATGGCCTACTCTTGCTCCTATCTTCTATGTTTCTATGAAAAGTCTGACATTCGCATTGTTTCTGAGGGTGAGTGGGAAATGGAGACACTATCAATCTTTGATGCTCTGACATTAGGATTGTTCGTGATGTTTGAGTGTGGACTGGAGACAGCGTCAATCCATATTGCTCTGACTTTAGGATTATAACTGAGTGTGAGTGTAAAATGGAATCAGTGTTAATCCGCATTGCTCTGACATTTGGATTGTTGCTGTGGGTGAGTGCTAAATGAAGCCAGGGTCTATCTTTATTGATCTGACATAAGGATTGTTACTGAGGATGAGTGGGAATTGGAGAGAGTGTCAATCCTTATTGCCCTGACATTAGGGTTGTTACTGAGGGTGAGTTTGAATGAAGACAGTGTCAATCCTTATTGCTTTGACATTAGCATTGTTACTGATGCTGAGTTGGAAATGGAGAGATTATCAATCCTTAGTGCTATGACTTTAGGATTGTTACTGGGGGTGAGTGTGAAATGGAGACTGTTTTAATCCTTAATGCTCTGACATTAGCATTGTTACTGATGGTGATTTCGAAATGCAGAGCGTTTCAATCATTATTGCTCTGGCTTTACTATTGTTACTGAGGATGAGTGTGAAATGGCGTTAGTGTCAATCATTTTTGCACAATCTGACATGAGGATAGTTGCTGGTGATGAGTTGGAAATGGAGACAGGGTCAAATTTTACTGCTCTGACATTAGGATTGGTACTGAGGCTGAGTTAGAAATGGGGACCATGTCAATCCTTATTGCTCTGACATTACGATCGAAACAGAGGTGAGTGTGAAATGTAGACAGTGTCAATCCTTGTTGCTCTGACATTAGGATTGTTACTGAAGTAAGTGAAATTGAGACAGTGTTTATCTTTATTGCTCTGATATTAGGATATTTAAAAAGGGTAGTGGGAAATGGAGGCAGTGTCAAGCCTTATTGCTCTGATATTAGGATTGTTACTGAGGATGAGTGTGAAATGGAGACAGTGTCAATCCTTATTGCTCGGACATTAGGTATGCTACTGAATGTGAGTGTGAAATAGAGACAGTGTCAATCTTTATTGCCCTGACATTAGGATTGTTAATGAGGGTGATTTTGAAATTCTGACTTTCAATCCTTATCGCTCTGACTTCAGGATTGTTACTGAGGCTGATTGGGCAATGGCGAAATTTTCAATCCTTTTTGCTCTGGCACTAACATTTTTCATCAGGGTGTGCATTATGTGGAAACAGTGTCAAACCTTATTGCTCTGGCATTAGGATTGTTACTGAGTGTGATTGGGAAATGGACAGATTGTCGATCATTATTGCTCTGACATTAGCATTGTTGCAGAGGGTAATTGCGAAATGGGGCCAGTGTCAAATCATGTTGCTCTGTCTGACATTAGGTTTGTTACTGATGGTGAATGTGAAATGGAGACAGTGTCGATCCTTATTGCTCTGTGTGACATTAGGAAGTTACTGAGGATGTGTAGGAAATGGAGACACCATCAATCCTTATTGCTCTGACTCTAGGATTGTTACTGAGGGTGATTGGGAAATGGAGTCATCGTCAATCCATATTTCTCTGACTTTAGGTGTGTTAATATGTTTGAGTGTGAATTGCAGACAGTGTGAAATCTTATTGCACTGACATTAGGATTGTTACTGAGGGTCAGTATGAAATGGCGACATTGTCAATCCTTATTGCTCTGACATTCGGATTGTTAATAAGTTTGAGTGTGAATTGGAGGGATTGTCAATCCTTAGTAACAATCCTAATGTCAGAGCAGTAAGGATTGACACTCTCTCCATTTCACACTGACCCTCGTTAACTATCCTAATATCAGAGCATTAAGGGTGGGTGTGAAATGGAGACAGTTTCAATCTTTATTACTCTGATATTAGGATTGTTGCTGAGGGTGAGTGGGAAATGGCGTCCGTGTCAATCTTTGTTGCTCTGTCTGACATTAGGATTTTTACTGAGGTTGAGTGGGAAATGGAGACAGTGTCTGTCCTTATTGCTCTGCCTAAAATTGGGATGTTACTGAGGATGAGTTAGAAATTTGGACAGATTGTCAATCATTATTGCTCTGACATTAGGATTGTTGCTGAGGGTGAGTTTGAAATGGAGAAGCGTCAATGCTTATTGCTCTTTCTTTAGGATCGTTGCTGTTGGTGAGTCTGAAGTGGAGGCAGTGTCCATCCTCACTGCCTTGACATGAGGATCGTTACTTAAGCTGTGTGTATAATGGAAGCGGCGTCAATTCCTATTGCTCTGACATCAGGATTATTAGTGAGGATGAGTGGGAAATGGCGAATGTGTCGATCCTTATTGCTGTGTCTGGCATTAGCATTGTTCCTGAGGTTGAGTTTGAATTGGAGACAGTGTAAATCCTTATTGCACTGAAATTACTTTGTTACTGATGACGAGTCGGAAATGGTGACAGTATAAATCATTATTGCTCTGACATTAGGTTTGTTGCTCAGGGTGATTGTGAAATGGAGTCAGTTTAAATCTTGTTTGCACAGTCTTACATTAGGATTGTTACTGAGGGTGAGTGGGAAATTGAGACAGCCTCAATCATTGTTCTCACTTTAGGATTGTTACTGAGAGTGAATGTGAATGGAGACACTATCAATCCTTATTGCTCAGACATTAGGATTGTTACTGAGGCTGAGCGTGAAATGGAGACTGTGCCAATCCTTATTGCATAGTCTGATATTAGAATTGTTCCTGAGAGTGAGTGGAACATGGAGATAGCGTCTGACGTAAGAAAACTACTCGGCACTTGGTCTGAGCGATAACCAAAGCTTTAATCAACTGTTCTTCAACATGGAGATCTCGTTGTGTCCTTCACTAGTTCCTGTTAAGGACTGTCCTGTGCAAGCTGGGCCCATTCCCCAGTATTTATACTCTCAATGGACAGCGTCACCAGCAGGCCGCCCAGTATTACTTCATAAGTCATTTCCACATTAATGACAAGATTCATGTCAGTGTCAATCCATATTGCTCTGACTTGAGGATTGTTACTAATTGTTAGTGTGGAACGGAGACAGTGTTCATCCTTATTGATCTGACATTCGCATTGTTACTGATGGTAAGTTGGAAATGGAGACAGTGTCAATCCTTTTTGAACAGTCTGACATCAGGATTGTTTCTGAGTGTGAGTGCGAAATGGAGACACTATCAATCCTCATTGCTCTGACATTAGGATTGTTACTGAGGGTGAGTGTGAAATGGAGCCAGGGTTTATCCTTATTGTTCTGACAGTAGGATTGTTACTGAGGGTGAGTGGGAAATGGAGCCAGGGTCTATCTTTATTGATCTGCCATTAGGATTGTTACTGGTGGTGAGTGGGAATTGGAGACAGTGTCAATCATTATTGCTCTGACATTAGGGTTGTTACTGATTGTGAGTTTGAAATGGAGACAGTGTCAATACTAAATGCTCTGTCTGCCATTAGGATTGTTACCGATGGTAAGTGTGGAATGGAGACTGTGTTAATCCTTATTGCTCTGACATTAGCATTGTTACTGAAGATGAGTTGGAAATGGAGAGAGTGTCAATCCTTATTGCTCTGACATTAGCATTGTTACTGATGGTGATTTGGAGATGAAATGGTGAGTTTCAATCCGTGTTGCTCTGACTTTAGCATTGTTACTGAGGTGGAGTGTGTCGTTGAGACAGTGTTAATCCTCATTGCTCTAATATTAGCATTGTTCCCGATGGCGAGTTGGAAATGGAGAGAGTGTCAATCCTTATTGCTCTGACATTAGGATTGTTATTGCCGGTGAGTTGGAAATGGAGACTGTGTCAATCCTTCTTGCTGTATCTGTCTTTAAGATTGTTACTGAGGGTGAGTGCAAAATGGAGGCACCATCAATCTTTATTGCTCTGACATTAGGATTGTTACTGAGGGTGAGGGTGAAATGGAGACAGTGTCGAACCTTATTGTTCTATCTGATGTTAGGATTGTTCTGGAGTGTGAGTTGGAAATGGAGACGTGTGTAAATCCTACTTGCACTGACATTAGGATTCTTACTGAGTGCGCGTGTGAAAATGAGACAGTGTCTATCCTTATTGCTCTGACTTCACGATTGTTACTGAGGGTCAGTCTGAAACAGAGACAGTGTCAATCCCTATTGCTGTGTCACACATGAGGATTGTTATTGATGGTGAGTGTGATGTGGAGAGAGTGTCGATCGTTATTGCTGTGACATTAGGATTGCTCCTGAGGGGTGAGTGTGGAATGGAGACAACGTCGATCCTTATTGCTCTGAGATTAGGACTGTTACTGTGTGTGAGTGTGAAATGGAGCCAGGGTCTAACTTTATTGCTCTGACGTCAGGATTGTTACAGAGGGTGAGTGAGAAATGGAGACACTGTCGATCCTTATTGCTCTGACATTAGGATTGTTCCTGAGGTAGAGTGGGAAATGGAGACTTTGTCAATCCTTATCGCTCTGACATTAGGATTGTTACTGATGGTGAGTTGGAAATGTGGACATTGCCAATCATTAATGCTCTGACATAAGAATTGTTGCTGAGGATGAGTGTGAAATGCAGACAGTGTCAATCCTTAATGCATAGTCTGATATTTGGATTGTTACTGCTGGTGAGTTGGAAATGGAGACAGGGTCAACCCTTAATTGCTTTAATTTAGGATTGTACTGAGCTTCAGATTGAAATGGAGGCAGTGTTAATCCTCACTTCTCTGATATTAGGATTGTTAATTAAGCTGAGTGTAAAATGGAGACAAAGTCAATCCTTATTGTTCTGACATAGGGATTGTTACTGAGGGTGATTGGGAAATGGAGTCAGTGTAAGTCCTTTTTGCACAGTTTTGCATTAGCATTGTCACTGAGGGTGAGTGGGAAATGGAGACCAGGTCAATCCTTATTGCTCTGAAATTAGGATTGTTACCGAGGGTGAATGTGAATTAGAGAGAGTGTCAATCTTTGATGCTCTGAGGATAGGATTGTTTCTGAGGGTGATTGTGAAATCAAGTCAGTGTCAATCCGTATTGCTCTGACATTAGAATTGTTGCTGAGGGTGAGTCAGAATGGTAACAGTGTAAATCTTTATTGCTCTGACGTTAAATTAATTACTGAGTCTGAATGGGAAAAGGAGAAAGTGGCAAACGTTATTCCTCTGACATTAGGATTGTTACAGAGGGTGAGTGGGAAATTGAGACAGTATCAATCCTTATTGCTCTTATTTTTGGATTTTTACTGAGGGTGAGTGTGAAATGCAGACTGTGTTAACCCTTATTGCTCTGACATTAGGAATGTTAAAGTGGGTGAGTGGGAAATGGAGGCAGCGTTAATCGTTATTGCTCTGTCTGACATTCGTATTGTTACTGAGGGTGTGTGTCAAATGGAGACATCAATCCTTATTGCTCTGACATTAGGATTGTGGCTGAGGAGGAGCGTGAAATGGAGACAGTGTCAATCCTTATACTTAGACTGACACTAGGATTGTTATTGATGATGAGTGGGAAATAGAGACAGTTTCAATCCATATTGCTCTGACATTAGGATTGTTAATGAGGGTCAGTGTGAAATGGCGACCGTGTCAATCCTTATTGCTGTGACAGTAGGGTCGTTAATGAGGGTGAGTGTGAAATGGAGTCAATGTAAATTCTTTTTGCACAGTCTTGCATTAAGATTGTTACTGAGGGTGAGTGGGAAATGGAGACCAGGCCAATCCTTATTGCTCTGAGTTCAGGATTGCTACTGCGGGTGAGTTTGAAGTGGAGACAATGTCGATCCTTTTTGAACAGTCTGACATTAGGATTGTTACTGAGGGTGAGATGTACATGGAGACACTATCAATCCTTATTGCTCTGACATTAGGATTGTTACTTAGGGTGAGTGTGAAATGGAGCCAGGGTTTATCCTTATTTCTCTGACAGTAGGATTGTTACTGAGGGTGAGTTGGAAATGGAGCCACGGTTTATCCTTATGGCTCTGACATTAGGATTGTTACAGAGGTTGAGTGATAAATGAAGCCAGGGTCTATCTTTATTGATCTGACATTAGGATTGTTACGGATGGTGAGTGTGGAATGGAGACAGTGTTGATCCTTATTACTCTGACATTAGCATTGTTACTGATGGTGAGCTGGAAATGGAGAGCGTGTCAATCCTTAATGCGATGACATTAGAATTGTGACTGAGTGTGAGTGTGAACTGGAGACTGTATTAATCCGTATTGCTCTGACATTAGCATTGTTACTGATGGTGAGTTGGAAATGCAGAGAGTTTCAATCCGTATTGCTCTGACTTTAGCATTGTTACTGAGGTTCAGTGTGTAATGGAGACAGTGTCAGTACTTATTATATAGACTGACACTAGGATTGTTATTGATGATGAGTAGGAAATGGAGACAGTGTCAATCCATATTGCTGTGCCATTAGGGTCGTTAATGAGGGTGAGTGTGAAATGGAGACAGTGTCAATTATTTTAGTGTTGTTAGTGAGGGATCATACTGCACAGAAGGAGGCCATTTTGTCCATCGAGCCTTTGCCGACCCTTTGAAAGAGTTATTCAATTAGCCCCACTGCCCTTTCCATTTCCCGTTGCTGTGCAAACCTCACACTTCCAGTATTGATCCCGTTCCCTTTTGAAAGTTATTAATGACTCTGCTTCTGTCATGTTTTCAGGCAGTGAATTCCAGATCATAATATCTCGCTGCGTAAAACACATTCTCCTCAACTTCCCTCTGGTCCAAAAATGTGCGGGTTAGGTTGATTTGGCTATGATAAATTGACCCTTAGTGTTAGGGGGGGATTAAATATGTGGGGTTATGGGGATAGGATGGGATATGTTAGGGGGAATTAAATACGTGGGGTTACGGGGATAGGGTGGGATATGTGTACTGTGGGGATTAAAGCAGGGACAGGGTACTGGATTTGGATGATCAGCCATGATCGTATTGAATGGTGGAGCAGGCTCGACGGGCCGAATGGCCTACTCCTGCTCCTAGATTCTATGTTTCTATGTTTCTATGGTTCTTTAGCCAATGATCTTAAATCAGTGTGTTCAGGTTACCAAACCTCCCGCCACTGGAAAAAGTTTTGCATTATTTACACTATCCAACCCCTTGAACACATCTCCTCAATCTTCCCTTAACGTTCTGTTCTCTCAGTGGAAAATCTCAGCTTCTCCAGTCTCACCACATAACTGAAACGTCTCATCTCTGGTACGATTCTAGTAAATCTCCTCTGCACCTTCTCCAAGGCCTTGACGTCCTTCATATAGTGTGATATCCAGAATTGAACACAATACTCCAGCTCAGGCCTAACATTTATAAATGTTTAGCAAAACTTCCTTGCTTTTGTACTCTATGCCACTATTTAAAAAGCCAAATATATTGTATGCGTTTTAAGTCATATCAATTTTCCTGCCACCTTCAAATATTTGAGCATATAAACTCCCAGCTGTGGCTCATTGGGTAGCACACTCACCACTGAGTCAGAAGGTTGTGGGTTTAAGTCCCACTCCAAGGACTTGAGCACATAAACCTAGGCTGACACTCCAGTCCAGTGCTGTGGGAGTGCTGCACTGTCAGTGGTGCTTTTTGGGTGAAATGTTAAACCGATGCCCCGTCCGCTCTCTCAGGTGGACGTAAAAGATCCCATTGCACTATTTCGAAGAAGTTATCCCGGGTGCCCTGGCCAATATTAATTGGTCAATCAACATAACAAGAAAAACAGATTATCTGGTCATTATCACATTACTGTTTGTGGGAGCTTGCTGTGTGCAAATTGGCTGCCGCATTTCCAACATTACAACAGTGACTCCACTCAAAAAGTATTTCATTGACTGGAAAGCGCTTTGAGACGTCCAGTGGCCGTGAAAGGCGCTATATAAATGCAAGTCTTTCCTTTTTTATGTTTCTGCCCATTTCACCAGTCTGTCTATGTGCTCCTGAAGTCTGCTACACACGTCTCTGTTTATTACATTTCTGAGTTCCGTGTCATCTCCAACCTTTGAAATTATGCCTTTAGACTTTAGTCCAAACCATTATTGCCCATCAAAAAGAGCACTAGCCCTAATATCGACCCCTGGTTGCACACCACTGTACACTTCCCTCCCGTCTATATAACAACCGTTCACCACTACTCTGTTATCTGTCCCTCCGTCAATGTCGTATCCACGCAGCCACTGCCCCTTTAATACCATGGGTTTCCGTTTCCCTATCAAGTCTATTAAATGGCACTTTATCAAGCGCCTTTAGAAAGTCCATACACACAACATCAATCGAACTACCCTCATCAACCCTCTCCATTACTTAATTAAAGAACTCAATCAAGTTTGACAGAGAGACTGGACGTTAAACAATCTATGCTGGTTGTCATTTATTCATCCACGTTTTTTCCAGAAGATAGATAAGTTTGTCCCGGAATATGGCCTCCAGAATTTTCCCCACCACTGACGTTAGGCTGACTGGCCTGTAGTTACAGGGTTTATCCCTCTCTCCTTTTTTAAACAGGGTGTAACATTTGCAACCCTCCAGTCCTTTGGCACCACTCCCATATCCGTGGAGGATTGAAAGATTCTGACCAGAGCCTGCGCTATTTCCACCATTCCTTCCCTCAGCAACCCTCATACATCCCATCCGGACCGGCTAAATGTTCTGGATTACTGTGGCACAAAAAGTGCTGGGTTGAAAGGGGTTAACTGAAGCTGTTTGTTCAGTGACTGCAATTAAGGTCAGTCTCCACGGGTTAGCTGAAGCTGTTTGTTCAGTGACTGTAAATAATGTCTGTCTCCATGGACTCTAATTATAACAGTGCAGGGTTTCCCTCTTCTATTAATAAGGGACTCCTTTCAATGTGTTATCCCATAGTGTCAGTGAGAGCACCACCTCCGGCACTAACAGGGATCAGCGCGCTGCTCCACAGAGAGGGAGTCGGAATCTGAGAACATTAGATTGGAATGTTACAACAATGGGTCGGAATCTGAGAACAGTAGATTGGAATGTTACAACAAAGGGCAGGAGTTTCAGCTGGCAGTTTGACTTTCTTTCTGCAACTTATGAAAGACTAACATTAGAATGGCGGATTCTTTACGCACTTCAGATCATTCAATGCATTTACTATCCGCTCCTCGCTGCTGTTGGTGTTCCTGGTAAGTCTCTGCATCCAGCTATTAATTCTATAAGCTATGTTTAACTGCATTACTGTTCTTGTCATTTACTCTCCCCTCCTCGCTGCTGTTGCTGTTCCTGGTAAGTCTCTGCATCCAGCTATTAACTCTGCAAACATTTGCTAACTGTATTACTGTTCTTCTAATTTACACTCCCCCTTTGCTGCTGTTGGTTTCCCTGTTGAGTCTCTATATCCAGCAATTAGATCTGTTATCCTCTGAATCACCAGTCCTGTCTACCACCACCTCCACAATATCGCCCGTCTTCACCCAGCCTCAGCCCTTCCGCTGCATAAACCCTCATCCGTGCCTTTGTTAAATCCAGACTCGACTATTCAAATGCTCCCCTGGCCAGCCTTCCAGTTACAAGCATACATAAACTAGAGCTCATCCAAAACTCTGTTGCCCATATCCTAACACGCATCATGTCCCGTTCACCCAGCACCCCTGTGCTCGCTGACCAACATTTGCTCCCGATCCGGCAATGCCTCGATCTTAATATTCTCCTCCTTGTGTTCAAATCCCACCATGGCCTCACCCCTTCAATTATTTCCATTCCCCTGATATTTTCCCATCTTCCTGCAACTTGTTCCCCTTCAAATATATTTTTTATTCGTTTATCGGATGTGGGCAGCGCTGGCAAGTCCAGCATTTATTGCCCAACCCTAATTGCCCTTTAGAAGGTGGTGGTGATCCGCTTTCTTGACATTGCAGTCCCTGTGGTGAAGGTACTCCCACTGTGCTGTTTGGTAGGGAGTTCCAGGATTTTAACCCAGCGACAATGAAGGATCGCGATATACTTGTAAGTCAGGATGGTGTGTGACTTGGAGGGGAACTTGGAGGTGGTGGTGTTCCCATGCGCCTGCTGCCCTTGTCCTTCTAGGTGGAAGAGGTCGCGGGTTTGGGAGGTGCTGCCGAAGTAGCCTTGGCGAGTTGCTGCAGTGCATCTTGTAGATGGTACACACTGCAGCCACGGTACGCCAGTGGTGGAGGGAGTGAATGTTTAAGCTGGTAGATGGGGTGCCAATCAAACGGGTTGCTTTGTCCTGGATAGTGTCGAGCTTCTTGAGTGTAGTTGCAGCTGCACTCATCCAGGCAAGTGGAGAGTAATGCATCACACTACTGACTTGTGCCTTGTAAATGGTGGAAAGGTTTTGCGGAGTAAGAAGGTGAGAAACTCGCCGCAGAATACCTAGCATCTGACCTGCTCTTGTTGCCACAGTATTTGTGTGGCTGGCGCAGTTAAGTTTCTGTTCAATGGTGACCCCCAGGATGTTGATGGTGGGGGATTCGGCGATGCTAATACCGTTGAATGTCATGGGGCGATGCTTAGACTCTCGCTTGTTGGAGATATTCATTGCCTGACACTTCTGTGGCACGAATGTTGCCTGCCACATATTATTCCAAGCCTGAACATCGTGCAGGTCTTGTTGCATGCGGGCATGGACTGCTTCATTATCTGAGGAGTTGCGAATGGCGCTGAACACTGTGTATTCATCAGCGAACATCCCTATTTCTGACTTCGTGTTGGAGGGAAGGTCATTGATGAAGCAGTTGAAGATGGTTGGGCCTAGGACACTGCCCTGAGGAACACCTGCAGTGATGTCCTGTGGCTGTGATGATTGACCTTCAACCACCACAACCATCTTCCTTTGTGCTCGGTATGACTCCAGACAGTGGAGAGTTTTCCACCCGATTCCCATTAACTTCAGTTTTACTAGGGCTCATTGATACCAGACTCGGTCAAATGCTGCCTTGATGTCCAGGGCAGTCACTCTCACCGCAACTCTGGAATTCAGCTCCTTCGTCCATGTTTGGACCAAGGATGTAATGAGGTCGGGAGCCGAGTGGTCTTGGCGGAACCCAAACTGGGCATCAGTGAGCAGGTTATTGGTGAGTACGTGCCGCTTGATAGCACTGTTGACGTCACCTTCCATTACTTTGCTGATGATTGAGAGTAGACTGATGGGGTGGTAATTGGCCGGATTTGATTTGTCCTGCTTTTTTTTGGACAGGACATATCTGGTCAGTTTTCCACATTGTCAGGTAGAGGTAATTATCCGACAATGTGGAAAATGTGGATTAGCCAATTCCTCTTTTAATGTAAATTTATTTCCCTCAGTACCTCTCCCAGTCTTCCTGTCTCTATTTTTATTTTTCTCTTTTTCTCGCTCTCTCGACATCCTCTCTCTCTCTATCTCTTGCTCATAGAATCAGAGAATGGCATTGCAAGGAATGAGGCCATTCGGCACATCGTGTCCATGCCGTCTCTTTTAAAGAGTTATCTGATTAATCTTACTCTTTAGCCAGAGCCCTGTAAAATTTCCCCTTCAACTAATTATCCAATTCCCTTTCGAAAGTTACTATTGAATCTGCTTTCACCACGTTCTCAGACAATGCATTCCAGATCACAACAACTCACTGTGTAAAGGACAATCTACTCATCTCTCCTCTGGTTCTTTTTCCAATTACCTTGAATCTGTGTCCTCTGGTTACCCACCATTCTGCCACTGGATACAGTTTCGACTTACTTACTCCATCAAAGCCATCAGAATTTTAAATATCTATATTAAATCTCCCCTTATGGAAAAGGACAAAGATAGATCAGGTGTAAAAGTTCTCAATTGGGGAAAGGACAATTTCACTAAGCTGAGATGTTATTTAGCAAAAGTGGACTGGAAACAACTACTTGATGGGAATTCAGTGTAAAAGCAGTAGGATGCATTGAGGGAGGAGATCGTGAGAGTTCAGAGCAAATATGTTCCCACGAAGAAAAAGGATGGGACTCCCAAATCTAGAACGCCCTGGATGTCAAGGAGTATACAGAGTAGAATAAGGAAAAAATTGAAGGTTTTGTCAGATACCGAGAGCTAAATACTACAGAAAGCAAAGAGGAGTATAGAAAGTGCAGGGTTGAAAATAAAAAGGAAATTAGGAAAGCAAAGCGAGGGCATTATAAAATATTGGCAAGTAAAATCAAAGAAAACCCAAAGATCTTTTATAAATACATCAAAAGCAAGAAGATAACTACGGAAGGAATAGGGCCTATTAGAGACCAAAAAAGGTAATATGTGTGTGAAGATGGAACATGTGGGTTTGGTTCTTAATAAATACTTTGCATCTGCTTTCACAGAAGAGAAGAATGATTCAGACATTGTAGTTAAGGAGGACTGTAAAATATTAGATGAGATAAACATAGTGAGAGAGGAAATATTATGGGATTTCGCATATTTGAACTCGGATGAAATCTATCCCAGGCTACTAAGAGAGGCAAGGGAGGAAATAGCGGAGCCTCAGACCATGACTTTCCAATCCTCTCTGGCTACAGGTGTGGTGCCAGAGGACTGGAGCGCTGCTAACATTGGCCCGAAAATTAGACCTTATACACGAGAGTACACACTGTGTACTCTCGCGTATTCGGTCCCGAATTGCCGGTTTCCTGCATGCACTGCGCATGCGCGGGAAACCGGCAATTCGTGTATTGCAAAGGGGGCGGTTCCTAAGTGAATCGTGTGCGCGCTACAGGTTGTGCGCACGCAGTGCACTTAGGTTTTTTTTCAGTTTTGAACGCGCAGGTAAGTAGTGAAGATTTTACACATAAAGAAAGCAGGCGTAGGACCCCCATTTAACAAGGTAAGTAGTTAATTAAGTGTTATTTTAAATTTTTTTCAACAGGTTTATCTTTTTTAGAGACTTTAAAGAAAGGTAAGTTTATTTTTATAACTTTTAAAAAGATTTTAATTTTTTTCAAAAATTTAATTTTTTGTTTAAAGTGGTTAATTTATTTAACAATACTTATTTTATTAATGTGATGGCTTTTTAAAATTTAATTGATGTTTAGCTGTTCTTTTGGGGGCTTGTAGTTTTCATAGCTTTGACAGCCCTTGCTGTCAAAACTATGAATGAAAGATGGTGTGCTGCCATTGGCTCTAACTGAATCACGTGATCCCAGAGCTCGCACGAACTAATTGCGCCTCTGGGACACGCAAGCACTGCACGGTTGCAACAGGAAGAGGCCCTGAAACTGAAGTTCGTGTGGGCCCGGAGCAAAAATGTAGGTGCGGAGTGCAATATCGCGGGGAATCCTTACCCCCGCGGGAACCATCGATGTTTAATTTCTGGGCCAATGTTTAGAAAGGCAGAAAGCGACTGACCAATTACAGGCCAGTCAGCATAACCTCAGTGGTGGAAAAATTATTGGAAAAATTCTGTGGGACAGTATAAATCGACATTTAGAAAGACACGGATTAATCAAGGACAGTCAGCATGAATTTGTTAAGGGAAAGCCTGATTGAATTTTTTGAGCTAATAACGGGTAGGATCGTTGAGGGTAGTGCATTTGATGTAGTCCACATAGATATTACCAAGGCCGTTGACAAGGTCCCACATGCAGGTTGGTCAAAAAAGTTAAAGCCCATGGCATCCAAGGGAAAGTGGCAAGTTGGATCCAAAATTGGCTCAGTGGCAGGAAGCAAAGTGTAATGGTCGATGGGTGTTTCTGTGACTTGAAGGCTGTTTCCAGTGGGGTTCCACAGGGTTCAGTACTAGATCCCTTGCTTTTTGTGGTATATATCAATGATTTAGCCTTCAATTTTGAGGCCATGATTATGAAGTTTGCTGATGATACAAACATTGGCCGTGGGGTTAATAGTGAGGAAGATAGCTGTAGACTGCAGAAAGATATCAATGGACTGCTCAGGTGGGCAGAACAGTGGCAAATGGAATTTAATCCGGAGAAGTGTAAGGTAATGCATTTGGGGAGGGCTAACAAGGCACGGTAGGACACTGATAAGTGTAGATGAACAAAGGGACCTTGGAGTGCATGTCCACAGATCCCTGAAAGTAGAGGACATGTAGAAAGAAAGAAAGACTTGAATTTATACAGCGCCTTTCAAGACCACCGGACTTCTCAAAGCGCTTTACAGCTAATGAAGTACTTTTGGAGTGTAGTCATTGTTGTAATGAATGGGCAGTTAAGAAGGCATATGTCATACTTTGCATTATTAGCCGAGGCATAGAATATAAGAGCAGGGAGATTATACTTGAACTGTAATAAACACTAGTTAGACCACAGCTAGCGCACTGTCCACAGTTCTGGTCACCATATTACAGGAAATATGTCACTGCACCAGAGAGGTTACAGAGGACATTTACGACGATGTTGCCAGGACTGGAGAATTTTAGCTTTGAGGAAAGTTTGGATAAGCTGGGGTTGTTTACTTTAGAACGGAGGAGGCTGAGAGGAGACTTAATTGAGGTGTATAACATTATGTGAGGCCTAGATAGAGTGGATAGAAGGTAGTTTTCTTAGCAGAGCGATCAATAACCGGGGGCATAGATTTAAAGTAATTGATAGAAGGATTAGAGGGGAGATGAGGAGAATTGTTTTCACCCAGGGGGTGGTGGGGATCTGGAATTGACTGCCTGAAAGTGGCAGCATTCCAAATCACATCTAAAAAGTACTTGGATGTGCACGTCACGTGCCGTAACCTGCAAGGCTACAGATCAAGAGCTGGAAAGTGGGATTAGGCTGGATAGCTCTTTTTCGACCGGCACAGGCACGATAGGCTGAATGTCCTCCTTCTGTGCTGTAAATTTCTATGATTCTATAATTCTATGTTTCTTAACATTCGCTGCTCTAAAAAGAACCTTCCCAGCTTCTCCAATCTCTCCATGTAACTGAAGTCCCAGATCTTACCATTCTCGTAAATCTCCTCTACACCTTCCCTAATCCTTGACATGCTTTCCAAAGTATGATTCTCAGAATTGGACACAGTACTCCAGCTGGGGCCACACCAATGATTTTTAAAATGTCAGCATGTCTTTTTGGATTTTGCTACTCTGTGTTTCTGTTTGTAAAGCCAAGGACTCCGTAATCTTTATTAACAGCCATCGCTACTTGTCCTGCCACCTTCAAAGGTTTGTATAAGTACACCCCAGGTCTCTCTGATCGTGCACCCGCTTTAAAATTGTACCGTTTATTTTATAATGCCTCTGGTCTTGCTTCCTACCAAAATGTATCACTTCACCCTTTTCTGCATTAAATTGTATCTGACATGTGTCTGTCCATTTCACCAGTCTGTCTGTGCCCTCCTGAAGTCTGTTACTACCCATCTCACTGTTTAACATTTCCGCGTTTCCTGTCATCTGCAAACTTTGAAATTATGTGCTGTGCACCCGAGTCCATAGCATTGATATACATGAAATGAGCAATGGTCCCAACACCGACCCCTGGGGAACACCACTGTAGAATGAGTCTGAAAAACAACCGTTTACCACTACTGTTTGCTTTCTGTCTCTGAGCCAATTTCCGAGCCATGTTGCCACTGACACTTTAGTCCCATGTGCATCAAATTTGGTATTATGAGGTACTTTTCAAGCACCTTTTTAAAGGATAGGGCAATTGGGAAAGTATGGGCAGTAATAATCATAGAATCACTGAATTGGTGAGCCAAGTTGTGAGATAACTTGTTTAGCGGAGCTTGACACCCCGCTCTGATCACAACCCTCGCCTGGGATCAATCAATGAATTACAAAATCATTGACAGTATTTCTATTTTATTGTTTCTATCTATTTGTTCTCAGCATATGGGTGATGCTGTCATGGCTGGTATTACTTGTCCATCCCTAGTTACCCATGTGAAAATGGCGGACCTTCATCTTGAGCCGCTACAGTCCCTGTGGTGAAGGTGCTCCCACAATACTCTTACGAAAGGAATTTCAGGCTTTTCACCCAGTGACGATGAAGGAACAGCGATATATTTGAAGGGTATGATAGCATAGTGGTTAAGTTGCTGGACTAGTAAAACCAAATTCCTGGACAAATGATCCAGAGACATGTGTTCAAATCCCAACAGCGGGGGAATTTAATTTCAATGAATTAAACAAATCTGAATAAAAAGCTAGCATCAGTAATGGTGACCATGAACCTACAGGATTCTTGTTAAAAAATCCACCTGGGCTACTAAGGAAATCTGGTGATCCTGGCCGAAATGTGATCCCGACACAGTTTGACTCTTAACTGCCCTCTGAAATGGCCGAACAAGCCATTTACTTCTATAAGGTGGCTCAGCACCACATTCTCAAGGGCAATTAGTTTTGGACAAGAAATATTGGTCTTGCTAGAGACGGCCACGTCCCGTGAATGAATAAACAATAGTGTTCCAAGTCTGGATGGTGTGTGACTTGAAGGGGGAACTTGGAGGTGGTTTTGTTTTGTGCTACACTCTGAGACGAATTTTAGCCCCTCCCCTGTGCCTCTTGTCCCCTTGATGCCAATTGTAGGAATCCACTTGTTGCCCTGGGGATAAAACATAATTACGGTAAAATACTAAACACAACCAAACTAACGTTTGGCATTTTCAGGATGCAAATCATTTACTGGACACTTGGCAATGAGTTGGGGCTATACACGAGGATGATCATTTAAAAATCGAGGCATTGCCGGACCGGGAGCCAATTTAGGTCAGCGAGCACAGGGATGATGGGTGAATGGGACTTGGTGCGAATAAGGACACGGACAGGAGAGTTTTGGATGAGACAGAAATGCTTGTAATTAATTTTAGATATAACCCCACCGCTCGAGAAATCTGTCTTGACTGACTCTGAATGGAATCAATCCGAGCCTTTGAGAGGCAAAGTCTTAGTCCAGTTCGTCAGCCATTCTGACATTTGATATCTGACGATGTCTGCGGACAAGGGCCGAGAAATTCGCCTCGGGTAGTGGGTTAAACGGGCGGTATCGGATCGGGCGCCTGTTACACTGAGCGCCTGATATTCAGTTCCACTGCAGGCAATGACGGATTTCTAGGCCGAGGTCTATAATTCTTAACACTACTTTTCCAGCAAAGGTTTCTCCGTAACTCAGTGAAGTCACTTCTGTGTCAACGAACTATTCTCAGCAATCCTGCACCATTAACACCCATGTTGTCCCAAAAACTGTGGCCCCCGTTTAAAAAAAAAGCTCCATTCTCTCTCTTCTTGAGAGCCAAGAGGACGGAGCCACAGCCGTGACACACAGACATTCATACAGACTTTTTAAACAGACAGGACCAGTCGCACAGGCTGTTTAACGAGACAGGACCAATCACACAGGCCTTTTAAAGAGACAGGACCAGTCACACAGGCCTTTTAAAGAGACAGGACCAGTCACACAGGCTTTTTAAAGGGACAGGACCAGTCACACAGGCTTTTTAAAGGGACAGGACCAGTCACACAAGCTTTTTAAAGAGACAGGAACAGTCACACAGGCCTTTTAAAGAGACAGGACCAGTCACACAGGCTTTTTAAAGGGACAGGACCAGTCACACAGGCTTTTTAAAGGGACATGACCAGTCACACAGGCTTTTTAAAGAGACAGGGCCAGTCACACAGGCTTTTTAAAGGGACAGGACCAGTCACACAGGCTTTTTAAAGAGACAGGAACAGTCACACAGGCCTTTTAAAGAGACAGGGCCAGTCACACAGGCTTTTTAAAGGGACATGATCAGTCACACAGGCTTTTTAAAGGGACAGGACCAGTCACACAGGCCCTCATATCTGTCCTTACAGATTATTAGTCCATTAATCTTCGTTCACAGATTCTAATCTTGTCCTGATTATGTCCCCTTGGAACCTGCTTATTTTGCAGACACTTAGCTTTAGGTACGTATGCGAACATACAATGGCTAACATTCAAGGGAATAATGCACAACTTGCAACAAACATATATTCCTCTCGGACATAAAAACCCAAAAGGAAAAGTGAACCAACCATGGCTAACAAAAGAAATTAAAGCTGGTATTACGTCAAACGAGGAAGCTTATAAAGTTGCCAGAAAAAGCGGTCAGCCTCAGGATTCGGATCTTTTTAGAATCAGCAAAGGGGGACCATGGAATTGATAAAGAAAGGGAAAAATGAAATATGAGCACTAACTAGCGAAAAATATAAAAACGGATTGTAAAAGCTTCTATATGTATGTGAAAAGGAAAAGACTGGCATAGGTAAATGTAGGTCCTTTACAGCCAGAGACGGGAGAATTTATAATGGTGAATGAGGAAATGGTGAGAGGTTAATTAAATACTTTGATTCTGTTTTCACGGAGGAAGACACAAAAAACTCCCAGAAATACGAGAAAACCAAAGGCGTGGCGAGAATGAGGAACTTAAAGAAATTATTATAAGTAAAATAACAGTACTAGCAAAAGTAATGGGAATAAAAGTCGGTAAATATCAAGGACCGGATGACCTACATCCTAGGGTTTTGAAAAAGATGGCCATTGGGATAGTGGACGCAATGGTTGTCATCTTCCAAAATGCTATGGATTCTGGAACGATTCCTGCAGATTGGAGGATAGCAAATGTAATCACGCTATTTAAGAAAGGAGGGAGAGAGAAAACGGGTAAATACAGATCTGTTAGCCTCACATCAGTAGTTGGGAAAATGCAGGAATCTATTGTGAAGGATGCAATAACTGTGCACTTGGAAGCTAATAGTAAGTTTGGAAAGAGTCAACATTGATTTATGAAAGGGAATTCCCGTTTGACAAACCTATTGGAGATCGTTGAGGATGTAACTAGTGGAGTAGACAAATTTGAACAGGAAGATGTGGTGTGTTTGGCTTTTCAGAAGGCCTTCGATACGGTCCCACATAAGAGGTGGGTGAACAAAATTAGGGCCCATGAAATTGGGGTTAATATAATCGCATGGATTGAGAATTGGTTAACAGACAGAAAACAAAGAGTAGGGATAAACGGGTCTTTTTCAGGATGGCAGGCTGTGACTAGTGGGGTACCACAAGGATCGATGCTTTGGCCCCAGCAATTCACAATCTATATCAATGATTTGGATGAGGGGACTAAATGTAACATTTCCAAATTTGCTGACGACGCAAAGCTCGGTGGCAATGTCAGTTGTGAAGAGAATGTGAAGAGGCTTCAAGGGGATCTCGACAGGCTCAGTGAATGGGCGAGAACATGGCGTATGGAATATAATGTGGATAAATGTGAAGTTATCCACTTTGGTAGAAAACACAGAAAGGCAGAGTATTTCCTAAATAGTAAAAGATTGGGGATTGCAGATGCTTAATGGGAAACTGGGTGTCCTTGTACATAAATCACTGAAAGTGATTGTGCAGGTGCAGCAAGCCATTATGATGGCAAATGGTATACTGGCCTTCATTACAAGAAGATTTGAGTACAGGAGTAAAGAAGTCTTACTCCAATTATATAGGGCCTTGGTGAGGCCACATCTGGAGTACTGTGTACAATTTTGGTCTCCTCACCTAAGGAAGGATATACTTGCCATAGAGGGAGAGCAACGAAGTTTCACGAGATTGATTCCGGGGATGGCGGGACTGTCGTATGAGAAGAGATTGAGTAAACTAGCCCTGTATTCTCTTAAATTCAGAAGAATGAGAGGGTATCTCATTGAAGCATACAAAATTATCATAGGGCTTGATAGGGTCGATGCTGGGTGAATGTTTCCCTTGAATGGGGAGTCTAGAACTAGGGGGCACAGCCTCAGGATAAAGGGTAGACCATTCAGGACTGAGAGGAGAAGACATTTATTCACACAGAGGGTGGTGAATCTTTGGAATTCTCTACCCCAGAGGGCTGTGGAGGGCTCAGTCATTGGGTATATTCAAAATAGAAATCGATAGAGTTCTGTGCAGTAAGGGCATCAAGAGATATGGCGATAAGGCCGGTGAATGGAATTGAGGCAGAAGATCAGCCATGATCTCATTGAATGTCGGAGCAGGCTCGAAGGGCCGAATGGCCTACTCCTGCTCTTATTTCTTATGTTATGTTCTTATGTCATGTTATTATTTGTACATTTCATTAATATTGAGAAATGTTTAATAATATTATGAGAATTAATGGGGTCTTGCCCACATGTCATCCCTCTATCCACATGAGAGTAATCCATAACACTCCTGACTTGTGCCTTGTAGGTGTTCGAGATGCTTTGTTCAGTCAGGAGGTGAGTTACTCTCCGCAGAACACCCAGCCTCTGACCTGCTGTAGTAGCCACGGCATTTATGTGGCTGGTCCAGTTGAATTTCTGATCAAAGGAGACTCCTAGGATTGTGATGGTGGAAGGTTCGGTGATGGAATTGCCGTTGACTGTCAAGTGGAGAAGGTTAGACTCCCTCTTGTTGGAGGTGGTCATCGTCTGCCAAATGTGTGGTGAGACTTTACCATAATGACACCAGTGATGAGGGATTTCAGTTATGTGGGATGACGAGAGAAGCTGCGATTGTTCTCCTTATAACGGAGAAGGATAAGGGGAGATTGAATAGTGTTCAAAATGATGAGGGGTTTTGATACAGTGAGCATGGAGAAACTGTTTACATTACTTGCCTTGTCATTACCAAAAGGACACAGATAAAAGATAATTGGTATAAGAAACAGGGAGCAGATCAGAAGATCTTTGGTCACGCAGTGAGTTTTTATGATCTGAAATGACCTCTGAAAGTCTGGTGGAAGCAGATTGAGTAGCACTCTCGGCTCTGAGCCAAAAGGTTGTTGGTTGAAGTCCCACTCCAGCGACTTGGGTAAAACAGTCTAGGCTAACACTGCAGTGCATTACTGAAGGATCCCTGCAGCGTGGGAGGTGGAGTACTGAGGGAGTGCTGCATTGTCAGAGGGGCAGTACTGAAGGATTACTGCAGTGTGGGAGGTGGAGTACTGAGGGAGTGCATCACTGTCAGCGGGGCAGTAATGAGGAAGCGCATCACTGTCAGAGGGGCAGTACTGAGGGAGCGCATCACTGTCAGAGGGGCAGTACTGAGGTAGCACTGCACTGTCAGAGGTGCCGTCTTTCAGATGAGACGTAAAAGATCCCATGGAATTATATCGAAGAGGAGCAGCAGAGTTAACCCGGGTGTTCTGGCCAATATTTATCTCAATCAACATCACTAAAGCAAATTATCTGGTCATTATCACATTGCTGTTTGTGGAAGCTTGCTGTGCTCAAATTGGCTGCCACGTTTCCTACCGTACAACTGTGACTACACTTCAAAAGGAAGGACTTCATTGACTGGAAAGCGTTTTGGAACATCCCAAGATCATGAAAAGCGCTATATCAATGCAATTCATTCTTTCGTTCTTAACTGTAGCTTCCAAAAGATAATTGGATATATACTTGGAAAGGAGAATCTTTCACGGCTGCGGGGAAACGGCTCAATTGTTCACTCCGTACCATTCACAACAGGATATGACAGCTTTCAAATAATTTGATGTGTTGGTTGTGGAATCGCTTGGCTCTGTCTAATTTCATTCCATTGATCACCATGGTAGTGGCACATGATACGATGGAGGGTGTCCTCAGGGTGATGGCGAGACTTATTTTCCACAAATATTGTGCAGTGATCAGTCGTACCAACATAATCATGAACAGATGTACATGCGATAGGTAGGTTGGTGAGGACGAGGTCAAGCAGGCTATTCTCTCATGTTGGTTCTCCCACCACCTGCCGCAATCCCAGTCTGGCAGCTGTGTTGTTCAGAGCTCGGTTAATGATGGTGCTTCCGAGCCACTCTTGGTGATGGACATTGAAGTTTCCCCCTCCCGATCCGGAATATATTTTGCACCCATTCTGCTCTCGTTGCTCCCATCAACCGATGTTCATCATGAAGATGCACTGAGTTATCAGCTCAGGGAGGGCGGTAGGTGGTAATCGGCAGAAGTTACATTGCTCTGTCTGAATGGAAGCCATCAGACTTTATTATGTCTGTTTTCATTGTTGAGGACTCGGAGGGTTTCTCCCTCCCGATTGTAGACCCCTGTGCCCCTACCTCTGGTCGCTCTGTGCACACCCTGGGGTGGTGATGGAGGAGTCGGGAATGTTGACTGATAGTTATGATTCTGTGAGTATGACTATGCGAGAATTTAGTTTCCAGATGCTTAATTGAGTATTGAGGTGCTTACAGGGTATTAATCTCATTGGTTCATATTTTAAGTGTTTCCCTTTGATCCCTTCCTATTAATACTTTGCTCCTTTTAATTATTATTCTACCCCTCGGTCGAACACAGTCCTGTGTGCTTGAGTAAGGTCACTCTTGTTCTTGTCCTTGTTCTAGTTTCAAGCAATAGGGAAATGAACTGAGAATCAAATTCCTGGATTGAGGCGGGAGCAGTGTAATCTAGGCGTCCCTGGGAATGAAATTCCTGGATTGAGGCAGGAGCAGTGTAATCAAGGTAGCCCTGGGAATGATATTCGTGGACTGTGGCGGGAGCAGTGTAATCTAGGCGGCCCTGGGAATTAAATTCCTGGACTGAGGCGGGAGCAGTGAAATCTCGATAGCCCTGGGAATGAAATTCATGGACTGAGGAGGAAGCAGTGTAAACTAGGTGGCCCTGGGAATTAAATTCCTGGATTGAGGCGGGAGCAGTGTTATCTTGGCGGCCCAGGGAATGAAATTCCTGGACTGAGGCGGGAGCAGTTAAATCTAGGCAGCCCTGGGAATGAAATTCTTGGACTGAGGCGGGAGCAGTGCTATCTTTGCGGCCCAGGGAATAAAATTCCTGGACTGAGGCGGGAGCAGTGTAATCTAGGCGGCCCTGGGAATGAAATTCCAGGACTGAGGCGGCTGCAGTGTTATCTTGGCGGCCCTGGATATGAAATTCCTGGATTGAGGCGGGAAGACTGTGATCTAGGCAGCCCTGGGAATGACATTCCTGGTTTGAAGCGGGAGCAGTGTCATGTCGGCGACTCCCATCGTTCCATCTCTGGAATCATCTCTCAGATCCTGCCGTTTCGGTACATTTATTTATTGTTTTTCTTTTAATCCTGATGGCCTGGTATTGAATAAATCAGAGAACAATAGCGGGAAAATCAATTTTGTCAGTGTTCTAAACAGAGTGCTAAGGTTGGGCATTTGGGGTTGGGCATTTGGAAAGATTGGGAATTAGAACCATTGTGTGGAGGAGGAGAGAGCGAGAGGAGCGGCCGGAGATAAATTTAGGCCAGCGAACCCGGAGCCAGAATCGAGTGCAAGGGAGTGAGATAAGTGACCTCTGCACAAGCGAAGGCCCTGCAAAGAAAAAAATGGTGAGTGGATTGTGATTTTTTAAAAGTCTTGAGATTAATTCTGTTAAGTTAGTTAATAGTCTATTCAATAGAGCATGGCAGGGCACCTCAGTCCCGTGGAATGCACATCTTGTGCCATTTGGGAACATAGGACACTTCCCATGGGTTTTGGAGATTGAGGAGTCGCTGGCGTCACTGCGGTGCATCCGTGAGGCTCAGAGTTACGTGGATAGCATGTTTCAGGAGGTGGTCACCCCGCAGCATAAGAGTGTGCAGGCAGAGAGGGATTGGGTTACCGTCAGAAAGACAGGGAGGACCAGGCATGTAGTGCAGGTGTCCCCTGAGTGCATCTCACTCTCTAACCGGTATTCGATGTGTCCTCTGGGGAGTACAACCAGAGCCAAGTCCACAGCACCACGGTTGGCTGAGCTCTAGGTGGCGGGAGGAGGAAGATCGCGAAAGCAATAGTGAAAGGAGATTCGATAGTGAGGGGAATAGACAGGCTTTTTTTTCGGCCACAGACGTGACTCCAGGATGATATGTTGCCTCCCTGGTACCAGGGTCAAGGATGTCACTGAGTGGCTGCAAGACATTCTGAGGTGGGAGGGTGAACAGACTGAGGTCGTGGTCCTTATCGGTAACAACGACATGGGTAGAACGAGGGATGTGATCCTGCAGGCAGATTATAGGTAGCTAGGAAAGAGATTAAAAATCAGGACCTCAAAGGTAGTAATCTCCGGATTACTCCAAGTTCCACGAGCTAGTGATAATAGCAATAGGAGGATAGAGCAGATGAATGTGTGGCTGGAGAGATGGTGCAGGAGGGAGGGCTTCATTTTCCTGGTACATAGGGAACGGTTCTGGGGGAGGTGGGACCTGTACAGGGCGGACGTGCTGCACCTCAACAGAGCTGGGAGCAATATCCTCACGGGGGGCGGGGAGGATTGCTAGTGCTGTTGGGGTGGGTTGAAGCTCATCTGCCAGGGGGATGGGCACCAGGATTTGGCATTAGAAAGGAGAAACTAGGTGCAGAAAGGATTGGGAGAGACAGATAGCAGTAGAGTATGAAATAGTACGGTATTAGATGGGGTCGGACTAAGAGAGAATCCAAGACGGCCTAAGATAGAAACAGAAAATGCTGGAAAAAATCAGCAGGTCAGGCAGCATCGGTGGAGAGAGAAACAGAGTAAACGTTTCAGGTCCGTGATCCTTCGTCAGAAGTGGAAAAAGTTAGAGATGTAACAGGTTTTAAGCAGGTGCATGGTCATTGGAAAGGGGGGAGGGGAGGAAATAACAAAAGGGACGGTCTGTGATAGGGTGGGAGGCAGGAGTGGTTAAATGTTCCCAATGGGGATGACAGAATCATCAACAGCTGCCACCTGAGCTGCAGTCAGACTGGGAGTGGAGCGGAGAATTAAAGTGACAAGCGCTCCACTCCCACACTGACCTCTCTGTCCTCGGCCTCTTACAACATAAGCTCGAGGAACAGCATCTCACCTTTCTTTGAGGCATTTTACAGCCTTCGGGAGTTGACCTACACCCCCTGAAAAGGTTGGAGGACAGAGTGCACAGGATCGTTGCCAGCCAGGTCATAGGTGCCGTGGCCGCTGGAGAGGTCTACCCCCTTGGGACAGCAATGGAATGTTCATCAGCTTTCTCTCCTCTCTCACACCACTTGCCCCTCACAACACCAGCCTTTTACACTTTAAATCCAACTAACTGTCTCCAGTCCTTGCTCCCTTCCTGCCCCCCTGCTCTCACTCTAAACCACTCTTGTACTTTCCTACTTTCAGATAGTGAACCACCAGCTGACCAGCCTGTCCCTCAGCCTGCCAGTGGCAGCGATGTGCTAGTCGAGGAGGAAGAGGAAGCCGAAGCCGAAGCCTCACCGGCTGCGTCTCCCGAGGGTGACACATCAGACACTGGGGCCACGCCTTCCCTGGAGGGGAGCAGGGTGTTAGGATCTGATGAGGGCGAAGCTCCGGGAACCCTCGGGCTGCAGCAAAGTCATGGGAGTAGGGAAGCTCGGGGCCATCTCCCCAGAGGGTGAGTAGGCGCGCGAGTTGTGCTGCACAGGACTCAGATGAGGACCTCGATATTGCGGCCATGAAAATCGAGGCCTTGAGCATACACACTGAGCTGATGGGTGCAATGGCAAGGGTGCTCGACAGCATGGGTGGACAGGCTAGGAGCGTGGAGGAGTCCGCCGCTAGCACAGCTGTCAACTGTGCACAAACCCTTGATCCATCCTTGCCTCGTTGCAGAGGATGGTTGAATTGCAGGGAGACCGTGGTGAACCGAAGGTGAGTGAGGTGACTCGATCCATTGCAGCACAGGCCGACGCAACGCAATGGCTTAGTGCTGCAATTGATATATTGGCTGTTGCCATCCAGGCTCAGACTGCTATCATGCAGTCTCAGTTTGATGTCACGCAAGCATTGACTGCTGCCATCTTCGCTGGGTCGCCCACAACCCACCGGGAATCTCACAGTACCGCAGCAGGCCAGCAATCTTTGCTCGAGCAGATAGCTCCGGATGCTAAGGTTCTGCCCCGGGGGAGTGGCAGTATGTCGGTCGAGCAGGAAGGTGCTGTCCGCTCTCAGGATGATAGCATTCCTGCTCCCACCACTGACACTTCCCCATTGCACTTAGCACAGCCAGCAACATAGACAGCCCAGACTGCTGCCACCCATGCAGAGTTGGTGCAGTCTGCAGCCTTGCCCTCCAGGCTCAGAGCTGGTCGAGGGCATCCTTCAAGGCAATCTCAGGATCCAGCATTCAGCAGCCTTCCACCAGCCTTGCTGCAGCCACTGGGGCCAATTCGGAGCAGCAGTAGGGTGAGAATGGGGGAAGTGCACAGGAGATGGAGGTCACCCTCGACGGCCCAACAGTAGAATCCGTAAAGAAATAGGGGGAATTTTTGCAGGAAAGTTCGAGGTTGTTGTTATTATATTTGTTTACTGTTTTGCCGTTTACCTCCATGCTGTGAGAACGAGTTTTGTTAGTTCATTAATTGTTCGATTTGTTTCTAATTGTTTGTGCTGAAGAAATGAATGTTTGTCCCAATTTTTTTTTATTGTTACTTTACATCTTCCTGATTTGACTAATTGCAGCTTTGTACAACAATAGGGGGTGCGGGATGCTTTCAATGATGTGCTTCTTCATCCCAGAAGCCATCTTCTCAATAAGGGGTTACCATCGGTGTCTTATGAACCATTCACGGACGGCCCATGCAGTGGTAACATTGTGCCCCACCCTCCCACGTTGGTGCTGCTGATCTTCCTCTTCATCCTCCTCCTCCTCCTCCTCCTCCTTCTTCTCCTCCTCCTCCTCCTCTCCCTCTTCCTCCTCCTCCCCAGGTGGTGCACCCGATTGCAATGTTATGAAGCATGCAGCACACAACAATCAAGAGGGAGACTCGCTCGGGAGAATACTGCAGGGCTCATCCTGAGTGGTCCAGACACCGGAGCCGTTATTTCAAGACGCCGATCATCTGCTCTATGAGGTTCCTGGTGGCGCTATGGCTCTCATAGTATTGCAGCTTGGCAGGGGTGTAGGGATTACGGAGCGGTGTCATCAGCCAGGTGCCGAGTGGATAACCCTTGTCCGCGAGGAGCCATCCACCAGGTTGACACGGTGGTTGGAATAGGTCTGTGACACAAGTCTGGCGCAGGATAAAAGCATCGTGGCTGCTGCCAGAATAGCGGGCATTGACGGTGAGTGTGAGCTGTCAGTGGTCACAGACCAACTGGACATTCAGAGACTGGAAGCCCTTGTGTTTTCAGAAGACCTCTGCATTCTCATGCGGTGCCTCCAATGCCACATGCGTGCAGTCAATGTCGCCTTTAACCATGGGGAAGCACACTATCCTCACAAAGTCACATGCGCATTTGCGCTGTTGTCCTGGGTCATGGGGAGAGATGTATTGGCGTCTCCTCTTATACAAGCCTTTGTCACCTCCTGTATGCAACAATGATGAGCGAACTGGGAGATATCCGCTGTGTCCCCAGTAGAAGCCTGAAAGAAACCGCTAACTTAGAAATTCAGAGCCACTGTCATCTTCAATGCCATCGACAGAGACGCCCTGGTCCTGAGCTAAGGCTGCAGTTATGATTGCAGGAGGTGGCAGAGCTCAGTGACCACCTCCTTGCTGAAGCGCAGCAATTGGAAACACAGCTTCTCAGACAAATGGATATAGGAGGAGAATTGCTCCCGGAATATCCTGGGAGGGGAACGTCTCCTGTGCAGAGGCGTGTTGGCCCTACTCCCTCTGGCAATGTTTGCCACTCTCGCTCTCTGCGCCTCTGCTGCCGCCAAAAGTGAAGCTGGACGACGACGCCCCGAGTTATTGCAGCCCAAATACAAGTTTCTATATATGGTAACTAGGAAGGTCAAATAAATATTAACCTCAAAAGTGTTGATCAGGACAACAAACTCCTTCGGTCAGCGTTGAATCTCTCCAGACGTCTTTCTCCCTCTCAACCTGCATGTACCAAAACTTACACCGACACGAAAAGGCAGGAAGCGACCGCCTGTAATTATTGCTCCCACAGCCCCTTCCTGACTTGAAAACGTTTCCCTCTACGTGTTGTTCCTAGTGGCAGCCACTAAGGCAGGGGCGCGACTCAATACACACTCCAGGCAGCTATCGGGGAGTTGCACGCTCGCATGACTTCACGATCTGCGGGAGCAGGAGATCCTGGCGGTAGTGCTTAGTGCCAGCGTAAAACGACTGCTCAATTTCGCGAGCGGCGCTAAATAGTCGAAGGCGCTAAAGGGAGGCACTAACCAAGCGACTTTTCCCCCCATGTTTAACTCTGTTTCTTTCTTTGTCGTTCCCCATCCCATCCGCGCTGCTGTCGGCTATTGATTCTGAACGTGATATAGTCTTACCAAGATTCAAATGTTCTGTATTCAACTCAAGCAAATTTATTGGAGGTGACTCTTTATTTAACGAATTTCAGTCTGCTATCTACACTGAACATTAGTATCAGATCAGAAGAATGTTGTCTTGGTTTAGGAGACTTTTCACCTAATAGCGAAAGGCCATCGACCTGAAATGTTAACTCTGTTTCTCTCTCTCTCCACAGATGCTGCCTGAATCGGTGTATATTTCCACCATTTTCTTTACTCATTTCAGTTTTCCAGTATCCGCAGTATTTTGCTTTGGTTTTCACCTTATGGTTACTGACAGAGTCACAGGAACAAATCCTGGCAGATCGCATCCACATCTTTAAATGCTTGAAATATCCGCTAATCATTCAGTTCCAGTCAGTCTCTCCTTTTCCACCCTCTCCAGTTCTGCATTAGTGGCACTGCTTCTGATGGTTAAAGTAAAATTACAAGGACAATTTACATTCTCACAAAATGTTCATTCAGCCAGATTTCAATACATTTATTTCCAATCATTGTTTTGATGGGCTGCCATGCCCGTCTGTCACCTTTCAGTGGATCTTTCAGTGAGACCCAGAGTGATTCTCTATTTCCTCCTGCTGTACTTCAGGATGAAAAATCCCAGCTGATTCTAACTGAATTAGTGAGGATAAAATCCTTTGATATCTTCTCGTCTAATATTCTGTGCGCAAGTTGGAAAACAACAAGGCAAAAAGTATGCGGATAAAACTCTTCCACTTGTGTTCAGATACATTACAAAAGCATTCAGCGGCACTTTAACTGTGGAAAAGTCGTCCGATTACGCTACTGATAAATACATTTAGTGGGACATTACTTGGTCAATCGTCACTATTTTAATTCAGAGTCCATTTTTATTACTATTATTTGGAAAATCTTCATTTCAATGAGCTACAATTTGTGTATTTCAACAAATATGTAAAAGTTCAATCTTCTAAACACATCTGAAAGACAAGTTATCTTTATAACTGCAGTGCTCTTGTATTTATTATCTTAGTACCAGTATATTGCATCCGTACATTTTGCATACAATTGCCTGTAATTATTGCATGCCAAGTTTACAGTTTCTGTATTTTGCTGTTGCATTCATTTTCAGTTCTAAATAGAATGGATATTCTGACCAGGAGCAGGAATCCAAGCGTTGTTTTCCCCCTCCCTTTCACAGAGGCACAGAAGCGAATTGCACCGCTCCAAAACTGACTGATCCCGGGACAAGAAGGCTTCCTGAGAGTTTCTGATCCTTTGTGTCCCTGGTACCTCGGGCGCTGCTTTTGTCTGCTGGGCAAAATGTAGATCGATCATTTAATCTCTCCTTGATCAATCATCTGTTACTTTCATATTGTATTTATTCGCATTTCAGTTATTGATTCCACAAAGTATTCCCGATTAATCTTCCAATAAGCCCTGTACACAGCTACACAATTAATAGAATTAGATTAGATCATTGAATGTCGTGAATGAGTTGCAGATTTCAGCCCGAATTCCATCAACTGCTGTTATTGCCTGATGTATTATTTCTCTGTTTATTTCCCTTCCTCAGAGTTAACTTAGTGACGATTTTGATCCTGTCTCGGGGAAAGTGCGGACTCTCCAAATGTGTCACTCGCTACCTGGTGGCCATGGCAGCGGCGGATCTACTGGTCGTTATCCTCGACCTGATATTGAGGCACATTCCGATTGTTTATAGGGAACAGTTTGACTTCGTGTATTCCATCCCCGTGTGTAAAATCCACGCCGTCCTGCTGTTCGCAGCAACAGACTGTTCTGTCTGGTTCACCGTCACTTTCACCTTTGATCGATTTGTGGCCATTTGTTGCCAGAAGCTAAAAACTAAACATTGCACCGAGAAAACGGCGGCTGTGGTTCTGGGAACAGTGACAGTGTTGAGCGGTTTAAAGAACATTTTCTGGTATTTTATGTTCGAAGGTAAGTATATGCTTGAGAACGTCCCCTGGTTTTGTAATATCACAATCGATGTTATGTTTTCACGGGTCTGGGGAACAATCGAGCTCCTTCATTATATTCTCACCCCGGGGGTCCCATTTGTTGTGATTCTGCTGCTCAATGCTGTCACCGTCAGACACATTTTAGTGGCCAGCAGAGCCCGCAGGAGACTCCGGGGTCCCAGCAGTGGGGAGAGTCCCAGAGACCCAGAGATGGAGAGCCGCAGGAAATCCATCATTTTACTGCTTGTTATCTCCGGCAATTTCATCCTGTTATGGGCAGTGTTTATGGTGTATTCTATATGGAGCCGGATGAATTGGTTGGGGTATTGGACTGGGCATCTACCAGATTATGTTCTGGAACTGGGATTCGGGCTGCAGCTGCTGAGTTGCTGCACAAACACTGGGATTTACGCCGTGACCCAGACTAAGTTCAGAGTGCAGTTGAAGAATGTGGGGAAGTATCCCTTTACTCTGATTGTAAAATTCATTAAAGGTTGAGAAGAAGCAGAGACTTTGCAGCCTGAGAGTTGAGAGTTCCCTGGGCCTGATATTGTGGCGCCCCGCAAAGGATGGCGGTCCGGTGCACGGCACAACGATGGCAGCTCTGGTTCCTCACACAAAGAAGGCAGCTCTGGGGCCAAGCACAAAAATGGCGGCTCTGGGGCACCGCACAAAGATGGCGGCACCCGCGTCCTGCACATAGATGTCGGCTCTGGGTCCTCACACAAAGATGACGGCTGTGGGGCCCAGCACACAAAAGGCTTCTCTGGGGCCTGGTACAAAGATGCCAGCATCGCGCCCGCCAGAAATATGACGGCTCTGGGGCCCCGCACAAAGATGGACCCTGAATAAAGACGTCGTCTTCTGAGCCCGCACTAACATGGCGGCACCGGGGCCCCGCACAAAGATGGCGTCTCTGGCCCTTACGCACAGCACAAATATGACGGATCCGGCGCCCCGCACAAATATGGAGGCACCCGCGACCCTCAAAAAGATGGCGTCTCTGGCCCCCTCTGCACAGCACAAAGATGGCGGCACTGAGACCCTGCAGAAAAATGGCGGCTCTGGGATCCCGCAAAAAGATGGCGGATCAGGGAACCATCACAAAGATGGCAGCTCTGGGGGGCCGCACAAAGATGACGGCGCTCAAGGCTCCGCAGAAAGCTGATGGCTCTGGGGACCCACGCAAAGATGTAGGCTCTGGGAATCCGCACAAAAATGGCGGCTCTGGGGCCCCGCACAAAGATGGCGGCTGTCACTCGGGGCCATTCCTTTGCGGCGGGACGCGTGTGCCCGGAGGGCGGCAACTGGAGGCCCGATTACTGTGAGAGCGGAGGGCAAGGCGGTTCTACCCGGCCCGGCCCACAGGAGCCCCAGCAGCCCAGCCCGGGGAGGAGTAGGCCCAGCACCAGGACTTTATTATTCATTATAATCCTTTATAAGGCTTTAAAATAATTACGCCACTTTACAGATCTTTTATAACCCTTTATAAATCATTATGACCATTAATATAACATTATGACACTTAATCAATTATTTTTATAATTCATTCTGCGGATGTGGGCGTCGCTGACAATTCCAGCATTTATTGCCCATCCCTAGTTGCCCTTGAAAAGGAGGTGGTGAGCCGCCTGAGACGTTTCTCCTGAATTCCTTGTTTGATTTATTAGTGACTATCTTATATTGATGGCCATTAAATAATCAAACCCCTGTACCTGCCCTGGGAGTGCTTGATTGGACAGTGTAGCGGGAACATAACTCTGTTTCTAACCGGTGCTGTACCTGATGGGGCAAAGCAGAAGGAGCTTTACTCTTTATCTAACTGGTGCTATACCTTCCTTGGGAGTGTTTGATGGGAACAGTTTGGTGCAAACTTCACTCTGTATCTGTAATGCAGTAACTAGGGATAATCATATATTTGAACTAATGTTTAGTAGTGAGCCTGAGCTCGTATCGGGCCTCCATCACAGAATCACAGAATCCCCACAATGCAGATAGAGGCCATTTCGGCCCATCGAGCCTGCAACAACACATATCACATTCTATCCCCGTAACCTCACGTATTTAATCCCCCCTAACACTAAGGGTCAATTTATCATAGCCAAATCAACCTAACCCGCACATCTTTGGACTGTGGGAGGAAACCGGTGCACCCGGAGGAAACCCACGCAGACACGTGGAGAATGTGTAAACTCCACACAGTCACCCGAGGCCCATATGGGGGAACGTCTGGCCAACAGTGACCACAGCATTCTATGGTTCCAATTAGCTAGTAGAACTGAAGATACTGAGAACCTACAACTCGTGCCAGATTTCAGAAGAGCAAATCTCACCAAAATGGCCGATGATATGGAATGGGTAAATTGGCTAATGAGATCGATGTACAATATAAATGGAAAGTTTTTAAGAACAAGAAAAAAAATGTGGAAAACAAATATGTACAAAAGAAGGAAATGTGGTAAGAAGAAGCCAAGGTTGCTGACTGGCTAATGGCAAAAAAGGATTGTAGACAATTTTGGAAGCAATGGGAGAAGCTTTTTCAGTTGTGAAGAGTCGGAGAATTACTAAAGTCTTCACCCTTGAAGATGATGCTCAACTATTAGAATTTAATAATGCTACTAACAAAATCAGTATTAAATGTGTGTAGATGTTGGATTTGCATCTGTTTGGATACCATTGGTCAGAGTTGGGACCGTTGCACTTTACTATTTTTATTAATGATCTGGATGTAGGTGTTGGGGGCAAAATCCGATCATTTGCAGATGATACCAAGATCTGTGCGAGTGCTGGAACTGTAGATGATGCTCGTCTGCTTCAAGCAGATCTTAATGTGTTGGGTGATTGGGCGCAAGACTGGAAAATAATGTATAACTTAGATACGAGCAGTGTTATGCATGTGGGCAGGGCAAATGCTCAACATTCATACACCCTTCAGGGAAAGGCATTAAAGATGGTGGAGAGAGAAAGAGATTTGGGCATTCTAGTGCATACATCCTTAAAGGTACATGGGCAATGCCGTGTCGCGATAGTTAGAGCAAATAGGGTATTGGGGTGTATCCACAGGAAAATTGAGTACAAGACGAGGCAGACTGTTTTCTCCTTGTACAAGACATTAGTAAGGCCGCACTTGGAATACTGTGTCCAGTTTTGGTCTCCTCACATGTTGCTAATATTGAGGCTTTGGAAAGGGTTCAGAGGAAGACACACTAGACTAATCCTCCGTCTAAAGCATCTTTTTTATCAAGATAGGCTTAAAGAGTTGGAACTTTCTAACTTAGAGAAGCGTAGATTTAGGGGAGAACTGATTGAGGTTTATAAGATAACGAAGGGAATAGAATGTGTTCCAACTGGCAGTTTATTTCAATTAAACATGTTAGGCAGAACCAGGGGTCACAATTTTAAGTTGTCTAAGGCTAGATCTAGGTTAGATGTCAGGAGGTGGATCTTTTCCCAGAGAATAGTGGACGCCTGGGATAGGCTGCCGACTCATGTGGTGAACGCGGAACGCTGAATTCCTAAAGCGAGAGCTGGATTTGTTTCTGGCTGGGGCAAAGATCACCTCTTACAGAAGGGGGGCACTGCAGGGAATTCAGGGCCAGAGTGATCTCCTGGACTAGCTTCCATCGCATCGATGGGTCGGAGAGGAATTTTCCAGATTTATTTTCCCCAAATTGGTCTAGGTTTTTCCCTCTCCCAGGTGATCAGATTGTTTCGGGTGGGGTGTTGTGATACACAAGGTACCACAATTGTTTGGGACAGGCTCGATGGACTAGATAGTCTTTACTTGACCGTCATTGTTTGTATGTTCGTATGTATTTTCTGTCCCGTGCTGTACCTGTCCTGGGATTGTTTCATTTGACTGTGTAGATTGAGATTTACCCTTTATCTAACCCATGCTGTACCTGCCCTAACAGTGGCAGTGAGACAGAGAGAAAGACCGAGAGAGAGAGGGAGAGAAGCAGGGAGAGACTGACAGACAGAGTGAGGGTGGCAGAGAGAGAGGAGTTCAAAAAGAGAGAGGGAGAGACAGACAAAGACAGCGATAAAGAGGGAGAGAAGCAGAGGGAGAATGTTGGAGAAAGTGAGGGGGACAGAGAAGAAGATCTGAGAGAGAGGGAGAGAGAGAGAAAGAGAGAGACAGCAGGAGATTAAAGGACAGAGTGAGAGTGCGACAGAGAGTGTTTGATGGGAGAGAGTAGAGGGTGCTTTTTCTGTATCTAACCCATGCTGTATACCCTGTCAATCCCACTCAGAATCTTATATATTTCAATGAGATCACCTCTCATTCTTCTAAACTGCAGAGAGTATAGATTCAGTCGTCTTAATCTCTTCTCATATGACAAATCTTTCATCCCAGGAATCAATCTAGTGAACCTTCATTGCACAGCCTCTAAGGCAAGAACGTCCTTCCTCAGATTTGGGGATCAAAACTGTGCACAGTATGTATGGTCTCACCAAATCCCTGTACAATTGAAGTAAGACTTCCTTGCTCTTGTAATCCAACCCCTTGCAACAAAGGCCAACATGCCATTGACTTCCTAATTGCTTCCTGTACCTGCATGCTAAATTTACGTGTTTCCTGTACGAGTACACCTGAATCTCTCTGAACACTAACATTTAATAGTTTCTCACCATTTAAAAATATTAGTTTTTTCTATTCTTCCTAACAAAGTAAATAACCTCAGATTTCTCCACATTATACTCCATCTGCCAACGTATTGCCAACTCACTTAAACTGTCTATATCAATTTGCAGCCTCTTTGTGTGCTCCTCACAGCTTACTGTCCCACCTAGTTTTGTATCGTCAGCAAACTTGGTTACATTGCATTCGGTCACTTCATCTAGGTCATTAATATAGATTGTAAATAGCTGAGGGCCAAGCACGGATTCTTGCGGTGCCCCAGTAGTTATAGCCTGCCGACTGGAAAATGACCCGTTTATGCAAACTCTCTTTGTCTCTCTTTCTCGCTGTCTCCCTGCCTCTGCCGGGGCAGGTACAGCACGGCTTAGATACAGAGTAAATATCACTCTGTTTTCTGTCCGTTAACCTATCCTCCATCCAAGCTAATATATTACCCCCAACCCCATAAATCCTTATCTGCAAGAATTGGTTTGCAAGAACTATGCAGAATCACGACACGTCCAGCTCATCCATTAGCCCTGCGGCCAAGGTAACCGAATCAGTGGTGTGGGTAAGTGTTGCCAGCGTTTCCAGTTGCACTGCAGTTGGGTAATGGTATAAATGTTGCCCCAATCAGTTAAAAGTTCTTCCCTAAACTTATCCTACTGTCAGCGAGGTAGACTTTACGTGTCGTGGTGCTTCATGCAAGGGTAAATGTGGAACTCGCTTCCCCCGAAAAGGCTGTGGATGCTTTCAAGACCGAGATGGATCGATTTTTGTTGGGTAAGGGTATCGAGGTGCTATCAGGAATTTGGGGCGGGGATCAGAATTCTCCCAGCTATTTTCTGTCTGCCTTAAGTTGTACATTTTGCTGAACTGTTCTTGTGGTTTTTGTTATATTTATTTACATGGTTCGTGGCCGTTTTATTATTGACCTGTTTTTATTCCCAAACTTCTACTCTGACTCTTGCAACCCATCTTTACGGTGCGAGGTCACAACAGGGCATTGCAGTTCTGAATGGGTGAAAAGCAGTTTGACAACGGATGAAGTAGTCACTCCTTGTAACACGCAAAACGCCAAAAAAACTACAATACAGCACTCCAGCTTGATTTGTGGCGGAGTGCCATTCTGTGACACACAGGGCCTTTATAAAACACTGGTTAGGCCCCAGCTGGAGTATTGTGTTTAGTTCTGGGTACCACACTTCAAGGAAGGATGTGAAGGCCTTGGAGAGGGTGCAGAGGAGATTTACTAAAATTACATAGAATTAAATAGAATTACATAGCATACACGGCACAGAAACAGGCCATTCGGCCCAACCAGTCCATGCCAGCGTTTATGCTCCACTCGAATCTCCTCCCATCCTTCCTCATCTAACTCTATCAGCATAACCCTCGAATCCCTCTTCCCTCATATGCTTATCCAGCTTCCCCTTGAATGCATCTCTTGTATTCGGCTCAACTACTCCCTGTGGTAGCTTCCTCCATAGTGGACAGACTGAGGCCTTCAACCTGAGGCTACACCCAATGGGCACACGTGAGTTTGTGTCTGTTTATTACCCCGGGGTTTAATTTCATCTCGGTGACCCTGGATTTTTGGTGCCTCCTGTTATTTTGTTCCTGTTGAATTGCGGCACTTGAGTTTTAAAGATGTTTAAAGCCTTGGGATAAAGTAACCCTGACCTTGCGGAGCGGGACAGAGAGGGACAGAACCCTGAGTGGAAATTAAAGTTAGCAACGTGAACCTGTGGAAAGCCTGTTATAATTCCAGACTAATGCTTCTGTTTCCTGGCAGTGTGATGAATTTGACGGTTAAGTGATATGCGCAGTGGTCATTTTAAATGATATCTCTCCGTGGAGGGCATTTTAATTGATATCTATCTGTGGTGGCCATATTAAGTGATATCTATCCGTGCGGGCATTTTAAGCGTCGGCTATTCGTGGCAGCGATTTTATGCGATATCCGTAGCGACAAACTTATGTAATATGCGTGGAGGACATTTTAAGTGGCACTGGTTCGGGCCAATTTAAGTTATATGCACGGCGGTCATTTTACACAGGGACACTTGTTACAGAGTCCGACTCCACAACAGCAGAGACACACACTGCTCACAAAGACACTTGTTACAGAGTCCGACTCCACACCAGCAGAGACACAGACTGTACAGAGGGACACTTGTTACAGAGTCCGACTCCACACTGGGAGAGACACGAAATGTACACAGGGACACTTGTTACAGAGTCCGACTCCACACTAGTTTAGACACAGACTGTGCACAGGGACACGTTACAGAGTCCGACTCCACACTGGGAGAGACACAGACTACACAGGGAAAGTTATGACAGAGCATAAGTGGAACAGTATTTTCTCGATACTTTGATATTTCTGGAAATAACATCCATTTATGTTTCGCACTGATCTGTCGGATGTGTTCATTTAACCCCGTCACCAATCTCGTCAACCTCTCAGTCTTCTCTCACTTGTTGACAGAAGGGCAGGAATCCCTCTTCACTGCACTGAATGGGAGTTGTGAGATCCACAGGAGAGGCCATACCAAGGCAGGTGCAGCACGGGTTAGATACAGAATAAAGCTCCCACTAAACTGTCCCACCAAAGAGATTCATGGTAAGTACAGAGTGTGTTCGAAGCAGAGGAAACCTCCCACAACGGTGCCACATCAAACAATCCCAGGCAGGTACAGCACAGGTTAGATGCAGACTAAAGTACTCTCTACACTGTCTAATCAAACATTCCCACGGCAGATACAGTACGGGTTAGATACAGAGTAAAGCTCCCTCTACACTGCCACATCAAACACTGTCAGTATAGGTGCAACACTGATTAGATACAGGGTGAAGCTCCCTCTACACTGCCCATCAAAAAATCTTAGAGCAGGTACAGAACTCGTTAGATACACAGTAAAGCTCCTTCTATGCTGACCCATAACCTGAGCTTTATTTTGCATCTACGTAGTGCTGTGCTTGCCTTGGAAGTGTTTGATGGTACAGTGTAGAAGGATTTTTAATCTCTATCTAACATGGACTGCACCTTCTGTGGAAATGTTTGATGGAGTTGTGTATGGGAATTAATCTGTATCTAACCCTTGCTGTACTTGCCGTGGGAGTGTTTGGCGGGGCAGTGTATGGGAGCGTCAATCTGTATCTAACCTTTCTGTACCTACCCTGATTATAGAAATTTTCTTGCAGATGGGAGGGTGGCAACTGTAACCCTACTATTTAAAAAAGGAGGGAGAGAGAAAACAGGGAACTACACACCAGTTAGCCTAAAATCAGTAGTGGGGAAAATGCGAGAGTCTATTATAAAGGATGTGATAACAGGTCACTTAGAAAATATCAACGGGATTACACAAAGCCAACATGGATTTATGAAAGGGAAATCATGTTTGAAAAAAGTACTGGAGATATTTGAGGAAGTAACTGGTAGAATAGATAAGGGAGAAACAGTGGAAGTGGTGTATTTGATTTTCAGGAGGCCTTTGATAAAATCCCACATCAGAGGTTAGTGTGCAAAATTAAATCACATGGGATTGGGGGTAATATACTGTCATGGATTGAAAATTGGTTAACAGAAAGGAAACAGAGAGTAGGAATAAATGGGTCTTTTTCGGGGTGGCAGGCGGCGACTAGTGGGGTACCGCAGGGATCAGTGCTTGGGCCCCAGCTATTCACAATATATATCAATGATTTGAATGAGGGAACTAAGTGTAATATTTCCAAGTTTGCTGACGACACGAAACTAGGTGTGATTGTGAGTTGTGAGGAGGATGCAAAGAGGCTTCAAGGCGATTTAGACAAGCTGAGGGAGTGGGCAAATGTATGGCAGATGCATAATAACGTGGATAAATGTGAAGTTATCCACTTCGGTAGGAAAAACAGAAAGGCAGAGTATCATTGAAATGATGACAGATTGGGAAATGTGGATGTAAAAAGGGACCTAGGTGTCTTTGTACACCAGTCATTGAAAGCAAACATGCAGTTAAGAAGCCAAATGGTATGTTGCCCGTCATTGCTAGAGGATTTGAGTACAGGAGCAAGGATGTCTTACTACAGTTATACAGGGCCTTGGTGAGACCACACCTGGAGTATTGTGTGCAGTTTTGGTCTACTTACCTAAGAAAGGTGATAATTGCCATAGAGGGAGTGCAACGAAGGTTCACCAGACTGATTCCTGGGATGGCAGGTCTGTCGTGTGTGAAGAGATTGAGTCGACTAGGCCTGTATTCACTAGAGTTTAGAAGAAAGAGAGGGGATCTCATTGAAACGTAAACATTTCTGACAGGGCTAGACAGACTGGATGCAGGGAGGATGTTTCCCCTGGCTGGGGGTCTAGAACGAGGGGTCACAGTCTCAGGATACGGGGTAGGACATTTAGGACTGAGATGAGGAGAAATTTCTGCACTCAGAGGGTGGTGAACCTGTGGAATTTTCTGCCACAGAAATCTGTGGAGGCCAAGTCACTGAATATATTTAAGAAGGAGATAGATAGATTTCTAGACATAAAAGGCATCAAGGGGTATGGGGAGAGAGCGGGGATATGGTATTGAGATAGAGGATCAGTCATGATCATATTGCATGGTGGAGCTGGCTCGAAGGGCCGAATGGCCCACTCCTGCTCCTATTTTTCTTTGTTTCTATCTGATGTTATTATATATACAATTATATCGGAAGCAGGAACCATGGCACAATCCCACCCTCTCCAATCCAGGGGTCATTGGGCTCTCCATACCCAGGTCCAAGTCATTAATATATATATCAAAACGAGCAGCGGTGCTAATATCGAAATCTGGGGATCACCACTGTATACCTCGCTTCCGTCTGAAAAACAACCCTTCACCACTACTCTCTGCTTTATATCTCTAAATAAATGATGTATCCACTTGCACACTGCCCCTTTAATCCCATGGTCTTCAATTTTGCGAACATGCCTATCATGAGACACCATTATGTTCTGCCCATGAGAACATTGGTCCCTGACCTCCCTGTTTACAGGTTCCCATCAAACACCCCCAGGGTTTGTACAGCACGGGTTAGATACCGAGTAAACCTCCCTCTACACTGTCTCATCAAACACTCCAAGCCAGATACAGCACAGGTTAGATATCGAGTAAAGCTCTCTCTACACTGTCCCATCAAACATTCCTAGTACAGGTACAGCACGGGTTAGATACAGATTATAGTTACCTTAGCATTGTTTCATCAAACCTTGCCAGTACAGGTACAACACGGGTTAAATACAGAGTAAAGCTCCCTCTACACCGCCCCATCAAACACTCGCAGAACAGTTACAGCACGGGTTTAGATACAGATTAAAGCTATTTCCACACAGTCATTTATGTTGATATATTCCGGGTGAAATGTTTGATGGGCTGTGTAGAAGTATCTAATCCATCCTGTACCTGACATAACAGAGGCAGGGAGACAGAGAAAGAGGGAGAGAGCGAGACAGAGAGAGAGAGCAACGGTGCTGTACCTGCCCTGGTTGTGTTTGGTGGGATTGGGTAGACAGAGCTAAAATCTGTATCAAACCCATGCTGCACTTGCCCAGCTTGTGTTTTATGGGTAGCATTGATAGATCATTAATCTGTATCTCCCAATGCGGGACCGATCCAGTGAGTGTTTGATGCAACAGTGTAGAGACAATTTTAATCTGTATTCAACCCGTGCTGTACCTAAAACGGTCGCAACGAATTGGAAAGTCGCAAATATTACACCGCTATTCAAGAAAGGAGGGTGAGAGAAAACAGGGAACTATAGGCCACTTAGCCTGACATCTGTCATTAGGGTAATGCTGGAATGCATGATTAAGGGAGTAGAGCAGGACACTTAGAAAATCATAATACAATCCAGCAGAGTCGTCATAGTTTTATGAAAGGGAAATCATAGAATCATAGAAAATTACAGCACGGAAGGAGGCCATTTCGGCCCATCATGTCCGCGCCGGCCAAAAAGACCTATCCAGCCTAATCCCACTTTCCAACTCTTAGTCCGTAGACCCGCAGGTTAGAGCATCCCAAGTGCACATCCAATAACTTTTTTAATGTGGTTATAGTTTTTGCCTCTCCCACCCTTTCAGGCAGTGAGTTCCAGACCCCCACAACCCTCTTGGTGAAGAAAGTTCCCCTCAAATCCCCTCTAAACCTTCCAGCAATTACTTTAAATCTGTGCTCTTTGGTTTATGAACCCGCTGCTAAGGGAAATCGGCCCTTTCTATCCACTTTATCTATGACCCTCATTATTTTATACACCTCAATAAGGTCTCCCCTCAGCTTCCTCAGTTCCAAGGAAAACAGACGCAGCCTATCGAGTCTTTCCTCATAGCTAAGATTCTCTACTCCCGGCAACATCCTCGTAAATCTCCTCTGTGCCCTCTCCAGATCAATCACATCTTTCCTGTAATGTGGTGACCAGAACTGCACGCAGTACTCTAGCTGAGGCCTAACTAGTGTTTTATACAGTTGAAGCATAACCCCCCTGCTCTTGTATTCTATGCCACGGCTAATAAAGGCAAGCATTCCGTATGCCTTCTTAACCACCTTATCTACCTGGCCTGCGACCTTCAGGGATCTGTGGACATGCCCTCCTAGTTCTATTTTTTTCCTCTACGCTACTCAGTGTCCTACCATTTAAAGTGTATTATCTTTCCTTGTAAGCCCTCTCCAAATGATTTACCTCACACTTCTCCGGATTGAATTCAATTTGTCACTGTTCTGCCCACCTGACCAATTTATTGATATCTTCCTGCAGTCTACAGCTTCCATCTTCAGTATCAGCCACACAGCCGATGTTAGTATCATCTGCAAACCATTTAATCATACCCCCTATATTCAAGTCTAGATCATTGATATATACCACAAAAAGCAAGGGACCTAGAACTGAGCCCTGCAGAACCCCACTGGAAGCAGCCTTCCAGTCACAAAAACACCCATCAACTATTACCCTCTGCTTCCTGTCTCCGAGCCAGTTTTGAATCCAACTTGACACTTTGCCCTGGATCCCAAGCTCTACCTGCCCGGGCCTGTTTGATGAGACAGTGTAGATGGAGCTTTACTCTGTATCTAACCATTGCTGTACCTGCCCTGGGAGTGCTTGACGGGACAGTGTAGAGGGAGCTTTACTCTGTATCTAACCCGTGCAGTACTTGCCCAAGGAGTGTTTAATGGGGCAGTGTAGAGAGTGCTTTTCTCTGTATCTAACCCGTGCTGTTCCTGCCCTGGGAGTGTTTGATATGAAGGTGTAATTGCAGTTCCTCTCACTTTATACTCCTGTTCTGTAACTCTGTTTATTCCCTGGCCAATTTGAAACGATAACCAATACACAGGGCAATAAAGATGCAGTTAATTGTTAATTTGGACATAATAACCAATACACAGGGCAATAAACATGCAGTTAATTGTTAATTTGGACATAATAACCAATACACAGGGGAATAAAGATGCAGTTAATTGTTAATTTGGACATGGTAGCCAATACACAGCGGATGAGCAGAAATTTCCTGCAACTAAATATTGAGAAGACTGATTCCATTGTCTTCGGTTCCCGCCACAAACTCCATTCCCTAATCAGCGACTCTTTTCCTGCCCCAAGCGAATGTCTGAGGCTGAACCAGACTTAAAGGGACATAGGACAAGGGTAGGCCATTTAGATCCTCGAGCCTATTCCTCCATTCATTGAGGGCTTGGATGATCTGCGAACTAAATCCATATACCAAGCTTTGCCCTATATGCTGTAATAACTTTGGTTAACGACAATCGATAAATCTCCAATTTAAAATTAACAATTGTATTCGCATCAATTGCCGTTTGTGGAAGAGAGTTCCAAACTTCTAGCAGCCTTTGTCTGTTAAAATGTTTCCTAATTTCAGTCCTGAAAAGTATGGATCTAATTTTTAAATATGCACCCCATTCGTAGTCTCCCCAACCAGCAGAAATCGATTATCTCTATCTACCCTATCAGTTCCACTTAATACGATAGCAAAATACTGCGGATGCTGGAAATCTGAAATGACAACAGAAAACGCTGGAAAAACTCAGCAGGCCAGGCAGCATCCGTGGAGAGAGAAAGAGAGTTAACGTTTCAGGTCGATGACCTTTCGTCAGAACTGTGAAGAGCCGGAAATCAAATAGATTTAAGGCCAGAGTAAAGCTGGGAAAAGGGGGAGGGGATAAAAGAACAAAGGGGGAGATGAAGAGACATTAAGAGACATTAAGAGATATGCAAGGCTAGAGGTGGTGTTAATGTGACAGATTAAGGCTGAAAGAAGTGTGAAATCCACTGGCAGAATGAAGGACAGCTGCCAGCTTCTAGGAGGAAAAAAAAGGTGGGGGGGGGGGCAAATAAAAGGGTGGAAAAAATAAAATATAAATGTGATTGGAGCTGAGGTTATGATCTAAAATTGTTGAACTCGATATTGAGTCCAGAGGGCTGTAGCGTGCCTAAACGAAAGATGAGGTGCTGTTCCTCGAGCTTACGCTGCGCTTCCGTGGAACAGTGTAATAGGCCGAGGACGGTGAGGTCAGAGTGGGAGTGAAGCGGTGAATTAAAGTGACAGGCCACCGGGAGCTCGGGGTCCCCCTTACGGACTGAACGGAGGTGTTCCGCAAAGCGGTCACCCAATCTGCGTTTGGTCTCCCCAATGTAGAGGAGACCACATCGTGAGCAGCGAATACAGTATACTAAATTGCAGGAAGTACAAGTAAATCGCTGTTTCACCTGGAAGGGGTGTTTGGTGCCCTGGACAGTGGGAAGAGGGGAGGTGTAAGGGCATGTGTTCCACTTAATATCTTGAAGCAATGATCAAATTACCCACTAACCCTTTAAATTCCAGAGAATACAACCCTAGTTTGTCTACTCTCCTCTCGTAATTTAATCCTTGATGTCCTGGTATCATTCTGGTAAATCTACGCTGCACTCCCTTCAAGGCCAATATATCCTTCCTAATATGTGGTGCCCAGACCTGTTCACAGTACTCCAGGTGTGGTCTAACCAGGGCTTTGTATAGATGCAGCATAACTTCTGCTCCCTTGTCTTCCAATCCTTTAGATATAACAGCCAAAATTCCATTAGACTTTGTGATTATTTTCTGTGCCTGTTCATGATATTTTAATGAACATATACATGGAACCGAAAGTCTCTTTGGACCGCCACTGTTTTTAGATTTTCACCATTTAGAAAGTAAGCTGTTCTATCCTTTTTTAGGTCCAAAGTGGATGGAGAGCCCAGTACTGAACCCTGGGGAACTCCACTGTATACCGCCCTCGAGCCCCGAGTACTTAACCCTGGGGAACCGCACAGTATAATTCCCTCCAGTAACCAGTAATGAACCCTGGGGAAATGAACTGTATACCTCCCTCTTCCCCCAGTGCTGAACCTGGAAACTCCACTATATAACTCCCTCCTGCCCCGAGTATTGTACCCTGAGGAACTCCACTGTACACCTCCCTCCAGCCCCCAGTACTGAACCCTGGGGAACACCACTGTATACCTCCCTCCAGCCCCCAGTACTGAACCCTGGGGAACTCCACTGTATACCTCCCTCCAGCCCCCAGTACTGAACCCTGGGGAACTCTACTGTATACCTCCCTCCAGCCCCCAGTACTGAACCCTGGGGAACTCCACTGTATACCTCCCTCCAGCCCCCAGTACTGAACCCTGGGGAACTCCACTGTATACCTTCCTCCAGCCCGCTGTACTGACCCGTGGGGAAGAGCACTGTATACCTCCCTCCAGACCCCAGTACTGAACCCTGGGGAACTCCACTGTATATCTCCCTCCAGCCCCCAGTACTGAACCCTGGGGAACTCCACTGTATACCTCCCTCCAGACCCCAGTACTGAACCCTGGGGAACTCCACTGTATACCTCCCTCCAGCCCCCAGTACTGAACACTGGGGAACAGCATTGTACACCTCCCTCCAGCCCCCAGTACTGAACCCTGGGGAACCCCACTGTATATCTCCCTCCAGCCCCCAGTACTGAACCCTGGGGAACTCCACTGTATACCTCCCTCCAGCCCCCAGTACTGAACCCTGGGGAACTCCACTGTATACCTCCCTCCAGCCCCCAGTACTGAACACTGGGGAACTCCACTGTGTACCTCCCTCCAGCACCCAGTACTGAATCCTGGGGAACTCCACTGTATTCCTCCCTCCAGCCCCCAGTAGTGAACCCTGGGGAGCTCCCCTGTATACCTCACTCCAGCCCCCAGAACTGAAACCTGGGGAACTCCACTGTATACCTCCCTCCAGCCCCCATTAGTGAACCCTGGGGAACAGCACTATATGCGTCCCTCCAGCCCCAGTGCTGAACCCTGGGGAACTTCACTGTATAACTCCCTCTAAACCCCAGTACTGAACCCTGGAGAGCTCCACTGTATACCTCCCTCCAGCCCCAGTGCTGAACCCTGGGGAACTTCACTGTATAACTCCCTCTAAACCCCAGTACTGAACCCTGGAGAGCTCCACTGTATACCTCCCTCCAGACCCCAGTACTGACCCCTGGGGAAATCCACTATATACCTCCCTCCAGCCCCAGTACTGAACCCTGGTGACCTCCACTATATACCTCCCTCCAGCCCCAGTACTGAACCCTGGGGAACTCCACTGTATACCTCCCTCCAGCCCCAGTACTGAAACATGTGGAACTCCACTGTATAACATCCTCCAGCCCCAGTACTGAACCCTGGGGACCTCCACTGTATGCCTCCCTCCAGCCCCAGTACTGAAACATGTGGAACACCACTGTATAACATCCTCCAGCTCGAAAACAGCCATTCACCACAATTCCCTGTTTCCTGTCCCTTAGCAAATATGCTATCCATGCTGCTACTGCCCCTTATATCCCATGGGCATCAATTTTGCAAACAAGCCTAATATGTTTAAATTTATCAAACACCTTTTGAACTTCCATATCTCAACAAAAATCTCAATCAAGTTAGTCAAACACGATTTGCCGTTAACTAAATTATACTGGCTATCCATGATAAGTAACACATAGTGAAATAAAGATTCAGTTAATTGGTATATTGGACTTGATCATCAAGACACATGGGAATAAATTTACCGTTGATAGTTAACTTGAAAATGACTAACACCACAGAGGGGAATAGAGCTAGAAATGATTTAAAATTTCAATTGGTAACCAATACACCGAGGAACAAAGGCACAGTTGGTTGATAAATTGGATATGATAACTAGTACACAGGTTGGAGAGCAGGCTCGAGAGGTTGTGTGGCCTACTCCTGCTCCTGTTTATTGTTTTATTCAGAGCGTGCAATTTATTGAAAAACTGGACATATTAAGCAACAGAGGGGAAACAATAGCTACAGTTATTTAAATTTGATATGATAAATAATACACTAGTGCTTAAAGTAACAGTTAATTGTTAAATTGGGTATGATAACCAATAACAGGGTAAAACTGTCACAGGTAATTGTTACATTGGACGTGATAACTAATACACAGGGGAATAAAGTTAGTTAATTGTCGAATTGAATATAAAAAGCACACAGGCAGATAAAATTAGTTAATTGTTAAATTTGGCTTGTAACGAGTGCGCAGGATACAAAGCTAAAGTTGTTAAATTTGGTAAAAACTAACTATTAATCGGAGGAATAAATTTAGCTAATTGATCAAATGACTAATTATTAAACTGTCTAATAAAATTAGTTAATTTTTAAATTGGTTGAGTTAACGTGTGCATGGAGTACAAAACTACAGTTAATTGTTAAAATGGAAATGATAAAGAATTCACAATGGAATAAATGTACAATTAATTGTGAAATCGGGCTTGATAATCAATGCAAAGGATAAAACTGTCGCGTGTAATTGTTATATTGGGCTTGCTCAAAATACACTGGGGAATAAATTTACAGTTAATTTTTATCTTGAGCATGATAACAATAAACAGGGGAGTAAAGTTCACTGTTAATTCTTAAATTGGACATAAGCAATACACAACAACAACAACTTGTATTTATATAGCGCCTTTAACGCAGTAAAATGTCTCAAGGCGCTTCACAGGAGTGATTATCAAACAACATTTGACACCTAAGGAGATATTAGGGCAGATAACCAAAAGCTTGGTCAAAGAGATAGGATTTCAGGAGCGTCCTGAGAGAGGGAGAAAGCTTTATAGACTGATTTCCAGAACTTAGGGCCCAGGCAACTAAAGGCACGGCCACCAATGGTGGAGCGATTAAAACCCGGGATACATAGAGAGGGAGATTGAGAGGGAGATTGAGAGGGCACAGATAGAGAGAGGCAGTCAGTGACAAAGAGAGAGAAGGAGAAACAAAGAGAGTGGGTAGACCTAGAGATAGTAACAGAGAGACAGACAGAGAGGGGAGAGCCACAGAGAGAGAGAGAGACAGACAGACAGTGATGTGGAGAGTGGCAGAGAGATACAGATGGAAGAGAAAGCCAGGGATAGATAGTGAGAGTTACAACATAGGAACATAGAAGTAGGAGCAGGAGAAGGCCATTCGGCCCATCGAGCCTGCTCCGCCATTCAATAAGATCATGGCTGAACATTTACCTCAACTCCACTTTCCTGAACTATCCCATTATCTCTCGATTCCCTTAATATCCAAAAATCTATCGATCTCTGTCTTGAATATAGTGAACGACTGAGCCTCCCCAGCCCGCTGGGGTACAGAATTCTAAAGATTCCCCACCCTCTGAGTGAAGAAATATCTCCACATCTCAGACATAACTGGCCGATCCCTTATTCTGAGACTGTGACACCTGGTTCTAGACTCCCCGGCCAGGGGAAACATACTCCCTGCATTTAACCTGCCAAACCCTGGAAGAGTTTTGTATTTTTCAATGAGATCACCTGTCATTCATCTAAACTCTAGAGAGAATAGGCCTAATCTACTCAATCTCTCCACAGAGGACAATCCCCCCATCCCAGGAACCAGTCTGGTGAACCTTCGTTAAACTCCCTCTTTGGCAATTATATCCTTCCTCAGGTAAGGAGACCAAAACTGTACACAGTACTCCTGGTGTGGTCTCACCACGGCCCTATATAATTGCAGTAAGATGTCTTTACTCTTATATTCAAATCCTCTTTTAATAAAGGCCAGCATACCATTTGCTTTCCTAATTTCTTGCTGTACCTGCATGTTAACTTTCAATCATTCATGTAGAAGGAAACCCAGGTCCCTCTCAAGACCAACATTTCCCAATCACTCACCATTTAAAAAATACCCTGCCTTACTATTTTTCCTAACTTCACAGTTCTCCACATTATATTCAATTTCACATGTTCTTGCCCAATCAGTTAGCCTGTCTATATCTCCTTGAAGCCTCCTTGCATCTTCCTCACAACTTACATTCCCACCCAGATTTGTATCATCAGAAAACTTGTATATATTACATTTGATCCCCTCATCCAATTCATTGATATAGACTGTGAATAGCTGTGGCCCAAGCACTAATCCTTGCGGTACCCCACTAGTTACAGTATGCCAAACCGAAAATGACCGGTTTATTGCTACTCTCTAGTTTCTGTCCTTTAACCAATCCTCAACCCCAATCCCATTTTGTTTAATAACCTCTTGAGTGGCACCTTATCGAATGCCTTCTGAAAATCCAAATCCACCACATCTACTGGCTCTACTTATCTATTCTACTAGTTACAAACTCAAAAAACTCTAACAGATTCGTCAAACACAATTTCCCTTTCATAAATCCCTTTTGACTCTGCCCAATCCTATTATAATTTTCTAAGTGCTCTGTTTCCACGTCCTTAATAATATATTCTAGCATTTTCCTTACTACTGATGTCAGGATAACTGGTCTGTAGTTCCCGGTTTTCTCTCTCGCACCTTTCTTAAATAGTGGGGTTACATTTGCTGCATTCCAATCCGCGGGAACCGTTATAGAATCGATGGAATTTATTGAATTTCATCTGCCATCATTCTTGTTTCTCTTTTTTATTCATTCATGGGATGTGGCCATCGCTGGCACGTCCAACATTTATTGCCCAAAACCTTATTGACCTTGAGAAGGAGGTGGTGAAAATCCTTCTTGAACTGCTGCAGTCCGTGAGCTGAAGGTGCTCCCACAGTGCAGTGACGGAGGGAGTTGCAGGATTTTGCGGCAGCGACAATGAAGGAACGGCGATATACTTCCAACTCAGGATGGAATGTGACTTGGAGGGAAACTTACAGGTGGTGGTGTTCCCATGCTCCTGCTACCCTTGTCCTTCTAGGTGGTAGAGGCCGCGGGTTTGGGAGGTGCTGACGAAGAAGCCTTGGCGAGTTGCTGCAGGGCATCTTGTAGATAGTACACACCGCAGGCACGCTGCGCCACTGATAGAGGGAGTGAATTTTTAAGGTTGTGGATGGGGGACAAATCTAGTGGACTGCTTTGTCCTGGATGATGTCGAGCTTCTTGAGTGTTGTTGGAGCTGCACTCATCCAGGCAAGTGGAGAGTATTCCATCACACTCCTGACTTGTGCCTTGTAGATTGTGGAACGGCTTTGGGGAGTCAGGAGGTGAGACACTCGCCGCAAAATACCCAGCCTTGACCTGCTCATTTAGCCACAGTATTTATGTAGTTGGTCCAGTTAAGATCCTGGCCAATGGTGAAGACCAGGATATTGATGATGGAGGATTTTGCGATGCTAATCCCATTTAATGTCAAGGGGATGTGGCTCTTGTTGGAGATAGTCATTGCCTGGCACTTGTGTGGTGCGATTTGTACTTGCCACTTATCAGCCCAAGCATGAATTCGTCCAGGTCTTGCTGCATGCGGGCATGGACTGCTTCATTATCTATGGAGTAGTGAATGGCGCTGAACACTGTGCAGTCATCAGCGAACATCCCCATTTCTGACCTTATGATGGACGGAATGTCATTGATGAAGTAGCTGAAGATGGTTGGGCCAAGAATACTGCCCTGATGTGCTCATGCAGCGATGTCCTCGGGCTGTGATGATTGACCTCCAAAAACCTCAACGTTCTTCCTTTGTGCTAGGTATGACTCGAGCCAGTGGAAAGTTTTCCCCCTGCTTCCCATTGACTTCAATTTTACTGGTGCTCCTTGATGCCACACTCAGTTCAATGCTGCCTTGATGTCAAGGGCAGTCACTCTCACCTCACCTCTGGAATTCAGCTCTTTTGTCCAACTTTAGACCAAGGCTGTAATGAGGTCTTGAGCCGAGTGGCCCTGGCGGAACTCAAACTGAGCATCGGTGAGCAGGTTATTGGTGATTAAGTGCCACTTAATAGCACTGTCGACCACACCTCTCATCACTTTGCTCATTTCACCAGTCTGTCTATGTCCTCCTGAAGCCTACTACTATCCCGCTCAGAGTTTACTACATTTCCGAGTTTCGTGTCATCTGCAAACGTTCAAATTATGCCATGTATATATATATATATATATATATATACTATATATATATATATATATATATGTATATATCATTAATAAATATCAAAAAGAGCAGTGGTCCGAATAGCGACCCTGGGGGACACAACTGTACAACAACCGCTCACCACCAGCCCCGTTTTTCTTACCCTGAGCCAATGTCAGATCCCCACTGCCACTGTCCCTTTGGTCCTAACAAGTTTATTCAATTGCACTTCATCAAATGCATTTTTAAACTCCATATACACAACATCTACAGGACGACCCTCATCAACCCTCTCCGTTACTTCATCAGAGAACTCAATCAAGTTTGTCAGACACACTTTGCCGTTAACATATCCGTGATGGTTGTCATTTATTAATCCCTGTTTTTTCCAAAGACAGATACTTTTCTACGCGAATATGGCCTCTGGAAGTTTCCCCACCACTGACGTTAGGCTGACTGGCCTGTAGTTACAGGGTTTATCCCTCTCTCCTTTTTTAAACAGCGTGTAACATTTGCAACCTTCCAGTCCTCTGGCACCACTCCCATATCCAAGGATGTTTGTAATATTCTGGCCAGAGCCTACGCTATTTCCACCATTCCTTCCCTCAGCATCCCTCATAATCCCATCCAGACCGGGTAAATGTTCTACTTTACTGTGGTACAAGAAGTGCTGGATTGAAAGGGGTTAACTGAAGGTGTTTGTTCAGTGACTATAATTAATGTCAGTCTCCAGGGGTTAACTGAATCTTTTTGTGAAGTGACTGTAATTAATGTCAGTCTCCATGGACCCTAATTGTATCAGTGCAGTGTTTCCCTCTTCTATTAATACCGGACCCCTTTCAACGTGTTATCCCATAGTGTCAGTGAGAGCATCACCTCCGGCACTAACAGGGATGAGCACGTTGCTCCACAGAGAGGGTGTCGGAATCCGAGAAAGTAGATTGGAATGTTACAACAATGGATCGGAATCTGATAACAGTAGATTGGAATGATACAACAATGGGCAGGAGTTTCTCCTGGCAGTTAGCCTATCTTTTAGAACATTATGATGAAATATCTTTAGACGATCGGATACAGTTGGCACTTCAGATTATTCAATGCATCTACTATCCCCTCCTTGCTGCTGTTGGTGTTCCTGGTAAGACTCTCTATACAGCTATTCTGTTAACCATGTTTTACTGAATTACTGTTCATGTAATTTACTCTCCTCTCCTTGCTGCGGTTGTTGTTCCTGGTAAGTGTCTCTATCCAGCTATTAACGCTGCAAACCTTTGCTCACTGTATTACTATTCTTCATTCTTTGCTGCTGTTTGTGTCCCTGGTAAGTCTCCATATCCAGAAATTGGATCTGTAAACCACGTTTCACTGTATTACTGTTTGTCATTTAAATCTTGGGAAAAGGAAAGCCATTGTCTTCGGTCCTCATCACAAACTCCATGCTCTATCTACCGATTCTGACGCTGAACCAGACTCCTTGAAACTTCTGCGATCTCTTTGTCCCTGAGCTGAGATCAGACATCATATCTTCTAAATCACCATTCCTGCCTACTACCACCTCCAAATTTTCACCCATCTCCGCTCCACCTCAGCCCTACCGCTGCATAAACCCTCATCCGTGCCTTTCTTAAATCCAGACTCAACTCTTCCAATGCTCTCCTGGCCGACCTCCCAGTTACAAGCCTCCGTAAACTGGAGCTCATCCAAAACTCTGCTGCCCATATCCTAACTCGCACCAAGTCCCGTTCGCTCATCACCCCTGTGCTCGCTGACCAACATTTGCTCCCGATCCGGCAACAACTCGATTTTAATATTCTCATCCTTAAGATAAAATTCCACCATGGCCTCACCCCTACAATTAGTCCCATCCCCTTACTGTTTTCCCATAGTCCTGCACATGGTTCCCCTTCAAGTATTTATCGAATTCCTATTTTAAAGTTAATTTCTTTCCCTCTACTCTCCCAGTCATTCTGTCTCTATTTTTCTTTCTTTTTTTCTTTCTCCGTCTTCTCTCTCTCTCTCTCTTGCTCAAAGAATCATAGAATGGCACAGCACAGGAGGAGAGTATTCGGCCCATTGTGTCTGTGCCATCACTTTGAAAGAGCTATCTAAATAGCCCTACTCTTTAGCCAGAGCCCTGTAAATCTTCCCCTTTAACTAATTATCCAATTCCCTTTCAAAAGTTACTATTGAATCTGCTTCCAACACGTTCTCAGACAGTGCATTCCAGATCACAACAACTCACTGCGTAAAGAATATTCTCCTCATCTCTCCTCCGGTTCTTTTGCCAATTACCTTAAATCTGTGCCCTCTGGTTACCCACTATTCTACCACTGGAAACTGACTTACTCTATCAAAAGCCAGCATGATTTTCAACATCTATATTGAATCTCCCCTTATGGAAAAGGACAAAGATAAACCAGGTATAGAAGTTCTCAATTGGGGAAAGTCCAATTTTAATAAGCTGAAATGTGATTTTACAAAAGTGGAACGGAAACAGCTACTTGAAGGGAAATCAGTGTCAGAGCACTGGGAGGCAGTCAAAGAGGAGATAGTCAGGCTTCAGAGCAAATATGTTCCCAAAAATAAAAAAGGAAGGTGCTCACAAATCTAGAGCCCCCTGCATGTCAAGGAGCATACAGGATAGGATAGGGTCGATGAGCGTGGTGCATTTGATGTAGTTCCCATAGATGTTAGCAAAGCCTTTGACAAGGTCCCAAATGACAGATTTGTCAAAAATGAAAAAGCCCATGGCATCCAAGGGAAAGTGGCAAGTTGGATCCAAAATTGGCTCACTGTCAAGAAGCAAAAAGTAATGGTCGATGGATGTTTAGTGACGGGAAGGCTGTTTTCAGTGGGCTTACGCAGGGCTCAATACCAGGTCACTTTCTTTTTGTGGTATATATATCAATGATTTAGACTTCAATATTGGGGCCACGGTTATGAAGTTTGCAGATGATACAAAATTGGCCGTGTGATTGATAATGTAGAAGAAAGCTGTAGACTGCAGGAAGATATCAATGGATTGTCAGGTGGGCCGAAAATTGGGAAATGGAATTCAATCCGGAGAAGTGAGAGATAATGGCCCAAAAATTAGTGCCGCTACGCGAGAGTACGCACTGCGTACTCTCGCGTATTCTGTCTCTAATTGCCGGTTTTCTGCATGCACTGCGCATGCGCTGAAAAATGGCACTTGGTGAATGGAAAAGGGGGAGGGTCCTAGGTGAACCGCGTGCGCGCTACAGGCTGCGCGCACGGTGTGCACTTAGTGCTTTGGACGCGCAGGTGAGTACGGAAGATTCTACACATAAAAAAAGGAGTAAGACCCACTTTTAACAAGGTAAGTAGTGAATTAAGTATTATTTTGAATTTTTTTTAACAGGTATATCTTTTTTAGAGACTTTAAAGACAGGTAAGTTTATTTTTATAACTTTTTAAAAGATTTTAAATTTTTAAAAAAATTTAATTTTTTATTTAAAATGGTTAATTTATTTAACTATACTTATTTTATTAATGTGATGGTTTTGTTTTTAGTTTAATTGAGGTTTAGCGGTTCTTTTGGGGGGCTATAGTATTCATAGCATTCACAGCACTTATGTGAAAGTTATGAATGGAAGATGGTGTGCTGCCATTGGCTCTAACTGAGTCACGTGATCCCACAGCTCGCACGAATTAACTACGCCTGTGGGATCCGCAAGCCCAGCACAGCAGCTGTCCAGAACATCAAGTTCGTGCGAGGTGGAACTGAAAATGCCAACGCGCAGTGAGAGATCGCGGGGAGGCCTTACCCTCGCACAAAGGCTTCCTCACGAATTTTTGGGCCAATGCATTTGGGGAAGGCTAACAATGTAAGGGGATACACAATAAATGGTAGGGGAGAATGAGAAATGTAGATCAACAGAGGGACATTGGAGTTCATGTCCACAGATCCCTGAAGGTATCAGGACAGGTAGATAAGTTGTTTCAGAAGGCATAGAGGATACTTTGATGTATTATCTGAGGCATAGATTATAAGAGCAGGGAGGTTATTCTAGAACTGTATAAACCACAAGTTTAGCCACAGCTAGAGTACTGTCTACAGTTCTGGTCATCACATTACAGAAAAGATGTGATTGCACTAGAGAGGGTCCAGAGGAGATTTACGATTTTGTTGCCAGGACTGGGGAATTTTAGCTATGAGTAAAGATCGGATAGGCTGGGGTTGTTTTCTTTGGAACAGAGCAGGTTGAGAGGAGATTTAATTGAGGTGTATAAAATTATGACCGCCCTCGATGGAGTGAATAGGAAGGACCTATTTCCCTTCGCAGAGAGCTCAATAACCAGGGGGCATAGATTTAAAGTAATTGGTAGAAGCATTGGAGGGGTGATGAGGCGATTTTTTTCACCCGGAGGGCGGTGGGGCTCTGGAACTCACTGCCGGAAAGAGTGGTAGAGGCAGAAACCATCATCACATTTAAAAAGTACTTGGATATGCATTTGAAGTGCCGTAATCAACAGGACTACGGACCAAGAGCTGGATAGTGGGATTAGGGTGGATAGCTCTTTTGCGACCAACACATACTCGATGGGCCGAATGGCCTCCTTCTGTGCCATAAATGTCTAAGCTTGTATAATTCTATGTTTCTTAAGCTTCTCTGCTCTAAAAATAACATATACTACATTCACTGGTTCCCCTTTAACTACCCTGCTAGTTACTTCCTCAAAAAACTCTAATAAATTTGTCAAACACGTTTTCCCTTTTGTTAATTCTGCCTAATCATGTCATGATATTCTAAGTGAATTGATACCATTTCCTTAACAATGGATTCCAGCAGTTTCCCCATGACTGATGTCAGGCTAACTGGCCTGTAGTTCCCTGTGTGTTCTCTCCCTCCTTTGCGGCCTTCCAATTCGCTGGGACCATTCTAGAATCTAGGGATTTTGGAAGAAGAAAACCAATGCATCCACTATCTCTTCAGCCACCTCTTTTAGGACCCTAGGATGTAGGCCGTCAGGTCCAGGGGTTTGTCGACTTTTAGTCTCATTAGTTTCTGTAGTGCGTTTTCCCTACTTATATTAATTACATTAAGTTCCTCACCCTCATTAGACCCTTGGTTCCCACCTTTTTTCATATGCTTTTTGTGTCTTTTACTGTGAAGACAGATACAAAATATTTGTTTAACGTTTCTGCAATTTCCTTATTCCTCATAATAATGTATCCTGTCTCAGCCTCTAAGGGACCAATGTTTACTTTTGCTACTCTTTTCCCTTTTACCTACTTGTATATACTCTTACAATCTGCTTTTATATTTCTTGCTAGTTTTCTCTCATATTCTATTTTCTCCCTTTTTATTAATGATGGTACTTCCGAGTCACTCTTTGTTAGGATATTGAAGTTTCCCCCTCCCTACCCAGAGTATAATTTGTACCCTTTCTGCTCTGGGTGCTCCCATCAACTAGTGTTCATAATGAAGATGTGCCGATTCATCAGCTGAGGGAGGGCGTTATTTGAGAATCGGCAGGAAGTTGCCTTGCCCATGTCTGACTGGAAGCCATGAGATTTGATTTTGTACCTCGGCAATGTTGAGGACACGCAGCTTCTCGCCCACGTGACTGTATAACACTGTGCCCCCACTGTTTCCAGAGCGTTTCATTGAGTATTGGGTGCTTACAGAGTATTTATCTCATTGGTTAATATTGTAAATGTGTTGCTTTGATTCCTTGGTATCAACCCTTTGCTCCTTTTAATTTTTCTTCCCCTCGGTCAAACACCATGACATGTTTGTCTGGGTGAGTTCACTCTTTATAAATATGTTCTTCTTATTCTTGTTCTAGATTCAGGCAATAGAGAAATGAACTGGGAATTGAATACCATGACTGAGGCGAGATCAGTGTAATGTAGGCATCCCTAGGAACTGAATTCCTGGACTGATGTTGGAGCAGTGTAAACTAGGCAGCCCTGGGAATGAAATTCCTGGACTGAGGCGGGAGCAGTGTAATCTAGGCTTCCCAGGGAAGGAAATTCCTGGAGTGAGGCGGGAGCAGTGTAATCTAGGCGGCACTGGGAATGAAATTCCTGGAGTGAACCGGGAGCAGTGTAATCCAGGCGGCACTGGGAATGAAATTCCTGGACTGAGGCGGGAGCAGTGTAATCTAGGCAGCTCTGGGAATTAAATTCATGGATTGAGGCGGGAGCAGTGTAATCTAGGCGGCCCTGGGAATGAAATTCCAGGATTGAGGCGGGAGCCGTGTAATCTAGGTGGCCCTGGGAATGAAATTCCTGGATTGAAGCAGGAGCAATGTCATGTAGGCGAGTCCTATCGTTCCATCACTGGGATCATCTCTCAGATCCTGCCGTTTAGGATCATTTATTTATTGTTATTTATTTTATCCTGATGGCCTGGTATGGAATAAATCAGAGAACGAGAGTGGGGCAATACATTTTTTTCAGCAGTCTGCACAGAGTGAATCTAAAAGGAGTGCTTCTAAACAGAGTGCTTCGTCTGGGAATTTGGAAAGAGCAGGAATTAGGGGCAGAGAGGGAAGGAGGAGAGAGCGAGAGTAGCGGCCGGATATAAAGGTAGGCAAAGAACCTGGAGACGAGAGCAAGTTCAAGGAGCGAGATAAGTGACGTCAGCGCAAGGTAAGGCCCTGCAAAACAAATGGTGAGTACATGGTAATTTTTTTAAGTCTTGAGTTTATTTCTGTTAGGGTAGTTAATAGTATATTAAATTGAAACATGGCAGGGCACCTCAGTCCCGTGGAATGCACATCTTATGCCATGTGGGAACTCAAGGACACTTCCCAAGGGTTTCGGAGCTTGATCAGCAGCTGGCGTCACTGCGGGGCATCTGAGAGGCTGAGAGCTCCGTGGATAGCACGTTTCAGGAGGTGGTCACCCCGCAGCATAAGAGTGCGCAGGCAGAGAGGGAATGGGTGACCGCCAGACAGACAAGGAGGACCAGGCAGGAAGTGCAGGAGTCCCCTGAGTGTATCTCACTCTCTAACTGGTATTCGATGGTTCCTCTGGGGAGTACAGCCAGAGCCAAGTTCACGGCACCATGGGGGGCTCAGCTGTAGGTGGGGGGAAGAGGAAGATTGGGAAAGCAATAGTGATAGGAGATTCGATAGTTAGGGGAACAGACAGCCTTTCTCCGGCCGCAGACGTGACTCCAGGATGATATGTTGCCTCCCTGGTGCCAGGGTCAAGGATGTCACTGAGTGGCTGCAGGACAATCTGAGGGGGAAGGGTGAACAGACTGAGGTCGTGGTCCATATCGGTATCAACAACATAGGTTAAAGAGGGATGTGATCCTGCAGGCTGATAATAGGGAGCTGGGAAAGATTTTAAAAAGCAGGACCACAAAGGTTGTAATCTCCTGATTACTCCTGGTGCCACGAGCTAGTGAATATAGAAATAGGAGGATAGAGCAGATGAATGTGTGGCTGGAGAGATGGTGCAGGAGGGAGGGCTTCAGATTCCTGGGACATAGGGACCGCTTCTGGGGGAGGTGGGACCTGTACAGGCCGGACGGTTTGCACCTCAACAGAGCCGGAACCAATATACTCACGAGGGTGCCGGTTTGCTTGTGCTGTTGGGGAGCGTTTAAACTAATCTGCCAGGGGGATGGGCACCAGGATGTGGCATTAGAAAGGAGAAACAAGGTGTACAAAGGATAGGGAGAGGCAGATAGCAGTAGAGTATGAAATAGTACGGTATTCGGTGGATTTAGACTAAGAGAGAATCCAAGAAGGTCTAAGATAGAAACAGAAAATTCTGAGCACACTCAGCAGATCAGGCAGCATCCGTGGAGAGAGAAACAGAGTTAACGTATCAGGTCTGTGACCCTTCGTCAGGACTGGAAAAAGTTAGAGATGTAACAGATTATAAGCAGCTGCAGGGGCAGGTAAAGGGGGGAGGGGAGGAAATAACAAAAGGGACGGTCTGTGATAGGGTGGGAGGCAGGAGTGGTTAAATGTTGCCAATGCGAATGGCAGAATCATTAACAGCTGCCACCTGAGCTGCAGTCAGAGTGGGAGTGGAGCGGAGAATTAAAGTGACAAGCGCTCCACTCCCACTCTGACCTCTCTGTCCTCGGACTCTTACAACATAAGCTCGAGGATCAGCACCTCCTCTTTCTATTAGGCACTTTACAGCCTTCTGGACTCAACACTGAGTTCAACAATTTCAGATCATAACCTCGGCCCCTATTTTCTCAGGTTCAGCTGTTGATGATTCTGCCATCCATATTTGCAACATTGAACCAATCCTGCCTCCCACCCTATCACAGACCGTCCCTTTTGTTCATTCCTCCCCTCCCGCCTTTCCCTTCCCCTTCACCTGCTTAAAACCTGTTACATCTCTATCTTTTTCCAGTTCTAACGAAGGGTCACAGACCTGAAACGTTAACTCTGTTTCTCTCTCCAAGGATGCTGCCTGACCTACTGAGTGTTTCCAGCATTTTCTGTTAATTCAGATTTCCAGAATCCGCAGTATTTTGCTACTGTAAGGTCTAAGATACAATTTTAATAAACTTACATTTGTATAGCGCCTTTCACGATCACCGGATGCCTGAAAGCACATTACAACCAATGAAGTACTTTTAGTGTGTAGTCACTGTTGTAATGTGGGAAACACGGCAGCCAATTTGCGCACAGCAATCTCCCACAAACAGCACTGTGATAATGACCAGATAAACTGTTTCTGTTATGTTGATTGAGGGATAAATATTGGCCAGGACACCGGGGATAACTCCCCTGCTCTTCGAAGTAGTGCAATGGGATCTTTTTGGTCCACCTCAGAGAGCGGGCGGGGCCTTGGTTTAAGGTCTCGTCCAAAAGACGACACATCCAACGATGCAGCTCTCCCTCAGCACTGCACTGGAGTGTCAGCCTAGATTAACGTGCTCAAGTCCCTGGAGTGGGAGTTGAACCCACAACCTTCTGACTGAGAGGCTAATGTGCTACCAACTGAACCACAGCTGACACTGTCCGATCGGTTTACAGTGCATGTGTGTAAATGCACGAAGCGTGGTAAATAAGGTTGGTGAGCTGCAGGCGCAAATAGCCGCATAGGAAAAAGGACAGGAGTGGGTACTATTTATTCCTGGATATAAGACGTTCGAGAAAAATAGTGCAGAAAAGAAAGGAGGTGGGGTAGCAATATTGATTAAGGTGAATATTAAAGTGCTGGAGAGAGAGGATGTCCTGGAGTGGTCAAGAACAGCATCTATTTGTTTAGGGTTGAGGAACAATAGAGGTACCATTACACTGCTGGGTGTATTCTATAGGCCACCAATTAGTGGGAAGGTTATGAAGGAGCAAATTTGCAGGGAAATTACAGAGAGGTGGAAGAAATATAGAGTAGTAATAGTGGGGGACTTCAGTTATCCTAATATAGACTGGGATAGTAATAGTATAAAGGGCAGAGAGGGGGAAGAATTTATGAAGAGAGTTCAAGAGAACTTTCTTGATTGGTGCATTTCTGGCCGAAAGAGGATGGAGGTATTGCTGGATCTAGTTCTGAGGAATGAGTGAGGTGAAGTGGAGCAAGTGTCAGTAAGGGAACATTTAGGGAAAGGTGATCACAGTATCATAAGATTTAGATTAGCTATGGAAAATGACAGGGAGCAATTTAGAGTAAAATACTTAATTGAGGGAGGGACAATTTCAGTGGGTTGAGAACGGAACTGGCTTGGGTAAATTGGAATCAAAGATTGGCAGGCAAAGCTGTCATCGAACAATGGGCCTCATTTAAAGTAGCGATGAATCAGGTACAATTGAGGTACATTCACACGAGGAGGAAAGGTAGGGCAACCAAAGCCAGAGCTCCCTGGATGACGAAAGAGATGGATAGTAAGAGGAAGCAGAAAAATGGGGCGTATGACATATGTCAAGTTCAGAATACAAGTGAGAACCAGGCTGAACATAGAAAGTTCAGAGACGAAGTGAGAAAAGAAATAAGTGGGGCAAAGAGAGAGTATGAGAATACATTGGCAGCAAACATGATATGTAATCCAAAAGTCTTCTATCGGCATATAAATAGTAATCGAGCAGTAAGAGGAGGGGTGGGGCCTATTAAGGACCAAAAAGGAGACCTATGAATGGAGGCAGAGGGCATGGCTGAGATACTAAATGAATACATTGCATCTGTCTTTACCAAGGAAGAAGTAGCTGCAAATGTCATAGTGAAAGGGGAGGTAGTTGAGATACTGGATGGGCTACAAATTGATAAAGACGAGGTACTAGAAAGGCTGTCTGTACTTAAAGTAGATAAGTCTCCAGGATCGGATGGGATGCATCCTAGGATGCTGAGGGAAGTAAGGGTGCAAATTGTGGAGGTACTGGACATAATCTTCCAATCCTCCTTAGATACGGTGTGTTGCCAGAGGACTGGAGATTTGCAAATGTTACACCTTGTTCAAAAACAGGTGCAAGGATAAATCCAGCCATTACAGAGCAGTCAGCTTAACCTTGGTGATGAGGAATCTTTTAGAAACGATAATCTGGGACAACATTAACAGTCACTTGGACAAGTGTGGATTAATTAAGGAAAGCCAGCACGGATTTGTCAAAGGCAAATCGTGTTTATCTAACTTGATCAAGTTTTTTGATGAGGTGACAGAGAGGGTTGATGAGCTCAATGTGGTTGATGTTGTGTACAAGGACTTCCAAAAGACCTAGATAAAGTGCCACATAACAGGTTTGCCAGCAAAGTTGAAGCCCATGGAATAAAAGGAACAGTGTCAGCATGGATGTGAAATTGGCTAAGTGACAGGAAACAGAGAGTAGTGGTGAACGGTTGTTTTTCGGACTGGTGGAAGGTATGCAGTTGGTGTTCCCCAGGGGTCGGTACTAGGACCATTGCTTTTCTTGATGGCTGTTAATGATTTGGACTTGGGGGTACATGGCACAATTTCGAAATTTGCAGATGACACAAAACTTGGAATTATAGTGAACAGTGAGACATATAGTGATAGACTTGAGGACATAGACATGCTGGTGGAATGGGCTGGGACGTGGCATAAGAAATGTAACGCAGAAAAGTGTGAAGTATACATTTGGGTAGGAAGATTGAGGAGAGGCAATATAAACTAAAGGGTACAATTCTAAAAGTGTTGCATGAACAGAGAGACCTGGGGGTAATTGTGCACAAATCATTGAAGTTTGCAGGGCAGGTTGAGAAAGCGGTTAAAAAACCATACGGGATTCTGGGCTTCATAAATAGAGGCATAGGGTGCAGAAAAAAGGAAGTTATGATGAAGCTTTATAAACCACTGGTTCGGCCTCAACTGGAGTATTGTGTCCAATTCTGGGCACTGAAATTTAGAAAGGATTTGAATGCCTTAGAGTGGGTGCGGAAAGGATTTACAAGAATGATTCCAGGGATTAGGCACTTCAGTTACGTGGATAGACTGGAGAAGCTGGGGTTGTTATCCTTAGAGCAGAGGAGGCTGAGAGGAGATGTGATAGAGGTGTTCAAAATCACGAGAGGTCTGGACAGAGCAGATAGAGAGAAACTGTTCCCATCGGTGAAAAGGTCACGAATCAGAAGACACAGATTTAAGGTGATAGGCAGAATAACCAAAGTGGACATAAGAAAACACTTTTTTATGCAGCGAGTGGTAAGAATCTGGAATGCACTGCCATAAAGCGTGGTGGAGGCAGATTTAATCGTGGCTTTCAAAAGGGAATTGGATAAATACCGGAAGGAAAAAAAATTGCAGAGCTACAGGAAAGGACGTGGGAGTGGGACTCGCTGAAGTGCTCTTGCAGAGAGCCAGCACGGGCTCGACAGGCCGAATGGCCTCTGTCTGCGCTGTAACCATTCTATGATTCTATCTTTTAAGAAAGAAAGACATGCATTTATATAGCGCCTTTCACGACCACCGGACATGTCAAAGTGCTTTACAGCCAGTGAAGTACTTTTGGAAGTGTAGTCACTGTTGTAATGTGGGAAACGCGGCAGTCAATTTGCTCACAGCAAGCAATATGAAAATGTCCTGATAATCTGCTTCTGTCACGTTGATTGCGGGATAAACATTGGCTATGACACCGGGAATAACTCCCCTGCTCTTCTTCGAAAAAGGCCATGGGATCTTTTACGTCCACTGAGAGCACAGACAAGGCCACTGTTTAACGTTTCATTCGAAAGACAGCTTCTCCGACAGTACAGCATTCCCTCAGCACTGGAGTGTCAGCCTAGATTTATGTGCTACAAGTCCCTGGGTTGGAACTTGAACCCACAACCTTCTGAGTCAGAGGCAACTGTGCTACCCACTGAGTCACAGCTAACACAGTATTCCTTCCTTTTTCTGTCAATTTCTCACCTTTTGTTGTCAGCTTTAGATCAATACAGGAAGAGAAACTCCCTTCTCTCTGTTCTGCCCTCGGTATTTTTGGACTCTACAGGAATCAAGGGATATGAGGATGGGGTGGGTGTGGGGGGAATGTGGATTTGAGTTCAAAGATCAGCCAAAATATCATTCAATGAAGGGCTCGAAGGGCCGTGTGGCCTACTCCTGCTCCTAATTCTTATGTTCTTATGTTTATGGGCCGGTGAAATATTGCGTATTCGGTCACTTTTAAATTAAAACTGTGTACAATAAGGTGAGCTAGATTGTGTTGCAGTAAAGTGTTGTGATGACAATGGTTTAATTAAACAGTTTTTTCAATGATTGTAATTAATGCCAGTTACAGTGAGGCCTAATGATGTCACTCGTGGATTTCCCCCTGCTTTCAATAAGGAGCTCCCTTCACTGTGTCACCTCACACAGTCAGCGCGCTGCCTTCAGCAGAAAGACCACCTAACACTCACAGAAGGGAAGCCATGGATTGGGTGGAAGTATTTTGGATATTAGGAATATGTTATGATATACAACATATGTACTATCCCCTCCTCACTGCTGTTGGTGTTCATAATAAGGACCTATCTCCAGTTATAAATTCTTAATAATGGGGAGGCCCAGAGAAAGAGTTGGCACTTCAGTGACGAGGCATTGGTGGCTCTGGTTGGCGCTGTAGAATTGCGATGGGCAGTGCTGTTTCCTGAGAGTGGCAGGAGGTCATTGCCCCGAGAGTTTAGAAGGGTGTGGAGGGAGGTGGTTCAGCACGGCTCCTTGAGGAGACTGTTGCCGAGGACTCACACCCAATGTCGGAAGAAGTTCAACGACCTCACTCGGATGGTCAGGGTGATTACCTGCTTTTCAATACTTCTACATTCCTCCATCTGAACTTCACTCTGTGTCCAGAGGATTTACAAACCCAAATGCCCAACACTCATCCAAGACCTATGGCCATCGCAGAAAACACACATGCACATCCCACACCTTGCACACAATAACGTTTATTCAACTATGTTAGGCACATCTGCCAAACACATAGCTGCACACAATAACGGCTATTCCACAGTGGTAGGCACAATTGCTAAACACATGCCTGCACACAGTAATGGTTATTCAACTATGGTAGGCACATCTGCCAAACACAAGCCTGCACAAAATAATGGCGATTCAACTAAGTTAGGCACATCTGCCAAACACATGGCTGTAGACAATAACGGCTATTCAACAATGGTAGGCACATCTGCCAAATACATGCCTGCACACAATAACGGTTAATCAACTATGGTAGGCACATCTGCCAAACACGTGGCAGCACACCGTAACGGTTATTCAACTATGGTAGCCACATCTGCCAAACACAAGTCTGCACAAAATAACGGCTATTAAACTATGGTAGGCACATCTTCCAAACACATGGCTGCACACAGTAACGGCTATTCAACTATGGTAGGCACATCTGCCAAAACAGATGGCTGCACACAGTAATGGCTATTCAACTATGGTAGGTATATCTGCCACACACATGCCTGCACACTCATACACACGCTGACCTTTTTCTTGCAGACCAACCTCTCTCATAACAGGCGGGAGCAGCAACGCACGGGAGGAGGACCGGCGGACCTACAACCCCTGACTGAGTTGGAGGACAGAGTGCACGGGATCGTTGCCAGCCAGGTCATTGGTGTTGTGGCCTCTGGAGATGTCGACCCCCTTGGGACAGCAATGGTATGTTCATCGGCTTTCTCTCCTCTCTCACGCCACGGCACCATCACAACACCAGCCTTTTACACTTTCAATCCAACTAACTGACTCCAGTCCTTGCTCAATTCCTGCCCCCGAGCCCTCACACTAAAGCCACTCTTGTACCTTCCTGGTTTCAGATAGTGAACCACCAGCTGACCAGCCTGTCCCTCAGCCTGCCAGTGGCAGCGACGCCCCAGACGAAGAGGAAGAAGAAACTGATGCCTCACCACCTGCGTCTCCCGGGGATGACACATCAGACACTGGGGCCAAGCCTTGCCTGGAGGGGAGCAGGGTGTTGGGGTCTGATGAGGGCGAAGCTCCTGGATCCAGCGGGCTGCAGCAATGCCATGGGCGTAGGGAAGCTCGGGAGCCAGCTCCCCGGAGGGTGAGTAGGAGCGCGAGTTCAGCTGCACAGGACTCAGATGAGGACCTCGATATCGAGGCCATGAATACACAGGCCTTGAGCATGCACACTGAGCTGATGGGTGCAATGGCAAGCGTGCCCGACAGCATGGGTGGACAGGCTAGGAGCGTGGAGGAGTCCGCCGCTAGCACAGCTGTCATCCGTGCGCAAACTCTTGAACCCATCCTTGCCTCGTTGCAGAGGATGGTTGAATTGCAGGGAGACTGTGGTGAACCAGAGCCGTGTGTACTGGGTGAGATGGCACGATCCATTGCAGCACAGGCCGACGCAAAGCAATGGCTTAGTGCTGCAATTGAGTCATTGGCTGTTGCTCTGATGCCGTGTCAGATTGATGTCACGCAAGCACTGACTGCTGCCATCCTCGCTGGGTCGCCCACATTGCCCCGGGTATCTCACAGTACTGCAGCAGTCCAGCAATCTGTGCTCGAGCAGATTGCTCCGGATGCTGAGGTTCTGCCCCGGGGGAGTGGCAGTGTGTCGTTTGAGCAGGAAGGTGCTGTTCTCTCTCAGGTTGACAGCATTCCTTCTCCCACCACGGTCACTTCGCCATTGCACTTGGCACGGCCTGCAACACAGCCAGACCAGACTGCGGTCCCCCGTGCAGAGTTGTTGCAGTCTGTACCCGGGCCCTCCAGGCCCAGAGCTGGTCGTGGGCGTCCTTCAAGGCAATCTCTGGATTCAGCATTCAACAGCCTTCCACCAGTTTGCTGCAGCCACTGGGGCCACATTAGGAAGAGCAGTAGGGTGGGAATGGGGGAAGTGCGCAGGGGATGGAGATCACCCTCGAAGGCCCAACAGTGCAACCTGTAAATAAATCGGGGGAATGTTTGTGGGAAGGTTCGAGGTTGTTGTTATTATATTTGTTTACTGTTTTGCTGTTTTTCTCCATGTTATGAGAACGAGTTTTGTTAGTTCATGATTTGTTGTGTTTGTTTCTAATTGTTTGTCCTGAATAAATGACAGAGTTGGTAACATAAATATATTTGTTTATTAAGTTGCCTCTTTCCTGATTTGAGTCATTACAGCTTAGCCCGGCAATAAGGGGTGCCGGATGCTTTCAATGATGTGCTTCATCATCCCAGAAGCAATCTTCTCAATAAGTGGTTAGAATCGGTGTCTTATGAACCATTCACGGACGGCCCTTGCAGTGGCGACATTATGCGCCTCCCTCGCACGTTAGTGCTGCTGGTCCTCTTCTTCATTCTCCTCCTCCTCTCCCTCTTCCTCCTCCTCCTCAGGTGATGCACCAATCCCTGGCGGCAATGGCTGGGTCCTCATGATTGCAATGTTAGGAAGCATGCAGCACACAACAATCAAGAGGGAGAGTACTGCAGGGCTCCCCCTGAGTGGTCCAGACACCGGAACCGTTGTTTCAAGACGCCGAACGTCTGCTCTATGATTTTCCTGGTGGCTCTATGGCTCTCATTGTATTGCAGACTGGCAGGGGTGTTGGGGTTACAGAGCAGTGTAATCAGCGAGGTGCAGAGTGGATAAGCCTTGTCCCCCAGGAGCCATCCACTAGGTTGAGAGGGTGGTTGGTAAAGGTCTGCGACACCGGTCTGGCGCAGGATAAAAGCACCGTGGCTGCTGCCAGGATAGCGGGCATTGACGGTGAGTATGAGCTGTCTGTGGTCACAGACCAACCGGACATTCAGAGAGAGGAAGCCCTTGTGGTTTTGGAAGACCTCTGCATTCTCATGCGGTGCCCGCAATGCCACATGCGTGAAGTCAATGGTGCCCTGAACCATGGGGAAGCCCACTTTCCTCACAAAGCCACATCCACGTTCGTGTTGTTTGCCCCGGGTTATGGGGAGAGATGTACCGGCGCCTCTAATTATTCAAAGCCTTTTTCACCTCCCGGATGCAACAATGATGAGCGAACTGGGAGACATTTGCTGTGCACCCAGTAGAAGCCTGAAAGGAACCGCTGACTTAGAAATTCAGAGCCACTGTCACCTTCACTGCCACCGACAGAGTCGTCCTGGTCCTGAGCTAAGTCTGCAGATATGGTTGCAGGAGCTGGCAGAGCTCAGTGACCACCTCCTTACTGAAGCACAGCCATTGGAAACAGTGCTCCTCTGAAAAATGGATATAGGAGGCGAATTGCTCCCTTAATACCCTAGGAGGGTAAGGTCTCCTGTGCAGAGGCGTGTTGGCCCTACTCCCTTTGGCAATGTTTGCCACTCTCTCTTCGCCTCTGCTGCCACCGAAAGTGAATCTGGACGAAGACGCCCCAAGTTAGTGCAGCCTAAATACAAGTTTCTAAATATGGAAACTATGAAGGTGAAATAAATATTATCCTCAAAACTGTTGCTCAGGACACCAAACTGCTTCGGACAGCGTTGAATCTCTCCAGACGTCTTTCTCCCTCACAACCTGCATGTACCAAAATTGTCACCGACACGAGAAGGCTGGAAGCACTCTCCTGTAAATATTGCTCCGCCAGCCCCTTCCTGACTTGAAAACGTTTCCCTCTACGTGTCGTTCCTAGCGGCAGGCGCTAAGGCAGGGGGCGCGACTTAATATCCAATCCGGGGAGCTGCACGCTCACATGACGTCACGATCTGCGGGCGCAGGAGATCGTGGCTGTCGTGTTAAGCGCCAGAGCCAAACGACAGGTGAATTTCGCGAGAAGCGCTAAAATAGTCGAAGGCGCTAAGGGGAGGTGCGAACCAACCGACTTCTTCCCCACATGTTTAAATGTTTTTCTCTCTTTGAGTTCCCCGTCCCATCCGCGCTGCTGTCAGCTATTGATTCTGAAGGTGATATCGTGTTACCAAGATTCAAATATTATGTATTCAACTCTAGCAAATTTATTGGAGGTGACTCTTTATTTTACGAATTTCAGTCTGCTACCTACACTGAACATTTGTATCAGATCATAAGAATGCTGTCTTGGATTAGGAGACTTTTCACCTAATGCCGAAAAATCATCAACCTGAAATGTTAACTCTGTTTCTCTCTCTCTCCACAGATGCTGCCTGAATCGCTGTCTATTTCCACAATTTCCTGTTCTCATTTCAGATTTCCAGTATCCGCAGTATTTTGCTTTGGTTACTTACAGAATCACAGGAACAAATCCTGGCAGATCACATCCACATCTTTAAATGCCTGAAATATTCGCTAATCATTCAGTTCCAGTCAGTGTCTCCTTTCCCACCCTCTCCAGTTCTGCATTAATGGCCCTGCTTCTGATGGTTAAAGTAGGATTACAAGGATCATTTACATTCTCAAAAAATGTTAATTCAGCCAGATTTCAATACATTTATTTCCAATTATTGTTTTGAATTCACAATTGGCTCTCATTCCCGTCTGCCACAGTTCAGTGGATCTGTCAATGAGACCCAGAGAGATTCTCTATTGCCTCCTACTGTACTTCAGGATAAACAATCCCAGCTGATTCTAACTGAATTAGTGAGGATAAGAATCCTTTGATATCTTCTCGTCTAATATTCTGTGCACAAGTTGGAAAACAACAGGGCAAAAAGTACAATGATCTCTTCCATTTGCGTTCAGATACATTACAGAAGCATTCAGCGGCACTTTGACTGTGGGATAAGTCGTCTAATTTCACTACTGTTAAATGCATTTAGTGGGACATTACCTGGTCAATCATAACTATTTTAATTCACAGTCCATTCTAATTACTGTTATTTGGAACATCTTCATTTCAATGAGGTACAATTTGTGTATTTCAACAAATATGTAAAAGTTCAATTTTCTAAACACATCTGAAAGCCCAGTTGTCTTTATAACTACAGTGCACTTGTATTTATTATCTTAGCACTTGCGTATTGGTGACAGTGACCATAATTCGGTGAGATTTAAGGTAGTCATCGAAAAGTACAAAGATGGACCGGAAATAAAGGTTCTAAATTTTGGGGAAGGCCGATTTTATTATGATAAGGCAGGATCTGGCCAAAGTGGACTGGGATCAGCTACTTGTAGGAAAATCCACATCAAAGCAGTGGAAGTCTTTCAGAAAGAAAATAGAGATGGTACAAAGCCAACATGTTCCCGTAAACATCAAGGGTAGGACCAACAAACCCAGGGAACCCTGGATGTCAAGGGATATACAAGAATGGATATGAAAAAAGGAGGCTTTTGGCAGATACAAAGGACTAAAACCAGTGGAAGCCCTAGAGTAGTATAGAAAGTGCAGGGGGGTACTCAAAAAAGAAATAAGGAGAGTGAAGAGGGGGCATGAAAAACACTGGCGGGCAAAATAAAGGAAAATCCCAAGGTGTTTTATAAGTATATTAAGATCAAGAGGATAACCAAGGAAAGAGTAGGGCCCATTTGGGACAAAAGTGGCAATCTGTGTGTAGAGCCGGAAGATGTAGGTGAGGTTTTAAAAGAATATTCTGCATCTGTGTTCACTATGGAGAAGGACGATGTAGGCATAGAAATCAGGCAGGGGGATTGTGATATACTTGAACAAATTAGTATTGAGAGGGAGGAGGTACTAGCGGTTTTAGCGGGCTTAAAAGTCGATGAATCCCCAGGCTCTGACGGGATGTATCCCAGGCTGCTGTGTGAGGCAAGGGAGGAGATTGCAGCGACTCTGACACACATTTTCAGAACCTCTCTGGTCACTGGGAAGGTGCCAGAGGACTAGAGAACAGATAACGTAGTACCATTGTTCAAGAAGGTTAGTAGGGATAAACCAGGGAATTACAGGCCAGTGAGCCCAACATCAGTGGTAGGAAATTATTGGAAACAATTCAGAGGGACAGAATTAATCTCCACTTGGAGAGGCAGGGATTAATCAGGGATAGTCAGCATGGCTTTGTCAGGGGGAGATCATGTCTGATCAATTTGATTGAATTTTTCCATGGGGTGACTAGGTGTGTGGATGAGGGTAGTGCAGTTAATGTAGTCTACATGGACTTCTTTAAGGCTTTTGACAAAGTCCCACGTGGGAGACAGGTCAAGCAGCTAAGACCCCATGGGGTCCAGGGCAATTTGGCACATTTGATCAAAAATTGGCTTCATTGCAGAAGGCAGAGGGTGGTGGTCGAAGGTTGTTTTTGTGTCTGGAAGCCTGTGTTCAGTGGTGTACCGCAGGGATGGATGCTGGGTCCTTTGCTGTTTGTATTGTACATTAATGATTTAGATATGAATGTAGGAGGTATGATCAGTAAGTTCGCAGATGACACGAAAAATGGTGGAGTGGTAAATAGCGAGGAAGGAAGCCTCAGGCTACAGGACGATGAAGACGGGATGGTTAGATGGGCAGAACAGTGGCTAATGGAATTTAACCCTGAAAAGTGTGAGGTGATGCATTTTTGGAGGACTAACAAGTAAAGGGAATACACAATGAATGGTAGGACCCTAGGAAGGACAGAGCATCAGTGGTAAATTGGTGTGCATGTACATAGATCCCTTAAGGCAGCAGGACAGGTAGGTAAGGTCGTTAAAAAGGCATATAGGATACTTGCTTCATTAGCGGAGGCATAGAATATAAGAGCAGGGAGGTTATGATGGAGCTGTACAAAACGCTAGTTAGGCCACAGCTGGAATACTGTGTGCAATTCTGGTTTCCACATTATAGGAGTGATGAGATTGCATTGGAGAGGGTGCAGAGGAGATTCACCAGCATGTTGCCTGGGCTGGAGCGCTTCAGCTATGAATAGAGACTGGACAGGCTGGGGTTGTTTTACTTCGAGCAGAGAAGGCTGAGGGGGGACCTGATTGAGGTTTACAAAATTATGAGGGGCATAGATAGGGTGGATAGAAAGGATATTTCCCCTCAGTAGAGGGGCCAATAACCAGGGGGCATAGTTTCAAGGTAAGGGACAGGAGGTTTAGAGGGATTTTGAGGAAAAACGTTTTCACCAGAGGGTGGTTGGAATGTGGAACTCACTGCCTGAAAGGGTGGTAGTGGCAGGAACCTTCACATCATTCAAGAAGCATTTAGATGAGCACTTGAAACGCCATAGCATACCAGGCTATGGACCAAGTAGTGTAAAATGGGATTAGAATAGACTTAGCTTGATGGCCGGCGCATACACGATGGGCCGAAGGGCCTCTTTCTGTGCTGTATAACTCTATGACTCTATATTACATCCGTACATTTTACATAAAATTACCTGTAATTATTGCATGCCAAGGTTGCAGTTCCTGTATTTTGCTGTTGCATTCATTTTCAGTTCTAAATATAATGGATTTTCTAACCAGGAGCAGAAATCCAAGCGAGATTTCCCCTCCCTTTCACAGGGTCACAGAAGCGAATTGCACCGCTCGAAAAACTGACTGTTCCCATGACACGAGGGCTTCCTGAGAGGTTCTGGTCCGTTGTGTCCCTGGTACCTCGGCCGGTGCTTTTTTCTGCTGGGCAAAATATAGATCATTCATTTAATATCTCCTTGATCAAACATCTGTTACTTTCATGTTGTATTTCTTCCCATTTCAGTTCTTGATTCCACAATGTATTCCCGATTAGTCTTACAATAAACCCTTTATTCAGCTCCACAGGTAATAGAATTAGATTATATCATTGAATGTCACTAATAAGTTGCAAATTTCAGTCCGAATTCCATTAAACTGCTGCTCTTGCCCCCAACCTGTTGTCTAATTTCTCTGTTTATTTCCCTTCCTCACAGTTAACTTAGTGACGATTGTGTTCCTGTCTCAGGGAAAGTGCCGACTCTCCAAATGTGTCACGCGCTACCTGGTGGCCATGGCAGTGGCGGATCTACTGGTCGTTATCTTCGACCTGATATTGAGGCACATTCCGATTGTTTATAGTGAACAGTTATTTTTCGTGAAGTCCATCCCCATGTGTAATATCCACGCCGTCCTGCTGTTCGCAACCACAGACTGTTCTGTCTGGTTCACCGTCACTTTCACCTTTGATCGATTTGTAGCTATTTGCTGCCAGAAGCTGAAAACGAAATATTGCACCGAGAAAACGGCGGCTGTGGTTCTGGGAACAGTGACTGTGCTGAGCGGTTTAAAGAACATCCACTGGTATTTTATGTTCATAGATCGGTATATGCTTGGGAATCTCCCCTGGTTTTGTGAAGTTACAATCGATGTTGTGATATCACAGGTCTGGGGAACAATCGAGCTCCTTCATTATATTCTCACCCCGGGGGTTCCATTTGTGGTAATTCTGCTGCTCAATGCTGTCACCGTCAGACATATTTTAGTGTCCAGCAGAGCCCGCAGGAGACTCCGGGGTCCCAGCAGTGGGGAGAGTCCCAGAGACCCAGAGATGGAGAGCCGCAGGAAATCCATCATTTTACTGCTTATTATCTACGGCAATTTCATCCTTTTATGGGCAGTTTTTATGGTGTATTCTATATGGAACCGGATGTGGTGGTTGGGGTATTATTTTGTAATTCTACCTGATTATGTACAGGAACTGGGTTTCATGCTGCAGCTTCTGAGTTGCTGCACAAACACTGGGTTTTACGCCGTGACCCAGACTAAATTCAGAAAGCAGTTGAAGAATGTGGGGAAATATCCCTTCACTCTGATTGTAAAATTCATTAAAGGTTGAGAATCAGCGGAGACTTTGCAGTTTGAGAGTTGAGAGTTCACTGAGACTGATGTTGTGGTTAACTGCACAAAGATGGCGACTCTGGGGCCTCGCTCAAAGATGGCGGCTCTGGGGCCTCACTCAAAGATGGCAGCTCTGGGGCCCAGCACAAAAATGGCGGCTCCGGGTCCCCGCACAAAGATGGCGGCTGTGGAGCCCAGCACATGGACGGCGGCTCTGGGGCCCGGCACAAAGAGTGAGGCTCTGGAGACCCGCCCAGAAGATGGCGGAACTGGGTCCCCGCACGAAGATGGCGGCTCTTGGGGACCGTCACAAAGAGGGCGGCTCTGGGAGCCCAGCAAAATGATGACCGCTCTGGGAACTAGCACAAAGATGGCGGCTCTTGGGCCCAGCACAAAGATGGCGGCTCTGGTGCTCCGCAGAAATGATGGCGAAGGAGCTGCACACAAAAATGGCGGATCTGTCGCCCCGCACAAAGATTGCGGCTCTGCGGACCTGCACAAAGATGGCGGCTCCGGTGTACCGCACAATAATGGCGGGTCCGGCGCACCGCACAAAGATGGCGGCTCTGGGGGTCCGGCACAAAGATGGCGGCAACCGCGCTCCGCAAAATGATGGCGGATCCGCGGCTCAGCACAAAGATCGCGGCACCCGCAACACGTACAATGATGGCAGCACCCGAGACCAGCACGTAGCTTGCGGCTATGGGGGCCCGCACAAAGATGGCAGCTCTGGCAACCTGCACAAAAATGGCGTTCCTGCCGCACCGCTCAAAGATGGCGGCTCCGGGGGCGCGGCAAAAGAACAGCGGCTCTGATACTACTCACACTTTCTCAATTTCCTTTTCCTTACAACAGGTGTTTGATAAATTAACAAATATTAACAAAATTGAAGCCCATGGGATTAATGTGTCAGTGACAACAGTGAGGGGTGTGGGGTATATCAGAGTGTGGGTTATATCAGAGTTACAGTGAGGGATGTGGGGTACATCAGAGTGTTACAGTGAGGGGTGTGGGGTATATCAGTGTTACAGTGAGGGGTGTGGGGTATATCAGTGTTACAGTGAGGGGTGTGAGGTATATCAGTGTGTTACAGTGAGGGGTGTGGGGTATATCAGTGTGTTACAGTGAGGGGTGTGGGGTATATCAGAGTGTTACAGTGAGGGGTGTGGGGTTTATCAGAGTGTTACAGTGAGGGATGTGGGGTATATCAGAGTGGTACAGTGAGGAGTGAGGGTTATATCAGTGTTACAGTGAGGGGTGTGAGGTATATCAGTGTGTTACAGTGAGGGGTGTGGGGTATATCAGTGTGTTACAGTGAGGGGTGTGGGGTATATCAGAGTGTTACAGTGAGGGGTGTGGGGTTTATCAGAGTGTTACAGTGAGGGATGTGGGGTATATCAGAGTGGTACAGTGAGGAGTGAGGGTTATATGAGAGTGTTACAGTGAGGGGTGTGGTGTATATCAGACTGTTACAGTGAGGGGTGTTGGGTATATCAGAGTGTTACAGTGAGGGGTGTGGGGTATATCAGAGTGTTACAGTGAGGAGTGTGGGGTATATCAGTGTTACAGAGAGGGGTGTGGGGTATATCAGAGTGTTACAGTGAGGGGTGTGAGGTATATCAGAGTGTTACTGTGAGGGGTGTGGGGTATATCAGTGTGTAACTGTGAGGGGTGTGGGGTATATCAGTGTGTTACAGTGAGGGGTGTGGTGTATATCAGACTGTTACAGTGAGGGGTGTTCGGTATATCAGAGTGTTACAGTGAGGGGTGTGGGGTATATCAGAGTGTTACAGTGAGGAGTGTGGGGTATATCAGTGTTACAGAGAGGGGTGTGGGGTATATCAGAGTGTTACAGTGAGGGGTGTGAGGTATATCAGAGTGTTACTGTGAGGGGTGTGGGGTATATCAGTGTGTAACTGTGAGGGGTGTGGGGTATATCAGTGTGTTACAGTGAGGGGTGTGGGGTATATCAGAGTGTTAAAGTGAGGGGTGTGGGGTATATCACTGTGTTACAGTGAGGGGTGTGAGGTATATCAGAGTGTTGCAGTGAGGGTTGTTGGGTATATTAGAGTGTTACAGTGAGGGGTGTGAGGTATATCAGAGTGTTACAGTGAGGAGTGTGGGGTATATCAGAGTGTTACAGTGAGGGGTGTGGGGTATATCAGAGTGTTACAGTAGGGGTGTGGGGTATATCAGAGTGTTACGGTGAGGAGTGTGGGGTATATCAGAGTGTTACAGTGAGGAGTGTGGGGTATATCAGAGTGTTACAGTGAGGGTTGTGGGGTATATCAGAGTGTTACAGTGAGGGGTGTGGGGTATATCAGAGTGTTACAGTGAGGGGTGTGGGGTATATCAGAGTGTTACAGTGAGGGGTGTGGGGTATATAAGAACATAAGAACATAAGAAATAGGAGCAGGAGTAGGCCAATCGGCCCCTCGAGCCTGCTCCGCCATTCAATAAGATCATGGCTGATCTGATCCTAACCGCCAATCTACTATCTATCACAGAACCATCTCCTGCATCTAACAGAATTGCACACACGAAATAGGAGCAGAATCAGGCTACACAGTCCCTGGGCCCGCTCCACTACCCACAGGGCCATGACCGATCCGAACCTAGACTCATGTCCAAATTCCTGCCCGCTCCCCGTAACCCTTAATGCCCTTTACTTCTAGGAAACTGTCTATTTCTGTTTTAAATTTAATTAATGTTGTAGCTTCTACAGCTTTTTGTGGCAGCATATTCCATGGACCTACCACCCTCTGAGTGAAGTAGTTCCTCCTCATCTCAGTTTTGAAAGAGCAGCCCCTTATTCTAAGACTATGTCCCCTAGTTCTCGTCTCACCCGTCATCGGGAACATCCTCCCCGCATCCACCCGATCCAACCCCTTCACAATCTTATATGTTTCAATAAGATCGCCTCTCATTCTTCTGAACTCCAATGAGTAGAGTCCCAATCTACCCAACCTCTCCTCATATGACCACCCCCTCATCCCCGGGATTAACCGAGTGAACCTTTTTTGCACTGCCTCGAGAGCAAGGATGTCTTTCCTTAAGTAAGGACACCAAAACTGTATGCAGTATTCCAGGTGCGGTCTCACCAATACCTTGTACAACTGAAGCAATACCTCCCTATTTTTATATTCTATCCCCCTAGCAATGAAAGCCAACATTCCACTTGCCTTCTTAATCACTTGCTGCACCTGCATACTAACCTTTTGAGTTTCGTGCACCAGGACCCCCAGATCCCTTTGCACTTCAGTACTCTCCAGTTTCTTGCCATTAAGATAATAAATTGCTCTAGGATTTTTCCTGCCAAAGTGCATCACCTCACACTTTCCAGTGTTGTATTCCATCTGCCAAATCTCTGCCCACTTACTTAGCCTGTCTATGTCCCCTTGCAGGTTTTTTATGTCCTCCTCACTCACTACTTTCCCTCCCATCTTAGTATCATCTGCAAATTTTGATATGTTACACTTGGTCCCTTCCTCCAAATCGTTAATATAGATTGTAAAGAGTTGGGGACCCAGCACTGACCCCTGTGGAACACCACTAGTTACTGATTGCCAGTCTGAGAATGAACCATTTATCCCAACTCTTTGCTTTCTGTTAGATAGCCAATCCTCTATCCATGCCAGAATATTACCCCCAATCCCGTGATTTTTTACTTTAAGCAATAATCTTTTGTGTGGCACCTTGTCAAATGCCTTTTGGAAGTCTAAATACACTACGTCCACTGGTTCCCCTTTATCCACTCTATATGTTACTTCCTCAAAGAACTCCAGCAAATTTGTCAAACATGACTTCCCCTTCGTAAAACCATGCTGACTTTGTCCTATTAAATTATGATTATCCAAATGTCCTGTTACTGTTTCCTTAATAATGGACTCCAAAATTTTACCTACCACAGATGTTAGGCTAACCGGTCTATAGTTACCAGCCTTCTGTCTACTGCCCTTTTTAAATAAGGGTGTTACATTAGCAGTTTTCCAGTCTGCCGGGACCTTAGCGGAATCCAGGGAGTTTTGAAAAATTATTACCAATGCATCTACAATCCCTACCGCCACTTCCTTCAAGACTCTAGGATGTAAGCCATCAGGTCCAGGTGATTTATCCGCCTTGAGTCCCATTATTTTACCGAGTACCACTTCCTTAGTGATTTTGATCGTGTTTAGCTCCTCTCCCCCTATAGCCCCCTGTTTGTCCAGTGTTGGGATATTCTTAGTGTCTTCTACTGTAAAGACCGATACAAAATATTCATTCAGTGTTTTTGCCATCTCCATATTTCCCACCATTAATTTCCCGGTCTCATCCTCTAAGGGACCAACATTTACTTTAGCCACCCTTTTTCTTTTTATATAACTATAAAAACTCTTACTATCTGTTTTTATATTTTTTGCTAATTTACTTTCATAATCTATCTTCCCTTTCTTAATCAATCTTTTTGTTATTTTTTGCTGCCTTTTAAAGTTTTCCCAATCCTCCGTCCTCCCACTAGATTTCGCTACCTTATATGCCCTTGTTTTTAGTCGAATACTATCCTTAATTTCTTTACTTAGCCACGGATGACTGTCCTTTCTTTTACACCCTTTTCTTTTCAGTGGAATATATTTTTTTGGAAGTTGTAAAATAACTCCTTGAATGTACACCACTGATCATGTGTCGTCTTACCCTTTAATCTATTTTCCCAATCCACTCTACTCAATTCCGCTCGCATACCTTCATAGTCTCCTTTATTCAAGCTTAGCACGCTTGTTTGAGATCCAACCTTCTCACCCTCTAATTGAATATGGAATTCAACCATGTTATGGTCACTCATTCCAAGGGGATCCTTTACTAGGACATTTTTAATTAATCCTGTCTCGTTACACAGGACCAGATCTAAGGTTGCTTGCCCCCTGGTCGGTTCAGTTACATACTGCTCAAGAAACCCATCCCTAATACACTCAAAGAACTCATCCTCAAGGCAGCCCTGCCCCATTTGATTTGTCCAATTAATATGATAGTTAAAATCCCCCATAATTATAGATGTTCCCTTATTACATGCCTCAACTATTTCCTGATTGATACTCCGTCCAACAGAGTTGCAACTGTTCGGAGGCCTATAGACTACGCCCACTAGTGTTTTTTTCCCCTTATTATTCCTTATCTCCACCCAAACTGTTTCATTATCATGATTTTTTGACCCAATATCATTACTCTGTATTACAGTGATTCCTTCCTTTATTAACATAGCCACCCCACCTCCCCTTCCTTCCTGCCTGTCCTTCCTGATCGTTAAATAACCTGGTATGTTTAATTCCCAGGCATTGTCACCCTGCAGCCATGTTTCTGTAATGGCCACAATATCATAACCATATGTAGTTATTTGTGCCATTAACTCGTCTATTTTGTTACGAATGCTACGTGCATTCAGATAGAGAACTTTCAAATATGCTTTGTGGCACTTAGTTCCTGCTTTTTCACTTTTTACCACTTTACCTTTTACTCCACACACTCTGTCCCTTCCTGCCACGCTCTGATTTGTGATTCCCCTACTGCTACCTATGTCTATGACCCTCTCTGTTGTCATTTTTATTTTTTGCTCTCTTGAAACCTCCCCCCCACTAATTAGTTTAAAGCCCTCTCCACAGCCCTAGTTATTCGATTCGCCAGGACACTAGTCCCAGCACTGGCCAAGTGAAGTCCGTCCCAACGGAACAGCTCTCTCCTGCCCCAGTACTGGTGCCAATGTCCCAAGAAGCAAAACCCATTTTTCCCACACCAGTCTTTGAGCCACGCATTCAACTCCCTGTGTTACAGTGAGGGGTGTGGTGTATATCAGAGTGTAACAGTGAGGGGTGTGGGGTATATCAGAGTGTTACTGTGAGAGGCGTTAGGTATATCAATGTGTTACAGTGAGTGGTGTGGGGTATATCAGAGTGTTACAGTGAGGGATGTGTTGTATATCAGAGTGTTACAGTGAGGGGTGTGGGGTATATCAGTGCTACAGTGTGGGGTGTGGGGTATATCAGAGTGTTACAGGGAGGGGTGTGGGGTATATCAGTGTGTTACAGTGAGGGGTGTGGGTTATATCAGAGTGTTACAGTGAGGGGAGTGGGGTATATCAGAGTGTAACAGTGAGGGGTGTTGGGTATATCAGAGTGTTACAGTGAGGGGTGTGGGGTATATCAGAGTATTACAGTGAGGAGTGTGGGGTATATCAGAGTGTTACAGTGAGGGGTGTGTGGTATATTAGAATGTTACAGTGAGGGCTGTGGGGTATATCAGAGTGTTACAGTGAGGAGTGTGTGGTGTATCAGAGTGTTACAGTGAGGAGTGTGGCGTATACCAGAGTGTTACAGTGAGGAGTGTGGGGTATATCACTGTTACAGTGAGGGGTGTGTGGTATATCAGCCTGTTACAGTGAGGGGTGTGGGGTATATCAGAGTGTTGCAGTGAGGGGTGTGGGGTGTATCAGAGTGTTACAGTGAGGGGTGTGGGGTAATACAGAGTGTTAAAGTGAGTGGTGTGGGGTATATCACTGTTACAGTGAGGGGTGTGTGGTATATCAGCCTGTTACAGTGAGGGGTGTGGGGTATATCAGAGTGTTGCAGTGAGGGGTGTGGGGTATATCAGAGTGTTACATTTTGGGGTGTGGGGTAAATCAGTGTGTTACAGTGAGTGGTGTGGGGTATATCAGAGTGTTGCAGTGAGGGGTGTGACGTATATCAGAGTGTAAAAGTGAGGGGTGTGGGGTTTATCACTGTGATACAGTGAGGGGTGTGGGGTATATCCGTGTGTTACAGTGAGGAGTGTGGGGTATATCAGAGTGTTACAGTGAGGGGTGTGGGGTAACACAGAGTGTTACAGTGAGGGGTGTGAGTTATATCACATTGTTACAGTGAGGGGTGTGGGGTATATCAGAGTATTACAGTGTGGGGTGTGGGGTATATCAGTGTGTTACAGTGAGTGGTGTGGGGTATATCAGAGTGTTACAGTGAGGGGTGTGAGGTATATCAGAGTGTTACAGTGAGGGGTGTGGGGTATATCACTGTGTTACAGTGAGGAGTGTGGGGTATATCAGAGTGTTACAGTGAGGGTTGTGGGGTATATCAGAGTGTTACAGTGAGGGGTGTGGTGTATATCAGAGTGTTACAGTGAGGGGTGTGGGATTTTTCTGTATGTTGCAGTGAGGGCTGTGTGGTATATCAGAGTGTTACAGTGAGGGGTGTGGGGTATATCACTGTTACAGTGAGTGGTGTGGGGTATATCAGAGTGTTACAGTGAGGGGTGTGGGGTATATCAGTGCTACAGTGTGGGGTGTGGGGTATATCAGAGTGTTACAGGGAGGGGTGTGGGGTATATCAGTGTGTTACAGTGAGGGGTGTGGGGTATATCAGAGTGTTACAGTGAGGGGAGTGGGGTATATCAGAGTGTTACAGTGAGGGGTGTGTGGTATATCAGAGTGTTACAGTGAGGGGTGTGGGGTATATCAGAGTGTTACATTTTGGGGTGTGGGGTATATCAGTGTGTTACAGTGAGTGGTGTGGGGTATATCAGAGTGTTGCAGTGAGGGGTGTGAGGTATATCAGAGTGTAAAAGTGAGGGGTGTGGGGTTTATCACTGTGATACAGTGAGGGGTGTGGGGTATATCAGTGTGTTACAGTGAGGAGTGTGGGGTAATACAGAGTGTTACAGTGAGGGGTGTGAGTTATATCACAGTGTTACAGTGAGGGGTGTGGGGTATATCAGAGTGTTGCAGTGAGGGGTGTGAGGTATATCAGAGTGTAAAAGTGAGGGGTGTGGGGTTTATCACTGTGATACAGTGAGGAGTGTGGGGTATATCAGAGTGTTACAGTGAGGGGTGTGGGGTAATACAGAGTGCTACAGTGAGGGGTGTGAGTTATATCACAGTGTTACAGTGAGGGGTGTGGGGTATATCAGTGTGTTACAGTGAGGGGTGTGGGGTATATCAGAGTGTTACAGTGAGGGGTGTGGGGTATATCAGTGTATTACAGTGTGGGGTGTGGGGTATATTAGTGTGTTACAGTGAGTGGTGTGGGGTATATCAGAGTGTTACAGTGAGGGGTGTGAGGTATATCAGAGTGTTACAGTGAGGGGTGTGGGGTATATCACTGTGTTACAGTGAGGGGTGTGGGCTATATCAGTGTGTTACAGTGAGGGGTGTGGGGTATATCAGACTGTTACAGTCAGGGGTGTGGGGTATATCAGTGTGTTACAGTGAGAGGTGTGGGGTATATGAGAGTGTTACAGGGAGGGGTGTGGGGTATATCAGAGTGTTACAGTGAGGGGTGTGGGGTGTATCAGTATTACAGTGAGGGGTGTGGGTTATATCAGTGTTTTGCAGTGAGGGGTGCGGGGTATGTCAGAGTGTTGCAGTGAGGGGTGTGGGGTATATCAGAGTTTTACAGTGAGGGGTGTGGGGGATATCAGTGTTACAGTGAGGGGTGTGGGGTATATCCGTGTGTTACAGTAAGGGGTGTGTGGTGTATCAGTGTGTTACAGTGAGGGGTGTTGGGTATATCAGCGTGTTACAGTGAGGGGTGTGGGGTATATAAGTGTGTTACAGTGAGGGGTGTGGGGTATATCAGAGTGTTACAGTGAGGGGTGTGAGGTATATCAGTGTTACAGTGAGGGATGTGGGGTATATCAGTGTTGCAGTGAGGGGTGTGGGGTATATCAGAGTGTTACATTTTGGGGTGTGGGGTATATCAGTGTGTTACAGTGAGTGGTGTGGGGTATATCAGAGTGTTGCAGTGAGGGGTGTGAGGTATATCAGAGTGTAAAAGTGAGGGGTGTGGGGTTTATCACTGTGATACAGTGAGGGGATTGGGGTATATCAGTGTGTTACAGTGAGGGGTGTGGGGTAATACAGAGTGTTACAGTGAGGGGTGTGAGTTATATCACAGTGTTACAGTGAGGTGTGTGGGGTATATCAGTGTGTTACAGTGAGGGGTGTGGGGTATAACAGAGTGTTACAGTGAGGGGTGTGGGGTATATCAGTGTATTACAGTGTGGGGTGTGGGGTATATCAGTGTGTTACAGTGAGGGGTGTGAGGTATATCAGAGTGTTACAGTGAGGGGTGTGGGGTATATCACTGTGTTACAGTGAGGGGTGTGGGCTATATCAGTGTGTTACAGTGAGGGGTGTGGGGTATATCAGACTGTTACAGTGAGGGGTGTGGGGTATATCAGTGTGTTACAGTGAGAGGTGTGGGGTATATCAGAGTGTTACAGGGAGGGGTGTGGGGTATATCAGAGTGTTACAGTGAGGGGTGTGGGGTGTATCAGTATTACAGTGAGGGGTGTGGGTTATATCAGTGTTTTACAGTGAGGGGTGCGGGGTATGTCAGAGTGTTGCAGTGAGGGGTGTGGGGTATATCAAAGTGTTACAGTGAGGGGTGTGGGGGATATCAGTGTTACAGTGAGGGGTGTGGGGTATATCCGTGTGTTACAGTAAGGGGTGTGTGGTGTAACAGTGTGTTACAGTGAGGGGTGTTGGGTATATCAGCGTGTTACAGTGAGGGGTGTGGGGTATATAAGTGTGTTACAGTGAGGGGTGTGGGGTATATCAGAGTGTTACAGTGAGGGGTGTGAGGTATATCAGTGTTACAGTGAGGGATGTGGGGTATATCAGTGTTACAGTGAGGGGTGAGTGGTATGTCAGGGTGTTACAGTGAGGGATGTGGGGTATATCTGTGTGTTACAGTGAGGGGTGTGGGGTATATCAGAGTGTTACAGTGAGGGGTGTGGGGTATATCAGAGTGTGAAAGTGAGGGATGTGGGGTATATCAGAGTGTTACAGTGAGGGGTGTGAGGTATATCAGTGTTACAGTGAGGGATGTGGGGTATATCAGTGTTACAGTGAGGGGTGAGTGGTATGTCAGGGTGTTACAGTGAGGGGTGTGGGGTATATCAGAGTGTTACAGTGAGGGGTGTGGGGTATATCAGAGTGTTACAGTGAGGGGTGTGGGTTATGTCAGTGTGTTACAGTGAGGGGTGTGGGTGATGTCAGTGTGTTACAGTGAGGGGTGTGGGTTATATCAGAGTGTTACAGTGAGGGGTGTCGGGTATATCAGAGTTTTACAGTGAGGGTTGTGGTGTATATCACTGTGTTACAGTGAGGGGTGTGGGGTATATCAGTGTGTTACAGTGAGGGGTGTGGGGTATATCAGCGTGTGAAAGTGAGGGATGTGGGGTATATCGTAGTGTTACAGTGATGGGTGTGAGGTATATCAGAGTGTTACAGTGAGTGGTGTGGGGTATATCAGTATGTTACAGTGAGGGGTGTGGGGTATATCAGAGAGTTACAGTGAGGGGAGTGGGGTATATCAGAGTGTTACAGTGAGGAGTGTGGGGTATATCAGAGTGTTTCAGTGAGGGGTGTGGGGTATATCACAGTGTTACAGTGAATTGTGTGGGGTATATCAGAGTGTTACAGGGAGGAGTATGGCGTATATCAGAGTGTTACAGTGAGTGGTGTGGGGTATGTCAGAGTGTTACAGTGAGGGGTGTGAGGTATATCAGAGTGTTACAGTGAGGGGTGTGGTGTATATCAGAGTGTTACAGTGAGGGTTGTTGAGTATATCAGAGTGTTATAGTGAGGGGTGTTGGGTATATCAGAGTGTGACAGTGAGGGGTGTGAGGTATATCAGAGTGTTACAGGGAGGAGTGTGGGGTATATCAGTGTGTTACAGTGAGGGTTGTGGGGTATATCAGAGTGTTAAAGTGAGCGGTGTGGGGTATATCAGTGTGTTACAGTGAGGGGTATGCTGTATATCAGTGTGTTACCGTGAGGGGTGTGGGGTATATCAGAGTTTTAAAGTGTGGGGTGTGTGGTATATCATAGTGTTACAGTGAGGGGTGTGGGGTATATCAGTGTTACAGTGAGGGGTGTGTGGTGTATCAGTGTGTTACAGTGAGGGGTGTTGGGTATATCAGCGTGTTACAGTGAGGGGTGTGGGGTATATAAGTTTGCTACAGTGAGGGGTGTGTGGTACATCAGAGTGTTACAGTGAGGGGTGTGAGGTATATCAGTGTTACGGTGAGGGATGTGGGGTATATCAGTGTTACAGTGAGGGGTGAGTGGTATGTCACGGTGTTACAGTGAGGGGTGTGGGGTATATCACTGTGTTACAGTGAGGTGTGTGGGGTATGTCTGTGTGTTACAGTGAGGCGTGTGGGTTATATCAGAGTGTTACAGTGAGGGGTGTGGGGTATATCAGAGTTTTACAGTGAGGGTTGTGGTGTATATCATTGTGTTACAGTGAGGGGTGTGGGGTATATCAGTGTGTTACAGTGAGGGGTGTGGGGTATATCAGAGAGTGAAAGTGAGGGATGTGGGGTATATCAGAGTTTTACAGTGAGGGGTGTTGGGTATATCAGTGTTACAGTGAGGGGTGTGGGTTATATCAGTATGTTACAGTGAGGGTTGTGTGGTATATCGGAGTGTTACAGTGATGGGTGTGAGGTATATCAGAGTGTTACAGTGAGTTGTGTGGGGTATATCAGTATGTTACAGTGAGGGGTGTGGGGTATATCAGAGAGTTACAGTGAGGGGAGTGGGGTATATCAGAGTGTTACAGTGAGGAGTGTGGGGTATAATAGAGTGTTTCAGTGAGGGGTGTGGGGTATATCAGAGTGTTACAGTGAAGTGTGTGGTGTATATCAGAGTGTTACAATGAGGGGTGTGGGGTATATCAGAGTGTTACAGTGAGGGGTGTGTGGTATATCAGTGTGTGACAGTGAGGGGTATGGGGTATATCAGAGTGTTGCAGTGAGGGGTGTGGGGTATATCAGAGTGTTACAGTGAGGGGTGTGTGGTGTATCAGTGTGTTACAGTGAGGGGTGTTGGGTATATCAGCGTGTTATAGTGAGGGGTGTGGGGTATATAAGTGTGTTACAGCGAGGGGTATGGGGTATATCAGAGTGTTACAGTGAGGGGTGTGAGGTATATCAGTGTTACAGTGAGGGATGTGGGGTATATCAGTGTTACAGTGAGGGGTGTGGGGTATATCAGAGTGTTAAAGTGAGGGGTGTGGGGTATATCAGTGTTACAGTGAGGGATGTGGGGTATATCAAAGTGTTACAGTGAGGAGTGTGGCGTATATCAGAGTGTTACAGTGAGGGATGTGGGGTATAACAGTATGTTACACTGAGGGGAGTGGGGTATATCAGAGTGTTACAGTGAGGGGTGTGGGGTATATCAATGTGTTACAGTGAGGGGTGTGGGGTATATCAGAGTGTTACAGTGAGGGGTGTGAGGTATATCAGAGTGTAACCTTGAGGGTTGTGGAGTATATCAGTGTGTTACTGTGAGGGGTGTGGGGTATATCAGAGTGTTAAAGTGAGGGGTGTGGGGTATATCAGTGTGTTACAGTGAGGGGTGTGGGGTATATCAGTGTGTTACCGTGGGGGGTGTGGGGTATATCAGAGTGTTAAAGTGAGGGATGTGGGGTACATCAGAGTGTTACAGTGAGGGGTGTGGGGAATATCAGAGTGTTACAGTGAGGGGTGTGGGGAATATCAGAGTGTTACAGTGAGGGGTGTGTGGTGTATCAGTGTGTTACAGTGTGGGGTGTTGGGTAGATCAGCGTGTTACAGTGAGGGGTGCGAGGTATATCAGTGTTACAGTGAGGGATGTGGGTTATATCAGTGTTACATTGAGTGGTGTGGGGTATATCAGTGTTACAGTGAGGGGTGTGGGGTATATCAGTGTTACAGTGAGGGGTGAGGGGTATGTCAGGGTGTTACAGTGAGGGGTGTGGGGTGCATCAGAGTGTTACAGTGAGGGGTGTGGGGTATATCAGATTGTTACAGTGAGGGGTGTGGGGTATATCAGAGTGTTACAGTGAGGGGTGTGGTGTATACCAGTGTGTTACAGTGAGGGGTGTGGGGTATATCAGAGTGTTACAGTGAGGGGTGTGGGGTATATCAGAGTGTTACATTGAGGGGTGTGGGGTATATCAGAGTGTTACAGTGAGGGGTGTGGGGTATATCAGAGTGTTACAGTGAGGGTTGTGGGGTAATATAGAGTGTTACAGTGAGGGGTGTGGGGTATATCACTGTGTTACAGTGAGGGGTGTGGGGTATGTCAGAGTGTTACAGTGAGGGGTGTGGTGTATACCAGTGTGTTACAGTGAGGGGTGTTGGGTTTTTCAGTGTTACAGCGAGGGGTGTGGGGTGTATCATGATGTTACAGTGAGGGTTGTGGGGTATATTGGAGTGTTACAGTGAGCGGTGTGGGGTATATCAGAGTGTTACAGTGAGGGGTGTGGGGAATATCAGTGTGTTACAGTGAGGGGTGTGGGGTATATCAGTATTAGAGTGAGGGTTGTGGGTTATATCAGTGTTTTACAGTGAGGGGTGCGGGGTATGTCAGAGTGTTGCAGTGAGGGGTGTGGGGTATATCAGAGTGTTACAGTGAGGGGTGTGGGGGATATCAGTGTTACAGTGAGGGGTGTGGGGTATATCCGTGTGATACAGTAAGGGGTTTGTGGTGTATCAGTGTGTTACAGTGAGGGGTGTGGGGTATATCACTGTGTTACAGTGAGGGGTGTGGGGTATATCAGTGTGTTACAGTGAGGGGTGTGGGGTATATCAGAGTGTTACAGTGAGGGTGTGGGGTATATCAGTTTGTTACAGTGAGGGGTGTGGGGTATAATAGAGTGTTACAGTGAGGGGTGTGGTGTATATCAGAGTGTTACAGTGAGGGGTGTGGGGTATATCAGAGTGTTACAGTGAGGGGTGTGGGGTGTATCAGAGTGTTACAGTGAGGGGTGTGTGGTATATCAGAGTGTTACAGTGAGGGGTGTGGGGTATATCAGAGGGTTACAGTGAGGGGTGTGGGGTAATAGAGTGTTACAGTGAGGGGTGTGGGGTATATCACTGTGTTACTGTGAGGGGTGTGGGGTATGTCAGAGTGTTACAGTGAGTGGTGTGGGGTATATCAGAGGGTTACAGTGAGGGGTGTGGGGTAATACAGAGAGTTACAGTGAGTGGTGTGGGGTATATCACTGTGTTACAGTGAGGGGTTTGGGGTATGTCAGTGTGTTACAGTGAGGCGTGTGGGGTATATCAGTGTTTTACAGCGAGGGTTGTGGTGTATATCACTGTGTTGCAGTGAGGGGTGTGCGGTATATCAGTGTATTACAGTGAGGGATTTGGGGTATATCACTGTTACAGTGAGGGGTGTGGGGTATATCTGCATTTTACACTGAGGGGTGTGGGGTATTTCAGAGTGTTACAGTGAGGGGAGTGGGGTGTATCAGTGTTACAGTGAGGGGTGTTGGGTATATCAATGTGTTACAGTGAGGGATGTGGGGTATATCAGTATGTTACAGTGAGGGGTGTGGCATATATCACTGTGTTAAAGTGAGGGGTGTGGGGTATATCACTGTGTTACAGTGAGGGGTGTGGGGTATATAAGTGTTAAAGTGAGGGGTGTAGGCTATAGAAGTATGTTACAGTGAGGGGTGTGGGGTATATCAGAGTGTTACAGTGAGGGGTGTGAGTTATATCAGAGTGTTACTGTGAGGGGTGTGAGGTATATCAAAGTGTTACAGTGAGGAGTGTGGTGTATATCAGTGTTACAGTGAGGGGTGTGGCGTATTTCAGAGTGTTACAGTGAGGAGTGTGGCGTATATCAGAGTGTTACAGTGAGGAGTGTGGGGTATATCAGAGTGTTACAGTGAGGAATGTGGGGTATATCAGAGTGTTACAGTGAGGGGTGTGGGGTAATACAGCGTGTTACAGTGATGGGTGTGAGGTATATCAGAGTGTTACAGTGAGTGGTGTGGGGTATATCAGTATGTTACAGTGAGGGGTGTGGGGTATATCAATGTTACAGTGTGGGGTGTGGGGTATATCAGAGTGTTACAGTGAGGGGTGTGAGGTATATCAGTGTGTTACAGTGAGGGGTGTGAGGTACATCAGAGTGTTACAGAGAGGGGTATGAGGTATATCAGAGTGGTACAGTGAGGTGTGTTGGGTATATCAGAGTGTTACAGTGAGGGGTGTGGGGTATATCAGAGTGTTACAGTGAGGGGTGTGGGGTATATCAGTGTGCTACAGTGAGGGGTGTGAGATATATCAGAGCGTTACAGTGAGGGGTGTGGGGTATATCAGTGTGTTACAGTGAGGAGTGTTGGGTATATCAGTGTTACAGTGAGGGGTGTGGGGTATAACAATATGTTACAGTGAGGGTTGTGGGGTATATCAGAGTGTTACAGTGATGGGTGTGAGGTATATCAGAGTGTTACAGTGAGTGGTGTGGGGTACATCAGTGTTACAGTGAGGAGTGTGTGGTATATCAGTGTTACAGTGAGGGGTGTGGCGTATATCAGAGTGTTACAGTGAGGAGTGTGGCGTATATCAGTGTGTTACAGTGAGGGGTGTGGGGTATATCAGTATGTTGCAGTGAGGGGTGTGGGGTATATCCGTGTGATACAGTAAGGGGTTTGTGGTGTATCAGTGTGTTACAGTGAGGGTGTGGGGTATATCAGAGCGTTACAGCGAGGGGTGTGGGGTATATCAGAGTGTTACAGTGAGGGGTGTGGGGTATATCAGAGGGTTACAGTGAGGGGTGTGAGGTAATACAGAGTGTTACAGTGAGGGGTGTGGGGTATATCACTGTGTTACAGTGAGGGGTGTGGGGTATATCACTGTGTTACAGTGAGGGGTGTGTGGTATGTCTGTGTTACAGTGAGGGGTGTGGGGTATATCAGAGTTTTACAGCGACGGTTGTGGTGTATATCACTATGTTACAGTGCGGGGTGTGCGGTATATCAGTGTGTTAAAGTGAGGGATGTGGGGTATATCAGAGTGTTACAGTGAGGGGAGTGGGGTATATCAGAGTGTTACAGTGAGGAGTGTGGGGTATATCAGAGTGTTACAGTGAGGGGTGTTGGGTATATCAATGTGTTACAGTGAGGGATGTGGGGTATATCAGAGTGTTACAGTGAGGGGTGTGGGGTATATCAGAGTGTTACAGTGAGGGGTGTAGGGTATATCAGAGTGTTACAGTGAGGAGTGTGGGGTATATCAGTATGTTACAGTGAGGGGTGTGGCGTATATCAGTGTGTTACAGTGAGGGGTGTGGGGTATATCAGAGTGTTACAGTGAGGGGTGTGAGGTATATCAGAGTGTTAAAGTGAGGGGTGTGGGTTATATCACTGTGTTACAGTGAGGGGTGTGGGGTATATAAGTGTTACAGTGAGGGGTGTAAGGTATAGAAGTATGTTACAGTGAGGGGTGTGGGGTATATCAGAGTGTTACAGTGAGGGGTGTGAGGTATATCAGTGTTACAGTGAGGGGTGTGGCGTTTATCAGAGTGTTACAGTGAGGGGCGTGGGGTATATCAGAGTGTTACAGTGAGGAGTGTGGGGTATATCAGAGTGTTACAGTGAGGAGTGTGGCGTATATCAGAGTGTTACAGTGAGGGGTGTGGGGTATATCAGTATGTTGCAGTGAGGGCTGTGTGGTATATCAGAGTGTTACAGTGAGGAATGTGGGGTAATACAGCGTGTTACAGTGATGGGTGTGAGGTATATCAGAGTGTTACAGTGAGTGGTGTGGGGTATATCAGTATGTTACAGTGAGGGGTGTGGGGTATATCAGTGTTACAGTGTGGGGTGTTGGGTATATCAGAGTGTAGCAGTTAGGGGTGTGAGGTATATCAGTGTTACAGTGAGGAGTGTGGGGAATATCAGTGTTACAGTGAGGGGTGTGGGGTATATCAGAGTGTTACAGTGAGGAGTGTGGCGTATATCAGAGTGTTACAGTGAGGGGTGTGGGGTATATCAGTATTTTGCAGTGACGGCTGTGTGTTATATCAGAGTGTTACAGTGAGGAGTGTGGGGTATATCAGTGTGCTACAGTGAGGGGTGTGGGGTATATCAGAGTGTTACAGTGAGGGGTGTGGGGTAATACAGAGTGTTACAGTGAGGGGTGTGGGGTATATCAGTGTGCTACAGTGAGGGGTGTGGGGTATATCAGAGTGTTACAGTGAGGGATGTGGGGTATATCAGAGTGTTACAGTGAGTGGTGTGGGGTATAACAGAGTGTTACAGTGAGGGGTGTGAGATATATCAGAGCGTTACAGTGAGGGGTGTGGGGTATATCAGTGTTTTACAGTGAGGGGTGTTGGGTATATCAGTGTTACAGTGAGGGGTGTGGGGTATATCAGTATGTTACAGTGAGGGGTGTGGGGTATATCAGAGTGTTACAGTGATGGGTGTGAGGTATATCAGAGTGTTACAGTGAGTGGTGTGGGGTATATCAGTATGTTACAGTGAGGGGTGTGGGGTACATCAGTGCTACAGTGAGGAGTGTGGGGTATATCAGTGTTACAGTGAGGGGTGTGGCGTATATCAGAGTGTTACAGTGAGGGGCGTGGGGTATATCAGAGTGTTACAGTGAGGAGTGTGGGGTATATCAGTATGTTGCAGTGAGGGCTGTGTGGTATATCAGAGTGTTACAGTGAGTGGTGTGGGGTATATCAGTATGTTACAGTGAGGGGTGTGGGGTATATCAGTGTTACAGTGTGGGGTGTGGGGTATATCAGTGTGTTACAGTGAGGAGTGTGGGGTATATCAGAGTGTTACAGTGAGGGGTGTGGGGTATATCAGTGTTACAGTGAGGAGTGTGGGGTATATCAGTGTTACAGTGAGGAGTGTGGCGTATATCAGTGTGTTACAGTGAGGGGTGTTGGGTATATCAGTATTTTGCAGTGACGGTTGTGTGTTATATCAGAGTGTTACAGTGAGGAGTGTGGGGTATATCAGAGTGTTGCAGTGAGGGGTGTGGGGTATATCAGAGTGTTACAGTGAGGGGTGTGGGGTATATAAGAGTGTTACAGTGAGGAGTGTGGGGTATATCAGTGTTACAGTGAGGAGTGTGGCGTATATCAGAGTGTTACAGTGAGGGGTGTGGGGTATATCAGTATTTTGCAGTGACGGCTGTGTGTTATATCAGAGTGTTACAGTGAGGGGTGTGAGATATATCAGTGTTACAGTGAGGGGTGTGGGGTAATACAGAGTGTTACAGTGAGGGGTGTTGGGTATATCAGTGTTACAGTGAGGGATGTGGGGTATATCAGTATGTTACAGTGAGGGTTGTGGGGTATATCAGAGTGTTACAGTGATGGGTGTGAGGTATATCAGAGTGTTACAGTGAGTGGTGTAGGGTATATCAGTATGTTACAGTGAGGGGTGTGGGGTACATCAGTGTTACAGTGAGGAGTGTGGGGTATTTCAGTGTTACAGTGAGGAGTGTGGGGTATATCAGAGTGTTACAGTGAGGGGTGTGAGGTATATCAGAGTGTTACAGTGAGGGGTGTGGGGTATATCACTGTGTTACAGTGAGGGGTGTGAGGTATATCAGAGTGTTACAGTGAGGGGTGTGAGGTATATCAGAGTGGTACAGTGAGAGGTGTTGGGTATATCAGAGTGTTGCAGTTAGGGGTGTGAGGTATATCGGAGTGTTACAGTGAGGAGTGTGGGGTATATCAGTGTTACAGTGAGGGGTGTGGCGTATATCAGAGTGTTACAGTGAGGGGCGTGGGGTATATCTGAGTGTTACAGTGAGGAGTGTGGGGTATATCAGAGTGTTACAGTGAGGAGTGTGGGGTATATCAGAGTGTTACAGTGAGGGGTGTGGGGTATATCAGTATGTTGCAGTGAGGGCTGTGTGGCGTATATCAGTGTGTTACATTGAGGGGTGTTGGGTATATCAGTATTTTGCAGTGACGGCTGTGTGTTATATCAGAGTGTTACAGTGAGGAGTGTGGGGTATATCAGTGTTACAGTGAGGGGTGTGGGGTAATACAGAGTGTTACAGTGAGGGGTGTGGGGTATATCAGTGTGCTACAGTGAGGGGTGTGGGGTATATCAGAGTGTTACAGTGAGGGGTGTGGGGTATATCAGAGTGTTACAGTGAGGGGTGTTGGATATATCAGAGTGTTACAGTGAGTGGTGTGTGCTATATCAGTCTGTTACAGTGAGGGGTGTGGGGTATATCAGTATGTTACAGTGAGGGGAGTGGGGTATATCAGTGTTTTACAGTGAGGAGTGTCGGGTATATCAGAGTGTTACAGTGAGGGGTGTGGGGTATATCAGTGTGTTACAGTGAGTGATGTGGGGTATATCAGAGTGTTACAGTGAGGAGTGTGGTGTATATCAGTGTGTTACAGTGAGGGATATGGGGTATATCAGTGTGTTACAGTGAGGGGTGTGAGGTATATCAGTGTGTTACAGTGAGGGGTGAGGGGTATATCAGTGTGTTACAGTGAGTGGTGTGGTGTATATCAGAGAGTTACAGTGAGGAGTGTGGGGTATATCAGAGTATTGCAGTGAGAGGTGTGGGGTAATGCAGAATGTTGCAGTAAGGGGTGTGGGGTATATCACTGTGTTACAGTGAGGGGTGAGGGGTATATCAGTGTGTTACAGTGAGGGGTGTGGGGTATATCAGAGTGTTACAGTGAGGGGTGTGGGGTATATCAGAGTGTTACAGTGAGGGGTGTGGGGTGTATCACTGTGTTACAGTGAGGGGTGTGGGGTATATCAGTGTGTTACAGTGAGGGGTTTGGGGTATATCAGAGTGATACAGTGAGGGATGTGGGGTATATCAGAGTGTTACAGTGAGTGGTGTGGGGTATATCAGTGTGTTACAGTAAGGGGTGTGAGTTATATCAGAGTGTTACTGTGAGGAGTGTGGGGTATATCAGAGTTACAGTGAGGGGAGTGGGGTATATTAGAGTGTGACATTGAGAGGTGTGGGGTATATCAGGGTATTACAGTGAGGGCTGTGGGGTATATCAGAGTATTACAGTGAGGAGTGTGGGGTATATCAGTGTTACAGTGAGGAGTGTGGCGTATATCAGAGTGTTACAGTGAGGGGTGTGGGGTATATCACTGTGTTACAGTGAGGGGTGTGGGGTATATCAGTGTGTTACAGTGAGGGGTGTGGGGTATATCAGAGTGTTACAGTGAGGGGTGTGGTGTATATCAGAGTGTTACATTGTTGGGTATATCAGTGTGTTACAGTGAGTGGTGTGGGGTATATCAGGGTATTACAGTGAGGAGTGTGGGGTATATCAGAGTGTTACAGTGAGGGGTGTGGGGTATATCACTGTGTTACAGTGAGGGGTGTGGGGTATATCAGTGCGTTACAGTGAGGAGTGTGGGGTATATCAGAGTGTTACAGTGAGGGGTGTGGGGTAATACAGAGTGTTACAGTGAGGGGTGTGGGGTATATCACTGTTACAGTGAGGGGTGTGGGGTATATCAGTGTGTTACAGTGAGGGGTGTGGGGTATATCAGAGTGTTACAGTGTGGGGTGTGGGGTATATCAGAGTGTTACAGTGAGGAGTGTGGGGTATATCAGAGTGTTACAGTGAGGAGTGTGGGGTATATCAGAGTGTTACAGTGAGGGGTGTGAGGTATATCAGAGTGTTACAGTGAGGGTGTGGGGTATATCACTGTTACAGTGAGGGGTGTCGGGTATATCAGTGTGTTACAGTGAGGAGTGTGGGGTATATCAGAGTGTTACACTGAGGGGTGTGGATTAATACAGAGTGTTACAGTGAGGGGTGTGGGGTATATCACTGTTACAGTGAGGGGTGTCGGGTATATCAGTGTGTTACAGTGAGGAGTGTGGGGTAATACAGAGTGTTACACTGAGGGGTGTGGGGTAATACAGAGTGTTACAGTGAGGGGTGTGGGGTATATCACTGTGTTACAGTGAGGGGTGTGGGGTATATCAGTATGTTACAGTGAGGGGTTTGGGGTATATCAGAGTGTTCCAGTGAGGGGTGTGGGGTATATCAGAGTGTTACAGTGAGGGGTGTAGGGTATATCAGAGTGTTTACAGTGAGGAGTGTGGGGTGTATAAGTATGTTACAGTGAGGGGTGTGGGGTATATCAGAGTGCTGCAGTGAGGGGTGTGAGGTATATCAGAGTGTTAAAGTGTTGGGAGTGGGGTATAGCAGAGTGTTACAGTGAGATACTGTATCAATTCCATTAGTGCAGACGGAGCTACACATTACATCCCAGTCCAGAAAACTCACATTATGAGACTGAGATACAGTATCAATTCCATTCGTGCAGATTGAGCTACACATTGCATCCAAGTCCAGAAATCACTCTGTATCAGACTGAGATACAGTATCAATTCCATTAGTGCAGACTCAGCTACTCATTACATCCCAGACCAGAAATCATACAGTGTCAGACTGAGATACATTATCAATTCCATTAGTGCAGACTGAGATACACGTTACATCCATGTCCTGAAATCTCTCAGTATCAGTCTGAAATACAGCGACAATGGCAATAGTGCAGCTTGAGCTACTCATTACATCCCAGTCCAGAAAACTCACAGTATCAGACTGAGATACAGTATCAATTCCATTAGTGCAGACTGATCTACACATTACATCCAAGACCAGAAATCTCTCATTATCAGACTGAGATACAGTATCAATTCTGATTAGTATAGACTGAGCTGCACATTACATCCCAGACCAGAAATCTCACTGTATCAGACTGAGATACAGTAACAATTCCATTAGTGCAGACTGAGCTACACGTTACATCGCAGTCCAGAAATCACACAGTATCAGACTGAGATACAGTATCAATTCCATTGGCGCAGACTGAACTATACATCACATCCCAGTCCTGAAATCTCTCAGTATCAGACTGAGATTCAGTATCAATTCCATTGGTACAGACTGAACTACACATTGCATCCCGGTCCAGAAATCTCTCAGTATCAGACTGAGATACATTATCAATTCCATTAATGCAGACTGAGCTACACATTACATCGCTGTCCAGAAATCACACAGTATCAGACTGAGATACAGTATCAATTCCATTAGTGCAGACTGAGTTACACATCACATCCCAGTAAAGAAATCTCACAGTATCAGACTGAGAAACAGTATCAATTCTATCTGTGCAGACTGAGCTACACATTACATCCCAGTATGAAATCTCTCAGTATCAGACTGAGATACAGTGTAAATTCCATAAGTGCAGACTGAGCTAAACATTACATCTCAGTCCAGAAATCTCTCAGTACCAGACTGAGATACAGTATCAATTCCATTAGTTTAGATTGAGCCACGCATCAGATCCCATTCCGGAAATCTCACAGTATCAGGCTAAGATACACTATCAATTCCATTAGTGCAGATTGAGCTATACATTGCATCCCAGTCCAGACACTCACAGTATCACACTGAGATACTGTATCAATTCCATTAGTGCAGATTGAGCTACACATTACATCCCAGTAGAGAAATCTCACATTATCAGACTGAGATACAGTATCAATTCCATTCGTGCAGATTGAGCTACACATTACATCCCAGCCCAGAAATCACTCTGTATCAGACTGAGATACAGTATCAAGTCAATTAGTGTAGACTGAGCTACACATTACATCCCAGTCCTGAAATCTCACTATCAGACTGAGATACAGTATCAATTCCATTCGTGCAGACTGAGCTACAAATTACATCGCAGTCCAGAAATCGCACAGTATCAGACTGAGATACAGTATGAATTCCATTAGTGCAGACTGAGCTAAACATTACATCTCAGTCCAGAAATCTCTCAGTACCAGACTGAGATACAGTATCAATTCCATTAGTTTAGATTGAGCCACGCATCAGATCCCATTACGGAAATCTCACAGTATCAGGCTAAGATACACTATCAATTCCATTAGTGCAGATTGAGCTATACATTGCATCCCAGTCCAGACACTCACAGTATCACACTGAGATACTGTATCAATTCCATTAGTGCAGATTGAGCTACACATTACATCCCAGTAGAGAAATCTCACATTATCAGACTGAGATACAGTATCAATTCCATTCGTGCAGATTGAGCTACACATTACATCCCAGCCCAGAAATCACTCTGTATCAGACTGAGATACAGTATCAATTCCATTCGTGCAGACTGAGCTACAAATTACATCGCAGTCCAGAAATCGCACAGTATCAGACTGAGATACAGTATGAATTCCATTAGTGCAGACTGAGCTACACATTACATCCCAGTCCAGAAATCCCTCATGATCAGACTGAGATACATTATCAATTCGGATTGGTGCAGTCTGAGCTACACATCACATCCCAGGCCAGAAATCACACAGTATCTGACTGAGATACAATATCAAATCCATTGGCGCAGACTGAGCTGCACATCACATCCCAGTCCAGAAATCTCTCAGTATCAGACTGAGATACAGTATCAATTCCATTTGTGCAGACTGAGCTACACATTAAATCCCAGTCCTGAAATCTCTCAGTATCAGATTGAGATACATTATCAATTCCATTGGTGCAGACTGAGCTGCACATCACATCCCAGGCCAGAAATCACACAGTATCAGACTGAGATACAATATCAAATCCATTGGCGCAGACTGAGCTGCACATTACATCCCGGTCCAGAAATCTCTCAGTATCAGACTGAGATACATTATCAATTCCATTTATGCAGACTGAGCTGCACATTACATCGCTGTCCAGAAATCACACATTATCAGACTGAGATACAGTATCAATTCCATTAGTGCAGACTGAGCTACTCATTACATCCCAGTCCAGAGATCTCACAGTATCAGACTGAGATACAGTATCAATTCCATTGGTGCAGACTGATCTACACTTTACATCCAAGACCAGAAATCTCTCATTATCAGACTGAGATACAGTATCAATTCTGAATAGTGCAGACTGAGCGACACATTACATCCCAGACCAGAAATCTCACTGTATCAGACTGAGATACAGTAACAATTCCATTAGTGCAGACTGAGCTACTCATTACATCCCAGTCCTGAAATCTCACGGTATCAGACTGAGATACAGTATCAATTCCATTAGTGCAGACTGAGCTACACATTACATGCCAGTCCAGAAATCCCTCATGAACAGACTGAGATACAGTATCAATTCGGATTGGTGCAGACTGAGCTACACATTACATCCCTGTCCAGAAATCTCACAGTATCAGACTGAGATACAGTATCAATTCCATTAGTGCAGTCTGAGCTACGCATTACATCCCAGTCCAGAAATCTCAAACTATCAGACTGAGATACAGTATCAATTCCATGAGTGCAGACTGAGCTACACATTACATGCCAGTCCAGAAATCCCTCATGAACAGACTGAGATACAGTATCAATTCGGATTGGTGCAGACTGAGCTACACATTACATCCCTGTCCAGAAATCTCACAGTATCAGACTGAGATATAGTATCAATTCCATTAGTGCAGTCTGAGCTACACATTACATCCCAGTCCAGAAATCTCAAACTATCAGACTGAGATACAGTATCAATTCCATTAGTGCAGACTGAGCTATACATCCCATCCCAGTCCTGAAATCTCACAGTATCAGACTGAGATACAGTATCAATTCCATTCGTGCAGACTGAGCTACACATTATATCCCAGTCCTGAAATCTCTCAGTATCAGACTGAGATACTGTATCAGTTCCATTATTGCAGACTGAGCTACACATCACATCCCATTAAAGAAATCTCCCAGTATCAGACTGAGATACAGTATCAATTCCATTAGTGCAAATTGAGCTATACATTGCATCCCAGTCCAGACACTCACAGTATCAGATTGAGATCCTGTATCAATTCCATTAGGGCAGACTGAGCTACACATGACATCCCAGTCCAGAAATCCGTCAGTGTCAAATTGAGATACAGTATAAATTCCATTAGTATAGACCAATCTGCACATTTTTTTTAATGTGTTTATTGGATGTGGGCGTCGCTGGCATAGCCAGCATTTATTGCCCATCTCCAGTTGTTCTTGAGAAGGTGGTGTTGAGCCGCCTCCTTGAACCGCTGCAGTCCGTGTGGCGAAGGAACTCCCACAGTGCTTTGAGGTGGGAATTTCCAGGATGTTGAACTAGCAACGATGAAGGATCGGCGATATACATCTAAGTCAGTATGATGTGTTACTTGGAGGGACATTTGGAGGTGGTGGTGTTCCCATGCTCCTTCTGCCCTTGTCCTTCTAGGTGGTAGAGATTCGTGGATTTGGGAGGTGCTGCCGAAGAAGCCTTGGTGAGTTGCTGCAGTGCATCTTGTAGATGGTACACACTGCAGCCACGGTACACAGTGGTGGAGGGAGTGAATGTTTAAGCTGGTGGATGGGGTGCCAGTCAAGCGGGCTGCTTAGTCCTGGATGGTGTCGAGCTTCTTGAGTGTTGTTGGAGCAGCAATCTTCCAGGCAAGTGGAGAGTATTCCATCACACTCCTTACCTGCCCCTTGTAGATAGTGGAAAGGCTTTGGGTAGTCAGGAGGTGAGACACTCGCCTCAGAATACCAAGCCTCTGAACTGCTCATTGCCGAAGTATTTATGTGGCTGGTCCAGTTAAGTTTCTGGTTAATGGTGCCCCACCAGGATATTGATTGTGGGTGATTCGGAGATGGTAATCCAATTGAATGTCAAGGGGAGGTGGTTGGACTCTCGCTTGTTGGAGAAAGTCATTGTCTGGCACTTCTGTGGCGCGAATGTTACCTGCCTCTTATCAGCCCAAGCCTGAACGTCGTCCAGGTCTTGTTGCTTGCGGGCATGGACTGCTTCTTTATCTGAGGAGTTGTTAATGGCACTGAATACTGTGAAGTCATCAGCGATCATAACAATTTCTGAACATATTTTGGAATGAAGATCATTAGTGAAGCAGCTGAAAATAGTTGGGCCTAGGATACTGCCCTGAGGAACTCCTGCAGCGATGTCCTGGGGCTGTGATGATTGACATTCAAACACCACAACCATCTTCCTTGGTGCTAGGTATGACTGCAGCCAGTGGAGAGTTTTCCCCCCGATTCCCATTGACTTCAGTTTTACTAGGGCTCCTCGATGCCACACTCGGCCAAATGCTGGCTTGATATCAAGGGCAGTCACTCACCTCACCTCTGGAATTCAGCTCCTCTGTCCATGTTTGGACCAGGGCTGTAATGTGGTCGGGAGCCGAGTGGTGTTGGCGGAACCCAAACTGGGCATCATTGAGAGGTTATTGGTGAGTAAGTGCCGCTTGATAGCACTGTCAATGACATCTTCCATCACTTTGCTGATGATTGAGAGTAGACTGATGGGGCGGTAATTGGCCAGGATTGGATTTGTCCTGCTTTTTGTGGTCAGGACATTCCTGGGCAGTTCCCCACATTGTCGGATACATGCCAATGGTGTAGCTGTACTGCAACAGCTTGGCTAGAGGCGCGGCTAGTTCTGGAGCACATGCCTTCAGCATGACAGCCGGAATGATTTCGGGGCCTTTCCAGTATCCTGTGCGCTCAGCCGTTTCTTGATATCACGTGGAATGAATCGAATTGGCTGAAGACTGGTTTCTGTGATGGTGGGGACTGCAGGTGCAGGCCGATATGGATCATCCACTTGGCACTTCTGGCTGAAGATTGTTGCAAACGCTTCAGCCTTGTCTTTTGCACTCACGTGTGGGGCTCCACCATCATTGAGTCTGGGATATTCCTGGAACCTCCTCCTCCCGTTAGTTGTTTAATGGTCCACCACCATTCACGACTGGATATGGCAGGACTGCAGAGCTTTGATCTGATCCGTTGATCGTGGGATCGCTTAGTGCTGCCCATTGCATGCTGCTTCCGCTTTTTAGTATGCATGTAGTCCTGTGTTGCAGCTTCCCCAGGTTGGCACCTCATTTTTAGGTACCCCTGGTGCTGCTCCTGGAATGCACTTCTCCACTCCTTATTGATCCAGGGTTGGTCCACTGGCTTGATGGTAATGGTAGAGTGCGGGATATGCCGGGACATGAGGTTTCAGGTTGTGGTGGAATACAATTCTGCTGCTGCTGCTGATGGCCCACAGCGTCTCATGGATGCCCTGTTTTGAGCTGCTAGATCTGTTCTGAATCTATCCCATTTAGCACGGTGGTAGCGCCACACAACACAATGGAGGGTGTCCTCAGTGTGAAGATGGGACTTCGTCCCCACAATGACTGTGCAGTGGTCACTGCTACCAATTCTGTCATGGACAGATGCATTTGCGACAGGTAGATTGGTGAGGACGAGGTGAAGTAGGTTTTTCCCTCGTGTTGGTTCTCTCACCACCTTTCACAGGCCCAGACTGGCAGCTATGTCATTCAAGACTCGGCCAGCTCGGTCAGTAGTTGTGCTACCGAGCCACTTTGAAGTCCCCCACCCAGAGTACATTCTGGTCCATTGATACGCTCAGTACTTCTTCCGAGTGGTGTTCAACATGGTGGAGTACTGATTCCTCAGCTGAGGGAAGGTGGTAGGTGATAATCAGCAGGAGGGTCCCTTGCCCATGCTTGATCTAAAGCCATGAGACTTCATGAGGATCGGAGTCACTGTTGAGGATTCCCAGGGCCACTCCTTCCCGACTGTATACCACTGTGCCTCCACCCCTGGTGGGTCTGTCCTGCCGCTGGGACAGGACATACCCAGCGATGGTGATAGAGGAGTTTGGGGCATTGGTTGAAAGGTATGATTCTGTGAGTATCACTATGTCAGGCTGTTGCTTGACTAGTCTGTGGGACAGCTCTCCCAATTTTGGCACAAGTCCCCAGGTGTTGGTGAGGAGGACTTTGCAGGGTCGACTGGGCTGGGTGTGCCATTGTCGTGACTGTAGCCGGTGCCGAGATCGATGTTGGGTAGTCCGCCCGGTTTTATTCTTATTGTTTTTCTTGATGCTTATTACAACTGAGTGGCTTGTTCGGCCATTGCAGAGGGCAGCTACGAGTCAACCACATTGCTGTGGGTCTGGAGTCCTTTATAGGCCAGACCCGGTAAGGATGGCAGATGGGTTTGGGTTATGTCTGTGTTCCAGTGAGGTGTGTTGGGAATATCAGAGTTCCTCTGAGTTGGTGCAGTATATCAAAGTGTTACACTGATGGATTTGGTGTATATACAGGTGGTACAGTGAGAGTGGGTGTGGGTCATATCGGAGTGTTACAGTGAGGGGTTTGAGGTATATCAGCGTGTTACAATGAATGGTGTGGGGTATATCGAAGTATTACAGTAAGAGGTGTGTGGGGTATATCAGAGTGTTACAGTGAGGGGTGTGAGGTATATCAGTGTAACAGTGAGGTCTGTATCAGATTGTTACTGTGAGCGGTGTGTGGTGTATCACTCTTACAGTGAGGGGTGTGGGGTATATCAGTGTTACAGTGAGGGGTGTGGGGTATATCAGTGTTACAGTGAGGGGTGTGGGGTATATCAGAGTGTTACAGTGAGGCGAATGTGGTTTATCAGTGTTTTACAGTGATGGGTGTGATGTATCAAAGTGTGTTACAATGAGGGATATGGGTTATCTCAGAGCGTTATGGTTAGGTGACTAGGTTCCAAGGTAAAGGACATCACGGAGAGGGTGCAGAATATTCTGCAGGGAGAAGGGAGTGAGGCAGAAGTGGTGGAACACGTTGGTACGAACGACAGAGAGAGGGCAGGTATTGATTTCCTGCAGTCAGCCTTTCAGGAGCTACGGAAGAAGTTAAAAAGAAGGACCTCAAAGGTGGTAATCTCTGGATTATTCCCAGTGCCAATCTCTGGATCACTCCCAGAGCCACGCGCCAGCGAGAGTAGAAATAGGAAGATAGGGAGGATCAATGCGTGGCTTGAGGCATGGAGCAGGAGGAAGGGCTTCAGATTCTTGGGGCATTGGGACAAGTTCTGGGGCAGGAGGCAACTATTCAAAAGGGACGAGTTGCACCTCAACAGGACTGGGACCAATGTCCTTTCGGGGAGGTTCACTAATGTGGTTGGGGAAGGTTTAAACTAAATTGGCAGGGGGGTGGGCAACAGCATATAGAAGTAGAAAAGTGGAATAAGGTGAATAAAGGAGGGAGAGTGTTGGATAGTACTAGAGAAGGAAGTAGTGCCATATTACATAGGATCAGACTAAGAAGGATTACGGGGAATACAAAGACAGGTTTGGAATGCATGGACGTAAACACACAAAGTGTGGTGAATAAGGTTGGTGAGCTACAAGCACAATTAGCTGTGTGGGAATATGATGTAGTGGCAATAAATGAAACGTGTCTTAAAATGGTGAGGACTGGGCTCTTAATATTCACGGATACAAGGTGTTCAGATAAGATAGGGAAGGAAAAATGGGAGGTGGGGTGGCAGTACTGATTAGGGAAGACATTTGTAGAGTTGGAAAGAGAGGATGTCCTTGAGGGGGCAAGGACAGAATCCATTAGAGTTGAGAAGCAAAAAGGGTATGATCACACTATTGGGGGTATTCTATAGACCTCCAAATAGTGAGAGGGACGTTGAGGAGCAAATCTGCTGGGAAATCACAGAGATGCGCAAGAACGATAGAGTGGTGATATTGGTGGACTTTAATTACCCAAATATAGATTGGGATAATTTTAGGGTAAAGGGAAAGGAGAGGGAAGAATTTCTGAAATGTGTTCAGGAGAACTTCCTTGACCCATATGTTCTCGGCCCAACTAGGAAGGAGGCACTGCTGGATCTGGTGCTGGGGAATGTGGTGGGCCAAGTGGATCAAGTGTTTGTGGGAGAACACTTGGGTAAGAGTGATCATCGTATCATAAGGCTTAGATTAGTAATGGAGAAGAGCAAGGAACAATCTAAATTCGAACTTCTAAATTGGAAGAGGATTAACTTCAATGGGATGAGAGGGGATCTAGTCAGGGTAAAATGGAACCAAAGATGGACAGGAAAAACTGTAACGGAACAATGGGTGATCTTTAAGGAGGGGATGTTGCAGGTACAAGCTAGGTACATTCCAACAAGAAGGCAAGTTAGGGAACCAAAGCCAGGGCTCCTTGGATGACGGGGGAGAGGGAAAATATGATTAAACAAAAAAATGGTGCATGATGGATGTGAGAACCAGGCCAAATACAATAATTTGAGAGGGGAAGTGAAGAGGAAAATAAGACTGGCAAATAGAGAATATAAGAATAGAATAGCAGTTAACATAAAAAGGAAACCAAAAATCTTCTCTCGGCATGTATATAGTAAGCGGGTAGTCAGAGGCGAAGTTTGGCCGATAAGGGACAAAGAAGACGATGTATGCTTAGCGCCGCAGGACAAGGCTAGAATAATTAATTAGTACTTTGTATCGGTGTTTACTAAGGAAGAGGATGCTGACAAAATATCGGTAGAAGCGGAAATGGTAGAGTTAATGGATGGGGTGAAAATTGATAGGCAGGACGTACTGGAAAGGCTGGATATGCTTAGATAGGATAAGTCGCCTGGTCCGGAGTGCTTGCATCCCAGGTTGCTAAGGGAAGTGAGGGTGTAGATAGCGGAAGGGCTTGCCATAATACTCCAATCTTCCTTCGATGCGGAGGAGGAACCAAAGGATTGTAAAGTTGCAAATGTGACACCATTGTTCAAGACAGGGTGTAAGGACAGTCCTTGTAACTACAGGCCGGTCAGTTTAACATCAATGGTAGGTAAGGTTTTAGAAACAATAATCAGGGAAAGAAATAACGGGCACTTTAATAGGTTTTCGTTAATTAAGGAGAGCCAACACGGGTTTGTAAAAGGCAGGTCGTGTTTGACTAATCTAATTGAATTTTTGGATTCAGTAACAGAGTAGGTTGATGAAGGGAATAAAGTGGATGTTGTCAATATGGATTTTAAGAAAGCGTTTGACACAGAACTACATAAAAGGCTGGTTAACAAAATTGAGGCTCATGAAATAGGAGGGTCAATGTCAGTTTGGATAAGGAATTGGATTAAGGACAGAAAATAGCGAGTCGTGGTAAATGGCTGTTTCAGACTGGAGGATGGTGGACAGTGGTGTTCCCCAAGGGTCAGTGCCAGGAGCATTGCTTTGTTGACGTGTGTGTGTGTGTGTATGTATATATTACATATATATATATATATATATATATATATATATATATATATATATATATATATATATATATAAATAACTTGAATATTGGAATACAGAGTAAAATTTCAAAATTTGCCGATATCATCAAACTTGGATGTGTGGCAAACAGTGAGGAGGATACCAATCGACTGCAACAGGACATAGATAGGCTAGCAGAATGAGCAAACAAGTGGCAGATGGAATTTAAAACAGAGAAGTGTGAGGTGATGCATTTTGGCAGAAGAGATGGGAAGAGGCAATATAGACTTAATGACACAGTTCTACAGAGGGGGCAGGGGACCTGGGACTTAATGTGCATAGATTTTTGAAGGTGGCAGGACATATTGAGAGAGTGCTTAGCAAAGCATATGGGATCTTGGGCTTCATAAATAGAGGTATTGAGTACAAAAGCAGGGAAGTTATGCTGGACCTTTATAAAGCTCTGGTTAGGCCACAACTGGAGTATTGCGTCCAGTTCTGGTTACCACACATTAGGAAGGATGTGAAGGACATTGAGAGGGTGCAGAGCAGATTTACCAGAATGGTTCCAGGGATGAGGGATTTTAGCTACAAGGTTAGATTGGAGAAGCTGGGGTTGTTCTCATAGATACATAGATACATAGAAGATAGGAGCAGGAGTAGGCCATCCGGCCCTTCGAGCCTACTCCGCCATTTAATGAGATCATGGCTGATCCTCCAATTCAGTATCCCGTCCCCGCCTTCTCTCCGTAACCCTTAACCCCTTTTGCCTGTAGAAATATATCTAATTCCCTCTTAAATATATTTAATGAGCTGGCGTACACTGCCCTCTGTGGCAATGAGTTCCACAGGTTCACCACCCTCTGAGTGAAGAAATTCCCCCTCATTTCTGTCCTAAATGGTTTAGCCCTTATCCTTAAATTATGTCCTCTAGTTCTGTTCTCACCCGCCAAGGGAAACATTTCTTCTGCATCCAGTCTGTCCAGACCTGTCAGAATTTTATACACTTCTATGAGGTCCCCTCTCAATCTTCTAAACTCCAGTGTGTACATCCCTAAACTACATAGTCTCTCCTCATAGGTCAATCCCGCCATTCCTGGTATCAGCCTGGTGAATCGCCGCTGCACCCCCTCCCTGGCAAGAACATCTTTCCTCAGATGAGGCGACCAAAACTGTACACAGTACTCGAGGTGTGGTCTCACCAGTGCCCTGTACAGCTGCAGCAAGGTATCCCTGTTCCTGTATTCCAACCCTTTTGCTATGAAGGCCAGCATACCGTTTGCCTTCTTGACCGCCTGTTGCACCTGCATGCTCGCCTTCAGTGACTGGTGTACAAGAACACCCAGGTCTCTCTGTACTTCCCCCTCTCCCAATTTATTGCCATTTAAATAATAATTTGCCCTCCCGTTCCTGCACCCAAGGTGGATAACTTCGCACTTGTCCACATTATAGTGCATCTGCCATTTATCCGCCCAATCACCCAGTCTGTCCAAATCGCTCGGGAGCTTCCTGGTCTCCTCCTCTGAGCCCACCCCCCCCCCCCTCCTAGTTTAGTGTCGTCTGCAAATTTGGAAATGCTGCATCCGACTCCCTGATCCAGGTCATTAATGTAAATTGTGAACAGCTGGGGACCCAGGACAGATCCCTGTGGTACCCCACTTGTTACTGCCTGCCATTCAGAAAATGAGCCGTTTATTCCAACTCTCTGTTTTCTATCTGACAGCCAGTTCTCTATCCACGTCAATACTTTCCCCTTTATCCCATGAGCTTCAATTTTCCATGCTAATCTTTTATGTGGGACCTTGTCGAAGGCCTTTTGGAAGTCCAGGTACACCACATCTACTGGCTCTCCCCCATCTATTTTACCAGTTACTCCCTCAAAAAATTCCAATAGATTAGTCAAGCACGATTTACCCTTTGTAAATCCATGTTGACTCTGTCCTATCCTGTTCCCATTTGCTAAGTGCTCCGCTATTTCATCCTTAATGATGGACTCCAGCATTTTGCCCACAACTGATGTAAGGCTTACAGGTCTGTAATTACCTGCTTTTTCCCTACCCCCCTTTTTGAATAGTGGGGTAACGTTAGCTACCCTCCAATCCATGGGCACTGTTCCCGAGTCTAATGAATTCTGAAAAATCATACTTAGTGCATCCGCTATCTCTAGGGCCACCTCCTTCAGTACCCTAGGATGCATGTTATCAGGCCCTGGGGATTTGTCCGCCTTCAATCCCTTTAGCTTCCTTAACACCATATCCTTAGAGATATTGATTTGCGTCAGTTCCTCCTTTGCCAATGTCCCTATTTTTCCCGATATCCCAGGGAGGTTTTTTGTGTCTTCCTTCGTAAAGACTGACCCAAAGTATGCATTTAGTTGGTCTGCCATTTCCTTATTTCCCGTTATATATTCCCCCGTATCTGACTGCAATGGACCAACTTTGGTTTTCACCAGTCTTTTCCTCTTGATATACTTATAAAAGCTTTTGGAGTTAGTTTTTATATTTTCCGCCAGCTTGCTTTCGTAAGCTATTTTGCCCCTCTTGATTAAGCCCTTTGTCCTCCTTTGCTCTATCTTAAACTGTTCCCAATCTTCCGCTCTGGCGCTTTTTTTGGCTATTTTATACGCCCTATCTTTGGATTTTATGCTGTCTCTAATTTCCCCTGTTATCTACGGTTGAGTCACCTTTTTAGATTTCCTTTTATGCCAGATTGGTATAAACAATTTTTGCAATTTTGTCATTCTATCTTTAAATGCTTGCCATTGTTTATCTACCTCCAGTCCTCCCAGGAACGTTGTCCAATCAGACCTACTCAGTTCCCGTCTAATGGCATCATAATTCCCCTTGTTTAAATTCAGGACCTTAGTCTCTGAGTCAATTTCTTCGCTCTCCATTTCGAGTGAGAAATCGATCATGTTATGATCGCTCTGACCCAAGGGTCCCCGTACAACAAGATTACTAATTAGTCCTTTCTCATTGCACAGTACCCAGTCCAATATAGCCTGTTCCCGAGTTGGTTCCTCGACATATTAATCCAGATAACCATCCCTTAAACACTCAAGGAATTCCTCCTCCTCATTATTTTTACTGATTAGGCTAGTTCAATCTATATGTAAGTTAAAGTCACCTATGATGACAGCTGTGCTCTTATTGCACGCTTCTCTAACTTCCCTCGTGATGCCCTCCCCAACCTCTATTTTACTATTTGGAGGCCTATATACCACTCCTATTAATGTTTTTCGCCCCTCGCTATTTCTTAGCTCCACCCATATAGATTCTGTATTAACTGAGTTAATATCCTTCCTTTCAATTGCATTTATCCCCTCTTTTACCAGCAATGCTACCCCTCCTCCCTTTCTTTTTTGTCGATCCTTCCTAAGTACTGAATACCCCTGTATGTTAAGCTCCCAGCCCTGCTCACCCTGCAACCATGTTTCCGTAATCCCAATTAGATCATAATTATTAACCTCTATTTCCACAGCTAATTCATCTACCTTGTTCCTGATGCTTCTCGCATTAAGGTATAAAACCCTCAGGCTTTTTTTATGCCCACATTTTTTATGAATTAGTTTGGCCCTTTGTTTTTTGTTCCTCACCCTTTTACCATTTATTTCTGTCTGCCTTTCACTTTCCTCTATTTCACTACATAGGTTTCTAGCCCCCTGCCATACTAGTTTAAATGCTCCCGAACTGCTTTATCAAAAATTACCCCGAGAACATAAGTTCCATCTTTGCACAGGTGTAGACCTTCCCTTTTGTATAGGTCACACCTACCACAAAACTGGTTCCAATGCCTCAAAAATTTAAAACCCTCCCTCTTACACCACTGCTCAAGCCACGTATTTAGCCTAACTATCCTGTTCTCTGTACTCTTGCTAGCACGTGGCACTGGTAGTAATCCAGAGATTACTACCTTCGAGGTCCTACTTTTTAGCTTGGCTCCTAACTCCCTAAATTCTACTTGTAGGACCTCTTCCCTTTTTTTGGAACAAAGGAAATTTGAAGAGAGATTTTATAGAGGTGTACAAGATTATAACGGGTAAGGTAGACAGAGATAGGCAGTTTTCATCAGCTGATGGTATAAGGACTAGGGGACACAGATTTAAGGGTTTGTGTAAAAGATACAGGAGGGATGTGTGGAAGAACTTTTTTACACAGCGAATGGTAATGACCTGGAACTCACCGCCGATAAGGGTGGTGGAAGGGGAGACGAGCAATGATTTCAAAAGGAAATTCGATAGGCACTCTCACACATTCACTCACGCTCTCACACATTCACCCACTCTCTCACACATTCACTCACTCACTCTCACACACATTCACTCACTCACTCTCACACACATTCACTCACTCACTCTCATACATTCACCCACACTCTCATACATTCACCCACACTCTCACACATTCACCCACACTCTCACACATTCACCCACACTCTCACACATTCACCCACACTCTCACACATTCGCTCACTCTCTCACACATTCACTCACTCTCTCACACATTCACTCACTCACTCTCACACATATTCACTCACTCACTCACTCTCACACACATTCACTCACTCACTCTCATCCATTCACTCACTCTCTCACACACACATTCACTCACTCACACTCACACACATTCACTCACTCACATTCACACATTCACTCATTCACTCACACACACATTCACTAACTCATTCACTCTCACACATTCACTCACGCACTCACACATACATTCACTCACTCACATTCACACACATTCACTCACTCACTCTCACACACATTCACTCACTCACATTCATACACATTCATTCACTCACTCACTCTCACACATTCACTCATTCACTCGCTATCACACATTCACTTATACACTCACTCTCACACATTCACTCACTCTCTCTCACACACATTCACTCACTCACTCTCACACACATTCACTCACTCACTCTCACATACATTCACTCACTCACTCTCACACATTCACTCACTCATTCACTCTCACACATTCACTCACTCACACACACATTCACTCACTCACTCAATCTCACACATTCACTCACTCTCTCTCACACGCATTCACTCACTCACATTCACTCTGCACTCTCACACGCATTCACTCACTCACTCTCACACACATTCACTCACTCACTCTCATACATTCACCCACACTCTCACACATTCACCCACACTCTCACACATTCACCCACACTCTCACACATTCACCCACACTCTCACACATTCACCCACACTCTCACACATTCACCCACACTCTCACACATTCGCTCACTCTCTCACACATTCACTCACTCTCTCACACATTCACTCACTCACTCTCACACATATTCACTCACTCACTCTCACACACATTCACTCACTCACTCACTCTCACACATTCACTCACTCTCTCACACACACATTCACTCACTCACATTCACACACATTCACTCACTCACTCTCACACATTCACTCACTCTCACACATTCACTTACTCACTCTCACACACATTCACTCACTCACTCTCACACACATTCACTCACTCTCTCTCACACATTCACTCACTCATTCACACTCACACATTCACTCACTCACTCACTCTCACACATTCACTCACTCACTCTCACACACATTCACTCACTCACATTCACTCACTCACTCTCACACACATTCACTCACTCACTCTCACACACATTAATTCACTCACTCTCACATACATTCACTCACTCACTCTCACACATTCACTCACTCATTCACTCTCACACATTCACTCACTCACTCACACACATTCACTAACTCACACACACATTCACTCACTCACTCACTCTCACACATTCACTCACTCTCTCTCACACGCATTCACTCACTCACATTCACACACATTCACTCACTCCTGCACTCTCACACACATTCACTCACTCACTCACACACATTCACTAACTCACACACACATTCACTCACTCACTCACTCTCACACATTCACTCACTCTCTCTCACACGCATTCACTCACTCACATTCACACACATTCACTCTGCACTCTCACACACATTCACTCACTCACTCTCACACACATTCACTCACTCACTCTCACACATTCACCCACACTCACACATTCACCCACACTCACACATTCACCCACACTCTCACACATTCGCTCACTCTCTCACACATTCGCTAACTCTCTCACACATTCACTCACTCACTCTCACACATATTCACTCACTCACTCTCACACACATTCACTCACTCACTCTCACACATTCACTCACTCACATTCACACACATTCACTCACTCACTCTCACACATTTACTCATTCACTCACTCTCACACATTCACTCACTCACTCACTCTCACACACATTCACTCACTCACTCTCACACACATTCACTCACTCACTCTCACACACATTCACTCACTCTCTCTCACACATTCACTCACTCATTCACTCTCACACATTCACTCACTCACTCTCACACACATTCACTCACTCACTCTCACACACATTCACTCACTCACTCTCACACACATTCACTCACTCACTCTCACACACAATCACTCACTCACTCTCACACACATTCACTCACTCACTCTCACACACATTCACTCACTCACTCTCACGCACAATCACTCACTCACTCTCACACTCACTCATAAACACACACATTCACCCACACTCTCACATATTCACTCAGTCACTCTCTCACACATTCACCCACTCTCACACATTCGCCCACTCTCTCACACATTCGCTCACTCTCTCACACATTCTCTCACTCTCTCACACATTCACCCACTCTCTCACACATTCACTCACTCTCTTACACATTCACTCACTCACATAAGAATAAAATAACATAAGAAATAGGAGCAGGAGTAGGCCATTCGGCCCTTCGAGCCTGCTCTGCCATTCAATGATATCATGGCTGATCTTCTGTCTCCTCTCCATTCACCGGCCCCATTGCCATATCCCTTGATGCCCTTACTATTCAGAAATCTATCGACTTCTTTTTTGAATATACCCAATGACTGAGCCTCCAAAGCCCTCTGGTGTAGAGAATTCCAAAGATTCGCCACCCTCTGTGTGAAGAAATTTCTTCTCATCTCAGTCCTGAATGGCCTACCCTTTATTTTGAGGCTGTGGCCCCTGGTTCTAGTCACCCCAGCCAAGGGAAGCATTCTCCCAGCATCCACCCTATCAAGCCCTGTAATAATGTTGTATGCTTCAATGAGATCCCCTCTCATTCTTCTAAATTAATGAGAATACAGGCCTAGTTCAATCAATCTGTTTTCATACGACAGTCCCGCAATCCCTGGAATCAATCTCGTGAACCTCCGTTTCGCTCCCTCTATGGCAAGTATATCCTTCGTTGGGTAAGGAGACTACTCTCACATTCAGTATCTCACTCACTCACTCTCACACATCCAGTTTGAAGGGGTGCATTCTGGGAGGATCAGCTGTTGATGATTCACTTCCTGTCTGTTGTGGCCATGTTGGATGGGGTCATATCCTGACTGTGGTGGCTCTCTTGGTTGAGGTCACTTCCAGTCTGTGGAGGTTTTGTTGGATGAGGTCACTTATTGTCTGTGGTGGCCATGTTGAAGGAGGTAACTTCCTGTCTGTGGTGGCCATGTTGGATGAGGTCAAAACCCAACAGGAAGAAGAGAAGCCGAGGTCACAGAAGCCTGGGTCCCCAAGAGGAAATGAAAGCCCGAGAGGGAGAGCAAGAGCGGGCAATCCTATCCTCCTCAGATACGGGGGTGGTGCTGAAGGACTCGATAGTTCGGGAAACAGTCTGGTGTTTCTCCGGCCGCTGACGTGACCCCAGGACGGTATGTTGCCTCCCTGGTGCCAGGGACAAGGATTTCACTGAGCAGCTGCAGGACATTCTGAGGGCGGAGCGTGAACATACTGAAGTCGTGGTCCATATCGGTATCATTGACATAGGTAGAAAGAGGGATGTGATCCTGCAGGCAGATTATAGGGAAAGAGATTCAAATGCAGGACCTGAAAGGTACTAATCTCCGGATTAATCCCGGTGCCACGAGCTCGTGAGGGCAGAAATAGGAGGATAGAGCAGATGAATGTGTGGCTGGAGAGATGGTGCAGGAGGGAGGACTTCAGGTTCCTGGGCCATTCGGACCGATTCTTCGGGAGGAGGGACCTGTACAGGCCGGACGGGTTTGCACCCCAACAGAGTCGGAACCAATGGCCTCGCGGAGAAGGCGAGAGTGGGTGGTGGGGGGGTGTCTGTTAGTGCTGTTCGGGAGGGTATAAACTTAATTGGCAGGGCAACGGGCACCAGGATGTAACATAAGAAAGGGGAAATAAAGTGCTCAAAGAATTGTGATAGGCAGAGAGCATTAAAGTAAGAAATAGTAAGGTATTAGCGGGGGTTGAACGAAGAGAGAATACAAGAAGTTCTAAGATGAGGAGCTGGAGTTCGAGCTGCAGACTTTGCGAGACATCAGGGAGGGACAAAGTTACCTGGACCTTTTCCTCCAAGAGGCAGACACAACCCACAGATTAATTATTTTAGAATTGAGACGTGGTCAGGGACAGGAGGGAGTGGCTGCGAGTGAGGCAGGTCCGGGGATCCTGGAGGTAGTATTGCAGGAGCCACAGTCCCTGCACTTGTCCAATAGATTCATTGTTCTTGCAACCCTTGTGGACATGTGCGGGGACTGTGGGAAGGACAAGCAAACTGACCACGGGACCGTGGTACAGGAAGGCGTTCAAGTGGGGGGAGTAAAAAGGAAGGTGTTTGCAGTAGGCGACAGTATAGTTAGGATTAATACCGGTGCCACTGTTCTCTGCAGCCAGGATCTGTTGCCTACGTGGTGCCCACGTAAATGACATCTCCTCCGCGCTGGAGAAGAACTTGGAGTGGGAGTGGGAGCATCCAGTTGCTGTGGTCCACGTAGGTGCCAATGACATAGGAAGGACAAAGAAAGACATTCTGCTGAGAGTTTGAGAAGCTAGGGACTAAATTAAAAAGCAGAACGACAAAGGCCATAATCTCTGGCTTACTCCCGAAGCAACGAGCAAATTCGCATAGGGTCAATCGGATCAGGGAGATGAATGCGTGGCTCAAAGATAGGTGTGGAAGAAGTGGGGTTTGATTCGTGGGGCACTGGCACCAGTACTGGGGAAATAGAGAGCTGTTACGTTGGGACGGACTACACCTGAACTATGCTGGGACCAGAGCTCTAGCGAATCGAATAACGAGGGAGGTAGATAGGGCTTTAAACTAAATAAGGGAGGGAGGGTTCCGGTGGAGAGAAATCTAGAATGCTAAAGAGAGCATACAAGGAAGCAGTGCAGGAAAGTGATTGGGGTAAGGATAACCAGAGTGTGTCAGGAAGGGACAGAGCACACAAACAAAGGAGTTCACCAACAAATCGTATTAAGCAAAATAGGCCCATAGTACAAAAACATGTTAAGATGTCTAAAAATGTTAAAAAGACAGATCTAAAGGCACTGTATCTGAATGCATGAAGCATTCATAATAAGGTAGACGAATTAACAGTGCAGATAGATGTAAACGGATATGATATAATTGCGATTACGGAGTCATGGCTGCAGTGTGACCAAAGCTGGGAGCAAAATATCCAAGGATATTCGATATTTAGAAAGGACAGGCAAAAAGGAAAAGGAGGTGCGGTGGTGTTGTTAGTAAAGGATGACATCGGAGCAATACTGAGAAAGGATATTGGCTCAGAAAATCAAGATGTAGCATCAGTCTGGGTGGAGCCAAGAAGCACCAAGGTGTAGAAAACATTTGTGAGCTGCCAAGATGCCTCCAAACAGTAGTGGTAATGTAGGGGATGGCATCCAGCAGGAAATTAGAGATTCATGTAACATGGGAACTTCAGTAATCATGGGTGACTTTAATCTACATATAGACTGGCCCAACCAAATTAACAATAATACTGTGGAGGATGAATTCCTGGAGTGTGTACGAGATGTTTTTTTTAGACCAGTCCGTTGAGGAGCCAACTCGGGAACAGGCTATCCTAGATTGGGTATTGTGCAGTGGGAAGGGGGTAATTAATAATTTTTGTGCAGTGTCCTTCAGGGAAGAGTGACCATAACATGATAGAATTCTTCATTAAAATGGTAAGTGAAGAAGTCAATCCGAAACTAGGGTCCTAAATCTAAACAAAGGAAGCAACGAAGGTATGAGGAGTGAGTTGGCTATGATAGATTGGGGAGCTTCATTAAAAGGCATGACGGTCAATAGGCAATGGCTAACATTTAAGGAACGAATGCATGAATTGCAACAGTTATACATTCCTTTCTGGCGCAAAAGGAAAAGCAGCCCAACCATGGCTAACAAAAGAAATTAAGGACAGTATTAGATCCAAAGATGGGTCATATAAAGTTTCCAGTAAAAGTAGCAAGCCAGAGGATTGGGAGCAGTTTAGAGTTCAGCAAAAAAGGACCAAGAGATTGATTAAGAGGGGAAAAAGAATATGAGCGTAAACTTGCAAGGAACATAAAAGCGGATGGCAAAATCTTCTACAAGTGTGTAAAACGAAAAAGATTAGTTAAGATAATTGTAGGTCCCTTACAGTCAGAAACGGGAGAATTTATAATGGGGAACAAGGAAATGGCTGAGCAATTAAACAAATACTTTGGTTCTGTCTTCACGGAAGAGGACACAAATAACTTCCCAGAGATGTTAAGGAACCAAGGGTCTAGTGAGAAGGAGGAATTGAAAGAAATTAGTATTAGTATAAAAATAGTGCTGGAGAAATAAATGGGACTGAAAGCTGATAAATCCCCAGGGCCTGATAATCTGCATCCCAGAGTACTAAAAGAGGTAGCCATGGAAAGAGTGGATGCATTGGTTGTCATCTTCCAAAATTCTATAGATTATGGAACAGTTCCTGCAGATTAGAGGGTGACAAATGTAACACCACTATTTAAAAAAGGAAGGAGAGAGAAAACAGGGAACTACCGACCTGTTAGCCTAACATCAGTAGTAGGGAAAATGCTGGAGTCTATTATAAAGGATGTGATAACAGGAGACTTACAAAATATCAACGGGATTAGACAAAGTCAACATGGATTTATGAAAGGGAAATCGTGTTTGACAAACATACTGGAGTTTTTGAGGATGCAACTGGTAGAATAGATAAGGGAGAACCAGTGGATGTGGTGTATTTGGATTTTCAGAAAGCCTGTGATTAAAGTCCCACATAAGGGGTTAGTGTGCAAAATTAAAGCACATGGGCTTGATGGTAATATACTGGCATGGATTGAAATTTGGTTTATAGACAGGAAACAGAGTAAGAATAAATGGGTCTTTTTCGGGGTGGCAGGCGGTGACTAGTGGAGTACCGCAGGGATCAGTGCTTGGGCCCCAGCTATTCACAGTATATATCAATGATTTGGATGAGGGAACCAAATGTAATATTTCCAAGTTTGCTGACGACAGGAAACTAGGTGGGGTTGTGAGGAGAATGCAAAGAGGCTTCAAGACAATTTTGACAAGTTGAGTGAGTGGGAAAATACATGGCAGACGCAGTACAACGTGGATAAATGTGAATTTATCAACTTTGGTAGGAAAAACAGAAAGGCAGAGTATCATTTAAATAGTGATAGATTGGGAAATATTGATGTACCGAGGGACCTGGGTTTCTTTGTACACCAGTCACTGAAAGCAAAGATGAAGGTGCAGCAAGCAGTTAGGAAGGCAAATGGAATGTTGGCCTTCATTGCAAGAGGATTTTAGTACAGGAGCAAGGATGTCTTACTACAGTTATACAGGGCCTTGGTGAGACCACACCTGGAGTACTGTGTGCAGTTTTGGTCTCCTTACCTAATAAATGATATACTTGCCATAGAGGGAGTGCAGCGCATGTTCACCAGAATGATTCCTGGGATGGCAGGACTGTCGTATGAGGAGAGATTGGGTCGACAAGGCCTGTATTCCCTACAGTTTAGAAGAATGAGAGGGGATCTCATTGAAACGTATAAAATTCTGACAGGGCAAGACAGACTGGGTGCAGGGAAGAGGTTTCCCCTGGCTGGGGTTATAGAATGAGGGGTCACAGTCGCAGCGTACGGGGTAGGACATTTAGGACTGAGATGAGGACAAATGTCTAAACTCAGAGGGTGGTGAACCTGTGGAATTCTCTACCACAGAAGTCTGTGGAGGCCAAGTCACTGAATATATTTAAGAAGGAGACAGATAGATTTCTAGACATGAAAAGCGTCAAGGGGTATGGGGAGAGAGTAGGAATATGGTATTGAGATAGAGGATCAGCCATGATCATATTGAATGCCGGAGCAGGCTCGAAGGGGCGGCGGACCTGGGTTGAGCGACAGCGGCGCGGCGGCGGCCATAAAAGGCGGCAGCGAACATGTAGACCCACATAGGCGGCGGACCTGGGTGGAGCGACAGCGGCGGCCATAAAAGGCGGCAGCGACCATTGAAGGCCCACATCGGCGGCGGACCTGGGTGGAGCGACAGCGGCGAGGCGGCGGCCAGGTAGGTTTACCAATCTGAGCCCCGACAGCGGGAGAGAGAGAAGTAAAAACTAATCAAAGTGTGACGTCACCAGAAAGCAGGTAAGTGATTGGTTGGTGAGTATTTCTCTTTTTCTCCTTTTTCCAAACTTAAATTTTGTGATTTAAAGTTTCTAGGGTCTCTGTGGTGTAGCGGGGAAAGTTGGTAAACAAGGGCCCTATATCAATTAATACAGTATAATTGGTGGGATTGATTTGATTTAATTTAAGTTCAATTAATTAAAGCGGAGAGCGCCAAACCTCGGGAGATTTCAAAGGTGTGCGAGAACGGCTGGAGAGCGCCAAACCTCGGGGGATTTCAAAGGTGAGCGAGAGCAGGTGGAGAGCGCCAAACCTCGGGAGATATCAAAGGTGCGCGAGAGCAGGTGGAGAGCGCCAAACCTCGGGAGATTTCAAAGGTGCGCGAGAGCAGGTGGAGAGCGCTAAACCTCGGGAGATTTCAAAGGTGCGCGAGAGCAGGTGGAGAGCGCTAAACCTCGGGGGATTTCAAAGGTGAGCCGGGGCTACAACGGACCGGTGAGTGTAAAGAAGTAAAACGTAATCGAAGTGTGACATCACCAGAAAGCAGGTAAGTGATTGGTTGGTGAGTATTTCTCTCTTTCTCCTTTTCTCCATACTTAAATTCTGTGGTTTATAGTTTCTAGAGTATCTGTGGTGTAGTGGGGACTGCAGTTAAGCAAGGGCCCTTGAGTATATCATTTAATTGAAGTGAAATTGATGTGATTCATTTAGTTTAATATTAATTAATTAAAGGGTAAGTCATGGCAGGAGAGCTCCGCCCCGTGATATGCTCCTCCTGCTATATGTGGGAAATCAGGGACGCTTCCTGTGTCCCTGACGACCATGTGTGTGGGAAATGTATCCAGCTAGAGCGACTGATGGACCGCATTGCGGCGCTGGAGCTGCGGATGGATGCATATTGGAGCATTCGCGATGCTGAGAACGTCGTGGATAACACGTTTAGCGAGTTGGTCACACCACAGGTAAAGGGTGTACAGGCAGGAAGTGAATGGGTGACCACCAGGCAGAGTAAGAGGTGCAGGCAGGTAGTGCAGGCGTCCCCTGTGGCCATCCCCCTCTCAAACAGATATACCACTTTGGATGCTGTTGCGGGGTATGACTTATCAGGGGAAGGCAGCAGCAGCCAAGTTCCTGGCACGATGGGTGGCTCTGCTGCACAGGCTGGGAGGAAAAGTGTGGAAGAACTATAGTGATAGGGGATTCAATTGTAAGGGGAATAGATAGGCGTTTCTGCGGCCGCAAAGGAGATTCCAGGATGGTGTGTTGCCTCCCTGACTCGGAGCGGCTACAGAACATTTTGGAGGGGGAGGGCGAGCAGCCAGTTGTCGTGGTGCACATAGGCATCAACGATATAGGTAAAAAGCGGGATGAGGTCCAAAAAGCAGAATATAGGGAGTTAGGAGGTAAATTTAAAAATAGGACCTCAAAGGTAGTAATCTCAGGATTGCTACCAGGGCCACGTGCTAGTCAGAGTAGAAATAGGAGGATATATCAAATGAATACGTGGCTAGAGGAACGGTGCAAGGGGGAGGGATTCAAATTCCTTGGACATTGGAACTGGTTCTGGGGGAGGTGGGACCAGTACAAACGGGACGGTCTGCACCTGGGCAGGGCCGGGACCGATGTCCTAGGGGGAGTGTTTGCTAGTGCTGTTGGGGAGGGTTTAAACTAAAGTGGCAGGGGGTTGGGAACCTGAGCAGGGAGACAGAGGAAAGGGAAACAAGGATAAAAGCTAAATACAGGAAGGAGAAAAACAAAAGTAGAAGGCAAAGAACACAACTGTTTAAATCAATCATGGTCACAGAAAATAATAATTGATAAACGTCTGAGAGCGTTAAAAAAACAAGCCTGAAGGCTTTGTGTCTTAATGCAAGGAGCATACGGAACAAGGTGGATGAATTAGCTGCGCAAATAGAGGTAAATTAATACGATTTGATTGGGATTACAGAAACATGGCTCTAGGGTGGCCAAGGCTGGGAACTCAACATCCAGGGTTATTCAATATTTAGGAAAGATAGGCAAAAAAGAATGGGAGGTGGGGTAGCATTGCTGGTTAAAGAGGGGATTAACACAATTGAAAGGAGGGATATTAGCTCTGATGATGCGGAATCTGTATGGGTAGAACTGAGAAATAACAAGGGTCAGAAAACGTTAGTGGGAGTGGTATATAGACCTCCAAACAGTAATACGGAGGTTGGGGACGGCATTAAAAGGGAAATTAGAGAAGCATGCAGTAAGGGCACAGCAGTCATCATGGGTGACTTTAATCTACATATAGATTGGGCTAACCAAATGAGTAAAAATACTGTGGAGGAGGAATTCCTAGAATGTTTACGGGATGGTATTCTGGACCAATATGTCGAGGAACCAACCAGAGATCAGGCCATCTTAGACTGGGTATTATGTAACGAGAAAGGATTAATTAGCAATCTTGTTGTACGAGGCCCCTTGGGTCAGAGTGATCATAATATGATAGAATTCTTCATTAGGATGGAGAGTGAAGTAGTTGAATCAGAGACTGGGGTCCTGAATTTAAATGAAGGAAACTACGATGGGATGAGGCGCGAATTGCGTAGGATTGATTGGACAATGTCACTCAAGGGGTTGACGGTGGATAGGCAATGGCAAACATTCCAAGACTGCATGGATGAACTACAGAATTTGTTCATCCCAGTGTGGCATAAGAATAAAACAAAAAGGGTGACTCAACCGTGGCTAACAAGGGAAATTAGGGATAGCATAAGATTCAAGAAGAGGGCATATAAATTGGCCAGAAAAAGCAGTAACCCTGAGGATTGGGAGCAGTTTAGGATTCAACAAAGGAGGACAAAGGGATTAATTAAGAAGGGGAAAATAGAATATGAAAGTAAGCTTGCTGGGAACATAAAAACTGACTGTAAGAGCTTTTATAGATATGTGAAGAGAAAAAGATTAGTGAAATCAAGCGTAGGTCCCTTGCAGTCAGAAGCGGGGGAAGTTATAATGGGGAACAAAGAAATGGCTGACCAATTAAATGCATATTTTGGTTCTGTCTTCACAAAGGAGGACACAAATAACCTCCCAGAGATGTTGGAGAACATACGGTCTGATGAAAGGGAGGAACTGAAAGAAATCAGTATTTGCAGGGAAATGGTGTTAGGGAAATTGACAGGATTGAAGGCCGATAAATCCCCAGGGCCTGATAATCTACATCCTAGGGTACTTCTGAAGTGGCCCTAGATATAGTAGATGCATTGCTGATCATCTTCCAACATTCGATGGAATCTAGAACAGTACCCATGGATTGGAGAGTAGCTAATGTTACCCCACTGTTCAAAAAGGGTGGTAGAGAGAATGCGGGGAATTACAGACCGGTAAGCCTGACATCGGTAGTGGGGAAAATGCAAGAGTCCATTATAAAGGATGTAATAGCTGAGCACTTGAAAAACAGTGACAGGTTTGGACAAAGTCAACATGGATTTACAAAAGGTAAATCGTGCTTGACTAATCTACTGGAATATTTTGAGGATGTAACTGGGAAAATAGATAAGGGAGAACCAGTAGATGTGGTGTATTTGGACTTTCAAAAGGCTTTCGATAAGGTCCCGCATAAGAGATTAGCGTGTAAAGTTAAGGCACCTGGGATTGGGGGCAAGGTATTGACTTGGATAGAGAACTGATTGGCGGTCAGAAAGCAGAGAGTAGGAATTAATGGGTCTTTTTCCGAGAGGCAAGCAGTGACTAGTGGGGTAACGCAGGGATCGGTCCTTGGACCCCAGCTATTAACAATATACATTAATGATCTAGATAACGGAACTAAATGTAATATCTCCAAGTTTGCAGATGACACAAAGCTGGGTGGGAGTGTGTGCTGCGAGGAGGATACCGGGAATCTCCAGGATGATTTGGACAGGTTGGGTGAGTGGGCAGAAGCGTGGCAGATGCAATATAACGTGGATAAACGCGAGGTTATCCACTTTGGTGTCAAAAACAGAAAGGCAGACTGTTATCTGAATGGCAATAGATTGGGAGAAGGGGAAGTGCAACGAGACCTGGGTGTCCTTGTGCACCAGTCGCTGAAAGTTAGCACGCTGGTGCAGAAGGCGGTGAAGGCGGCAAATGGTATGTTGGCCTTCATAGCGAAAGGGTTTCAGTATAGGAACAGGGATGTCCTGCTGCAGTTGTACAGGGCCTTGGTGAGACCACACCTTGAGTACTGTGTGCAGTTTTGGTCGCCTTATCTGAGGAAGGATGTTCTTGCCATGGAAGGAGTTCAGCGAAGATTCACAAGGCTGATACCTGGGATGGCAGGAATGACATATGAGGAGAGATTGGGTCGTTTGGGCTTATACTCGCTGGAGTATAGAAGAATGAGAGGGGATCTCATCGAAACATATAAAATTCTGACAGGTCTGGATAAACTAGATGCAGGAAGAATGTTCCCGATGGTCGGAGAGTCCAGAACCAGGGGTCATTATCTAAGGATAATGGGTAAGCCATTTAGTACAGAAATGAGGAAGAATTTATTCACCCAGAGAGTGGTGAACCTGTGGAATTCTCTACCACAGAAGGTAGTTGAGGCCAATTCATTAAATATATTCAAGAATGAGTTGGATATATTTCTTAAAGCTAAAGGTATCAAGGGATATGGGGAGAAGGCAGGTACAGGGTACTGAGTTTGGATGATCAGCCATAATCTCATCGAATGGCGGAGCAGGCTCGAGGGGCCGAATGGCCTACTCCTGCTCCTATCTTCTATGTTTCTATGAATGGCCTACTCCTGCTCCTATTTTTCTATGTTTCTAAAGTGTGTGTATGTGAATGCATGAAACGTGGTAAACAAAGTAAGTGAGCTGCAGGCAGAAACAGCCACATGGGAATATGATGTTGTGTCAATAACTGAGACCTGGCTCAAAAAAGGGCAGGATTGGCTATTAAATATTCCTCGTGATAAGCTGTTCTCTAAAGATAGCGAAGGAAAGATAGGAGGTGGTGTGGCAGTATTGCTTAAGGCGAATGTTACAGTGCTGGAGAGAAAGGATGTCCTGGAGGGGTCAAGGACAGAATCTTTATGGCTAAAGTTAGGAAATAATAGAGGTGCCATTACACTCCTCGTTCTAATCTATCAACTGCCCAATAATGGGAAAGATATGGAGGATCAAATTTGCAGAGAAATTACAGAAGTGCAAGAACTATGGTGTAGTCATAATGGGGGAATTCAACTATCCTAATATAGACTGGGATAGTAACCATGTAACGTGCAGAGAGGTGGATCAATTTCTGAAGTATGTTCTGAAGATTCTTGATCAGTGTTTTTCTGGCCCGACAAGGCAGGAGGCAATGCCGGATTTGGTTCTAAGGAATGAGGTGGGTCAAGTGGAGCAAGTGTCAGTAGGTGAACATTTAGGGAACAGTGATCATAGTATCATAAGGTTTAGATTAACTTTGAAAAAAAAGACAGGGAGCAATCTAGAGTAAGAATGTTTCACTGGGGGAAGGCCAATTTCAATGGGATGAGAACGGATCTGGCCAGGGTAAACTGGAATCAAAGATTGGCAGGCAAAACTGTAGTGGAAGAAGAGGCTGCCTTTAGAGACAAAATAATTCGGGTACAGTCGAAGTACATTCCCACTGGGGGAAAGGCAGGGCAACTAAAGTCAGAGCTCCCTGGATGACGAAAGAGATAGCCAATATGATGATGCATAAAATCGGCGCGTATGACAGATGTCAAGTTGCAAATACATCTGAGAATCAGGCTATATACAGAAAGGCCCGAGGAGAAGTGAAAAAGAAAATAAGAGGGTCAAAGAGAGGGTATGAGAACAGAATGGCAGCCAACATAAAAGGGAGTCCAAAAGACTTCTATAGGCATATAAATAGTAAAAAGAGAGTAAGAGGAGGAGTGGGGACGATTGGGGACCAAAAAGGAGACCTATCGATGAAGGCAGAGACTATGGCTGAGGTACTAAATGAGTACTTTGCATCTGTCTTCAACAAGGAAGAAGATGCTGCCATAGACGTAGTGAGGGAGGAGGCAGTGGAGACAGTTGATAGGATAAAAATTGATAAAGGAGAGCTATTAGAAAGGCTGGCTGTACATAAAGTAGATAAGTCACCAGGACAGGATGGGATGCATCTTAGGTTCATCCTAGGATGCTGATGGAAAAGAGGGCAGAAATCGCGATGGTACTGGCCATAAAATTCCAATCCTATATAGATATGTGGGTGGTGCCAGAGGACTCGAGAATTGCAAATGTTACACCATTGTTAAAAAAAGAGTGCAAAGATAAACCCAGCAACGACAGGCCAGTCAGTTTAACCTCGGTAGTGAAAAAGCTTTTAGAATCTGTAATCAGAGACAAAGTTAACAGTCATTTGGATAAGTATGGATTAATTAAGGAAAGCCAGCACGGATTTGTTAAAGGCAAATCGTGTTTAACCAACTCGATCGTGTTTTTTGATGAGGTGACAGAGAGGGTTGATGAGGGTAATGCGTTTGACGTAGTGTACGTGGATTTCCAAAAGGCTTTCGACAAAGTGCCACATAATCGGCTCGCCAGCAAAGTTGAAGCACATGGAATAAAAGGGACAGTGGCACCATGGATACGAAATTGGCTAAGTGACAGGAAACGGAGAGTAGTGGTGAACGGTTGTTTTTTGGACTGGAGGAAGGTATACAGTGGTGTTCCCCATGGGTCGGTTCTAGGTCCACTGCTTTTGTTATATATTAAAGACTTGGACGTGGGTGTACAGGGCACAATTTCAAAATTAGCAAATGACGCAAAACTTGAAATTTATAAAATATTGTGGAGGATAATGATAGACTTCAAGAAGACATAGACAGGCTGGTGAAATGGGCGGACACGTGTCAGATGAAATTTAACGCAGACAAGTAAGACATTATACATTTTGGTAGGAAGAATGAGGAGAGGACATATAAACTAAAGGGTACAATCCTAAAGTGGGTGCACGAACAGAGAGACCTGGGGGTATATGTGCACAAATCGTTGAAGGTGACTGGGCACATTGAGAAAGTAGTTACAAAGGCTTACGGGATCCTGGGCTTCATAAATAGACGTATAGAGTACAAAAGTTTGGAAATTATGATGAACTTTTATAAAACACTGGTTCTGCCCCAACCGGAGTATTGTGTCCAATTCTTGGCACCGCACTTTTGGAAGGATGTGAAGGCCTTAGAGATGGTGCAGAAAAAAATTGCGAGAACGATTCCAGCGATGAGGTACTTCAGTTACGTTGATGGACAGGAGAAGCTGGGATTATTCTCCTTGGAGCAGCGGAGATTTGATACAGGTGTTCAAAATCATGAGGGGTCTAGACAGAATAGATGGAGAGAAACTGTTGCCTTTCGCCGAAGGGTCGAGAACCAGAGGACACAGACTTAAGGTAATTGGCAAAAGAACCAAAGTCGATGTAAGAAAAAACGTTTTTACACAGAGAGTGGTTCGGATCTGGAATGCACTGCCTGAAAGGAGAGTGGAGGCAGACACAATCTTATCTTTCAAAAGGGAGTTGGATAAGTATCTGAAAGAAAAAAAAATGCAGGGCTACGGGGAGAGGGCAGGGGAGTGGGACATGCTGAGAGTCGGGTGGGCTCGACAGGCCTAATGGTCTTCTTTATTGCTGTAACCATTCTATGATTCTATAAGGAGATATTAGGGCAGGTGACCAAAAGCTCGGTCAAAGAGATAGGTTTTAAGGGGCGTCTTAAAGGAGGAGAGAGAGGCGGAGAGGTTTAGGAGGGAATTCCAGAGCTTAGGGCCTAGGCAGCTGAAGGCAGAACCACCAATGGTGGAGCGATTAAAACCGGGATGCTCAAGAGGCCAGAATTCGAGGAGCGCAGAGCTCTCGGAGGGATGTGAGGCTGGAAGAGATTACAGAGATAGGAAGGGGCGAGGCCAGGAAGTGATTTGAAATCACTGCAGCAATACACAAGCGCACATTCACAATGACATGAACTTTAGTAATATCGATTAAGAGGGAGGTATTTTCATCATTAGTAGAAAGTTGTGTGGGTTTTTTTATGCTCCGAAACTAAGACTTGAAAACATCAGAATTTGCTTCCTTACCAGTTTCTCGTAAGGGAAAATCTAAACACTGGGAGGCCGAGGATGTCTACGACAGTGACGAGGATCTCTTCTTCGATTGGACAGGAGCTATCAAAAAGAAGAGGGTCAACAGAATGAAGAAAGCTGCAAAAGTGGAGAAGAAAGTGGAGACTTGCGACTCGCTGGTAAAAGTCTAAAGTTTTTACAGAATGATGTGCACAGCCCCAGAAAGAACATGATTCTTCAGAGAAGAGGCTGATAAGGGCTCCGTGAAGAGGAGGTGCTTCGTGTTTGGAGAGGGGGGAAAAGGGAATCATGGGTAGCATTGTTCCCAGCTCATGTTGCACAACTTGTGGTACCTGGTTCATTGTGGCAATAATGGAGACTCCCGCCCAGGAGATAATACACCAGATAGATAGAAATAAAGTCCTCCACTGATCTTAGTTCATTCATCCAGAAAGAGCCGACAATTCCTCCCCTGAGCCACAGCATCTACGTTACTCCAATAATTCTGGGATGTTTGTCTCCACGACCCTACTCATTCCATTCCAATCAATTGAATTGATTACTCTTCATGTAAAGATCTTACTGATATCAGTTCGAAATATACCTTTCAATAGTTTCAATCTATTCTCCTGAAGTGTGAAGTGATTCATTTTGATAGGAAGAACGAGCAAAGGCAATATAAACTAAGGGTACAATTTTAAAGGGGGTGCAGGAATAGAGGGCCCTGTCGTTGCGTGTTGAGAACAAACACTCCCAAGTTGAGAAGAATGTTAAAAAAGCTTACGGAATCTTTGGCTTTATAAATAGAGTACAAAAGGAAAGAAGTTATGCTGAACCTCTATAAAACACTGGTTAGGCTCCAGATGGAGTATTGTGGTCAATTCTGGGCACCGCACTTCAGGGAGGATGTCAAACTCGATGGGCCGAATGGACTCCTTCTGTGCCGTTATGAGTCTACGACTTTATGAAAGCTAGCATCGATTTGTTAATGGCAAATCATGTTTGACTAATTTAGTTGAGTTCTTTGATGTAGTAACGAAAAGGGTGGATGAGGCTAGTGACGTCGATGTTGTGTATATGGACTTTCAAAAGGTGTTTGATAAAGGACCACACAACAGACTTGTTAGCAAAAGCCGATGATGTTAAAGGGGCAGCAGCTGTGTGGATACAACATGGGCTAAGGACAGGAAGCAGAGAGTCGCGGTGAACGCTTGTTTTTCAGACTGGAGGGAAGTGTGCAGTGGTGTCCCCCAGGGGTCGGTGTCGGGACCACTGCTCTTTATGATATATATTAATGAGCTAGACATAGGTATACAGACATCATTTCAGAGTTTACAGATGACACGAAATTCGGAAATGTAATAAATAGTGAGGAGAGTAGTAACAGGCTTCAGGAGGACAAAGACAGACTGGTGAAATGGGCAGACACAGGCCAGATGAAATTTGATAGAGTAGATAAGGAGAAAATGCTTCTAGTGGCAGAAGGGTCGGTGACCATAGGACACAGATTTAAGGTAATTGACAAAAGAAGCAGCGGCGACATGAGGAAAACATTATTTACGCAGCGAGTTGTTGTGATCTGGAATCCACTGCCTGAAAGAGCGGTGGAAGCAGATTCAACAGTAACTTTCAAAAGCGAATTGGATAAATACTCGAAGCTGAAAAAGTTGCAGGGCTATGGGGAAAGAGCAGGGGAGTGGGACTAATTGGATAGCTCTTTAAAAGTGATGGCACAGAGAGAATGGGCCGAATGGGCTCGTCCTGGGCTGTATCATTCCATGATTCTATGAGGACAGCGGGGTCGGAGACGGGGCTGATTGTACACCCTGTATTCGTGCCCAGTGATACTGCACACCAGGAGCAGAGCCTGGTCAATGTGACCCTGTGACACCTCGAGTGGGGGGGGGGGGGCACCGGCTGCTTTGTGACATCACTGCTGGCTGCTGTGTGAATGGCTCCTGGTTCCTGTGTGATGTCACCTGGAGACAGGTTCCAGCCCCCGGTTACGGCCCATCAGTGTGATGTCAGTATGGGAGGAGCTGAAGTGACAGCTGACAGAGGCAATGAGTCCAGTCCCAATAAACAGGACAAGGGGCAGAAAAGACCAATTTAATATTGAGGTAAGTAATACATTACACACATTAATTGCAAACATATTCAAATTAAATATAATCACAGTCACAAAAACAGCCCCTCTGTATTCCACCTACAGATTCTGGGATTAATATGAATCATTTTTCTATTGACAGTCTCTGGGAGTGAGCAATATCTCAGGAAGGTGGAGAGAGAGAAGTCGAATCATCGCCTCACTCACTGGGACTAATAAAATGTCGCTGGGTTCACAGAGCAGATCCGGTGGGACCCAGACCCCCAGTGTCTGAGACGGGATAAAACGGGTTATTTCAACAATGATTGGAAAGGTGAGGAACTTTAGCTAGAATCCCATCAGTCCAGGATTTTGCCGAGGTGAGAGTTTAACCAGAGACTTGGAGCTGTTCAACATCAGGCTCTGACGTTGATGCGGCAAGTTGAGCAGAGCAGAGCTTAACTCCTAGTTAAATCTTGCCCGTACCTCACCCGGGAGTGTTTGACACATGCAGCGGGATCTTTATTCTGTATTCACCCCTTGCTGTACCTGAGCTGGTTGTGCTTCATTGGGTAGTGTCACGGGAGCTGTACGCTGTATTGAACACATGCTGCAACTGAGTTGGATGTGCTTGAAGAACCAAATTAGAGGGAGATTGACTCTGTATCTAACCCATGCTCTACCTGCCCTGGGAGTGCTTGATGGGACAGTGTAGCGGCAGCTTTACTCTGTATCTAAGCACGCTTTCCTTCCCTGGAGTGTTTGATGGGAAAGTGCCGAGTGAGCTTGACACTTTAATTAACCGTTACTGTACCTGCACTGGGAGTGTTTGATGGGACAGTGTAGAGGGAGCTTTACTCTGTATCTAACCCATGTTGTAACTGCCCTGGGGGTGTTTGATGGGGCAGTGTAGAGGGAAGTCTTAATCTACATGTAACCTGTGCTGTACCCGGCCTGGGAGTGCTTGATGTGAATGTGTAAAGGGAGCTTTACTCTGTATCTCACCCGTGCTGTACTTGCCGAAGGAGTGATTAATGGGACATTGTAGACGGAGCTTTTCTCTGTATCTACCCAGTGCTGTACCTGCTGTGGGAGTGTTTGATGGGACAGTGTAGAGGGAGCTTTACTCTGTATCTAACCCGTCCTGTAACTGCCCTGGGAGTGTTTGATGGGACAGTGTAGAGGGAGCTTTACTTTGTATCTAACCCGTCCTGTACATGCCCTGGAAGTGTTTGATGGGACAGTGTAGATGGAGCTTTACTCTCTATCTAAACTGTGCTGTACCTACCCTTGAATGTGTAATAGCAGTTCCTCTCACTTTATACTCCTGCTCTGCAACTCTATTTATTCCCTGGCCAATTTAAAACGATAACCAATACACAGGGCAATAAATATGCAGTTAATTGTTAAATTGGACATGGTAACCAATGCACAGCGGATGAGCAGAAATTTCCTGCAACTAAATATTATGAAGACTGATTCCATTGTCTTCGGTTCCCGCCACAAACTCCATTCCCTAATCAGCGACACTATTGCTGTCCCAAGTGATTGTCGGAGGCTGAACCAGACTGTTGATAGGAGCATGGGAACAAGGGTAGGCCATTTAGACCCTCGAGCCTGTTCCACCATTTATTGAGGGCTTGGATGATCTGCGAACTAACACCATATACCCAGCTTTGCCCTATATTCTTTCCTACCTTTTGTTAACAACAATCTAAAAATCTCAGTTTGAAAATTAACAATTGTTCTAGCATCAATTGCAGTTTGTGGAAGAGAGTTTCAAAATTCTACCACCCTTTGTGTGTAGAAGTGTTTCCTAATTTCACTCCTGAAAGATCTGACTCTAATTTTTATCTATGGGCCCTAATCATAGTCTCCCAACCAGCGGAAATAGATTATCTCCATCTACCCTATCATTTCCCCCTAGTATCGTGAAACATTGATCAAATTACACCTTAAACCTTTAATTTCCAAAGTATACATCCCTAGTTTGTGTAATCTCCTCTCGGAATTTAATCCTTGAAGTCCGGGTATTATTCTGGTAAATCTACGCAGCACTCCCTCCAAGGCCAATCTATCCTTCCTAATGGGTGGTGCCCAGACCTGTTCACAGTACTCCAGGTGTGGTCTAACCAGGAATTTGTGTAGCTGCAGCATAACTTCTGCCCCCTTGTCTTCCAATCCATTAGATATAACAGCAAACATTCCATAGACTTTTTGATTTTTTTTCTGTGCCTGTCCATGACATTTTAATGATCTATAGACATGGACCCCCAATCTCTTTGGACCTTCACTGTTTTTAGATTTTCGCCATTTAGAAAGTATCCTGTTCAATCCTTTTTAGGTCCAAAGTGGATGGAGACCAAAGTACTGAACCCGGGGCGACTCCACTGTATATTTCCATCCAGCCCCCAGAACTGAACCCTGGGGCAATCCACTGTATAACTCTCTGCAGCCCCAATACTGAACCATGGGGAACAGCACTGTATACCTTCCTTCAGGGCCAGTACTGAACGCTGGGGATCTCCACTGTGTACCATCTTCCAGCCCTCAGTAACTAACCCTCGGGAACGCCACTGTATACCTCTCTCCAACCCGCTGCACTGAACCCTGGGGAACTGCACTGTATACCTCTCTCCAGCCCCCAGTACTGAACGCTGGGGAACTCCACTGTATACCTCCCTCCAAAACGCTGCACTGAACCCTGGGGAAATCCACTGTATACCTCCCTCCAACCCACTGCACTGAACCCTGGGATACTGGACTGTATACCTCCCTCCAGCTCCCAGTACTGAACCCTGGGGAAATCAACTGTATAGCTCACTCCAGCCCCCAGTACTGAACCCTGGGGAACTCCATTGCATACCTTTCCCCAGCCCGCAGTACTGAACCCTGGGGAACAGCTCTGTATACCTCCCTCCAGCCCCCAGTACTGAACCCTGGGGAACAGCTCTGTATACCTCCCTCCAGCCGACGCCAGCCATTCACCACAATTCCTTGTTTTCTGTACCTGAGCCAATTTTGTATCCATGTTGCTACTGCCCCTTTTATCCCACAGGCTTGAATTTTATTAACAAGCGTTAAATGTGTAACTTTCTCAAGCGGCTTTTAAAAGTCCGTATGCACAACATAAACTGCACAGACCTCATCCACCCTCCCTGTTACCTCATCAAAAATCTCAATCAGGTTAGTCAAACACGATTTGCCCTTAACAAATCTGTGCTGGCTCTCGATTATAACTAATACACAGTGAAATAAAGATCCAGTTAATTGGTAAATTGGGCTTGAAAGAAACATATAAAAAAATAGGAGCAAGAGAATGCCATTCTAGCCGGCTCCACCATTCAATATGATCATGGCTGATCCTCTCTCTCAATACCATATTCCCGCGCTCTCCCCATACCCTTGATGACCAGTACACAGGGGAATATACTTACTGTTAATTGTTAACTTGAACAGTAACAGTTAATTGTTAAATTGGGTATGATAACCAATACACAGGATAAAACTGTCACAGTTAATTGTTATATTGGGTATGATAACCAATACACAGGGTAAAACTGTCACAGTTAATTGTTATATTGGGTATGATAACCAATACACAGGGTAAAACTGTCACAGGTAATTGTTATATTGGGTATGATAACCAATACACAGGGTAAAACTGTTGCAGTTAATTGGTAAATTGGGCGTGATAACCAATACACAGGGTAAAACTATCACAGTGAATTGTTAAATTGGGTATGATAACTAATACACAGTGGAATAAAGTTAGTTAACTGTCGAATTGAATATAAAAAGCACGCACGCTAATAACATTAGTTAATTGTTAAATGTGGTTTGTAACGAGTGCGCAGGGAACAAAGCTACATTTGTTGTTAAATTTGGAAAAAAATAACTATTACTGAGAGGAATATAGGTAGTTAATTGATCAATTGACTAATTATTAAACTGTCTCATAAAATTAGTTAATTGTTAAATTGGTTGTGTTAACGTGTGCATGGACTCCAAAATTACAGTTAATTGTTAAAATGGAAATGATGAAGAATTCACAAGGGAATAAATTTACAATTATTTGTGAAATCGGGATTGATAATCAATACAAAGGATAATACTGTTGAATTTATTGTTATATTGGGCTTGGTCAAAATACACGGGAATAAATTTAAAAATGAGAAGTCGCACAACACCAGGTTATAGTCCAACAGTTTTATTTGAAATCACAAGCTTTCGGAGCTTACGTGGCCCCTTCCTCAGGTGAAGTGAAGAAATAGAGAATCGACAAAGCATATATAGATAGAGAACAATGCATGTATAACTTACAATGGCAGACGACTACATTTAATTATCCTGAATGTTTATCTGCCGAGGTGTGACAAAAGGCAATCAGGTCAGCCAGGAAGGGACCACATCAAAGACATAGCAAGATACAACTGAGACAATGAGGTGGAGTTACAGGTGGTCTAATGTGTCAAAAGCTGCAGTCGGTATGTAAAACGATAAACTTTAAAATTTTTACTTTTTTACTGGGAATCACATCTGTGCACAAGCCAACGACGACTCGAGTCTGGATCACGTCATGTATCGTGACATAAACCCAAGATCCCGGTTGAGGCCGTCCACATGAGTGCGGAACTTGGCTATTAGTTTCTGCTCGATGATTTTGCGTTGTCGTGTGTTTCTAAGGCCGCCTTGGAGAACGCTTGGAGAATAAATTTAAAGTTACTTGTTCTCTTGGCCTTGATAACCAATAAACAGGGGAGTAAAGTTTACTGTTAATTTTTAAATTGGATATAAGCAATACTCAACAACAACAACAACTTGTATTTATATCGGGCCTTTAACGTGGTAAAATGTCCCAAGACGCTTCACAGGACTGTTATCAAACAACATTTGACATCAAGCCACATAAGGAGATATTAGGGCAGATAATCAAAAGCTTGGTCCTAGAGGTAGGTTTTCAGGAGAGTCTTGAAGGAGGAGAGAGAGGTTTGGGACGAAATGACATAGCTTAGGGCCCAGGCAGCTGAAGGTACGGCCACCAATGGTGGAGCGATTAAAATCAGCGATACATTGGGATGGTCGTTGAGAGGGTCATTAAGAGTGTCATTAAGAGATAGAGAGGGCAAAGGTAAAGAGAGAGACAGTCAGAGACAAAGAGAGAGGAAGACAAACAAAGAGATTGGGCAGACAGAGAGATAGAAACAGAGAGAAATACAGCAGACGGGGGAGAGCAACAGACAGTCAGAGAGAGACAGACAAAGATGCGGAGAGAGGCAGAGAGATACAGAGAAAGAGAAAGACGGGTAGATAGTGAGAGTTAGAGCATTGGAACATGAGAAATTGGAGCTGGAGTAGGTCATTTGGCCCATCGAGCCAGCTCTGCCATTCAATAAGATCATAGCTGATCTTCTACCTCAACTCCACTTTCCTGAACTTCCCTATATCACTTGATTCCCTTAATATCCAAAAATCTATCGAGCTCTGTCTTGAAAATACTCAATGACTGAGCGTCCACAGCCGTCTTGGGTAGAGAATTCCAAAAATTCACCACCCCCTGAGTGGAGAAATGTCTCCGCATCTCAGACCTAACTGGCCGATCCCTTATTCTGAGACTGTGACTCCTGGTTCTAGACTCTCAGGCCAGGGGAAACATCCTCCCTGCATTTACCCTGTCAAACCCTGGAAGAGTTTTGCATGTTTCAATGAGATCACCTCTCATTCTTCTAAATTCTAGAGAATATAGGCCTAGTCTACTCAATCTGTTCTCATAGGACAATCCCCCCATCCCAGGAACCAGTCTGGTGAACCTTCGTTGCACTCCCTCTTTGGCAATTATATCCTTCCTTAGGTAAGGAGACCAAAACTGTACACAGTACTCCTGGTGTGGTCTCACCAGGGCCCTATATAATGGCAATAAGACGTCTTTACACTTGTACTCAAATCCTCTTGTAATAATGGCCAACATACCATTTGATTTCCTAATTTCTTGCTCTATCTGCATGTTAACTTTCAGTGATTCATGTACAAGGAAACCCAGGTACCCTCTGAACACCAACATTTCCCAATCTCTCACCATTTAGAAAATACTCTGCTTTTCTATTTTACCTAACTGCACATTTCTACACATTATATTCCATTTGACATGTTCTTGCCCAATCAGTTAGCCTGTCTATATCTCCTTGAAACCTCCTTGCATCTTCCTCACAACTTACATTCCCACCCAGCTTCCTATAATCAGCAAACTTGGATATATTACATTTGGTCCCCTCATCCAATTCATTGATATAGATTGTGAATAGCTGAGGCCCAAGCACTGATCCTTGTGGTACCCACTAGTTACAGCCTGCCAACCCGAAAATGACCCGTTTATTGCAACTCTCTGTTTTCTGTCCGTTAACCAATCCTCAACCCATGCTAGTATATTACCCCCAATCCCATGAGCCCTAATTTTGTTAAATAACCTCTTGTGTAACACCTTATCGAATGCCTTCTGAAAATCCAAATCCACCACATCTACTGCTCCCCCTTATCTATTCTGTTAGTTACAATTTCAAAAAACTCTAACAGGTTTGTCAAACACAATTTCCCTTTCATAAATCCGTGTTGATTCTGCCCAATCCTATTATAATTTTCTCTGTGCTCTGTTACCACGTCCTTAATAATATATTACAGCAATTTCCCTCCTACTGATGTCAGGATAACTGGTCTGTAGTTCCCGGTTTTCTCTCTCCCACCTTTCTTAAATAGTGGGGTTACATTTGCTGCACTGCAATCCGCGGGAACCGTTCTACAATCTATGGAATTTATGGAATTTCATCTGCCATCAATCTTGTTATTTTTTATTCATTCATGGGATGTGGCCATCGCTGGCACGGCCAGCATTTATTGCCCATCCCTAATTGACCTTGAGAAGGAGGTAGTGAGCAGCCTTCTTGAACCGCTACAGTCCGTGAGGTGAAGGTGCTGTTACGGAGGGACTTGCAGGATTTTGACCCAGCGACAATGAAGGAATGGCGATATACTTCCAAAACAGGATGGTATGTGACTTGGAGGTAAACTTACTGGTGATGGTGTTCCCATGCTCCTGCTACCCTTGTCCTTCTAGGTGGTAGAGACCGTGTGTTTGGGAGGTGCTGCCGAAGAAGCCTTGGCGAGTTGCTGCAGTGCATCTTGTAGATGGTACACACCGCAGGCACGGTGTGCCACTGATAGAGGGAGTGATTTTTTAAGGTGGTGGATGGGGTACCAATCAAGTGGGCTGCTTTGTCCTGGATGATGTCGAGCTTCTTGAGTGTTGGAGCTGCATTCATCCAGGCAAGTGGAGAGTATTCCATCACACTCCTGACTTGTGCCTTGTAGATGGTGGAAAGACTTTGGGGAGTCAGGAGGTGACACACTCGCCGCAGAATACCCAGCCTTGACCTGCTCTTTTAGCCACAGTATCTATGTGATTGGTCCATTTAAGATTCCGGTCAATGGTGGCGCCCAGGACATTGATGGTGGCGGATTTGGCGATGCTAATTCCATTTAATGTCAAGGGGATTGGCTCTTTTTGGAGATAATCATTGCCTGGCACTTGTGTGGTGCGATTTGTACTTGCCACTTATCAGACCAAGCCTGAACGTCGTCCAGGTGTTCCTGCATGTGAATGGCGCTGAACACTGTACAGTCATCAGCGAACATCCCCATTTCTGAGCATATGATGGAGCGGAGGTCATTGATGAAGTAGCTGAAGATGGTTGGGGCGAGGACACAGGCCTGAGGAACTCATGCAGTGGTGTCCTGTGGCTGTGATGATTGATATCCAAAAACCACAACCATCTTCCTTTGTGCTGAGTATGACTCGAGCCAGTGGAGAGTTTTCCCCCTGCTTCCCATTGACTTCAATTTTACTAGGGCTCCTTGATGCCACACTCAGTCCAATGCTGCCTTGATGTCAAGGGCAGTCACTCTCACCTCACCTCTGGAATTCAGCTCTTTTGTCCATGTTTGGACCAAGGCTGTAATGAGGTCTGGAGACAAGTGGTCCTGGCGGAATCCAAACTGAGCATCGGTGAGCAGGTTATTGGTGAGTAAGTGCCGCTTAATAGCACTGACGATTACACCTTTCATCACTTTGCCCTTTTCACCAGTCTGTCTGTGTCCTCCTGAAGCCGACTACTATCCCGCTCAGTGTTTACTACATTCGCGAGTTTCGTGTCATCTGCAAACGTTCAAATTATGCGCTTTATATATAAGTCTATAGCATTAATAAATATCAAAAAGAGCTGTGGTCTGAATAGCGACCCCTGGGGGACACCACTGTACATTTAACTCCAGTCTGAACAACAACCGTTCACCACGATTCTCTTTTCTGTCCCTTAGCAAATGTCAGATCCCCACTGCCACTGTCCCTTTGGTCCTAACAAATCTATTCAATTGCATTTCATCAAATGCATTGTTAAAGTCAACTTACACAACATCAACCGCACTACCCTCATCAACCCTCTCCGTACTTCATCACAGAACTCAATCAAGTCTATCAGACACACTTTGCCGTTAACATATCCGTGCTGGTTGTCATTTATGATTATTTCCAAAGACAGATACTTTTCTACGGGAATATGGCCTCTAGAATTTTCCCCACCACTAGCGTTAGGCTGACTGGCCTGCAGTTACAAGGATTAACCCTCTCTCCTTTTTTAAACAGGGTGTTACATTTGTAACCCTCCAGTCCTCTGGCACCACTCCCATTTCCAAGGATGTTTGTAATGTTCTGGCCAGAGCCTGGCTATTTCCACCGTTCCTTCCCTCAGCAACCCTCATACATCCCATCCGGACCGGGGAAATGTTCTACTTTACTGTGGTACAAAAAGTGCTGGAATGAAAGGGGTTAACTGAAGGTGTTTGTTCAGTGACTGTAATGAATGTCAGTCTCCACGGGTTAACTGAAGATGTTTGTTCAGTGACTGTAATTAATGTCAGTCCCCATGGACCCTAATTGTGTCAGTGCAGGGTTTCCCTCTTCTATTAATAAGGGACTCCTTTCAATGTGTTATCCATAGTGTCAGTGAGAGCATCACCTCCGGCACTAACAGGGATCAGCGCGCTGCTCCACAGAGCGGGAGTCGGAATCTGAGAACAGTAGACTGGAATGTTACAACAATGGATTGGAATTTGAGGACAGTAGATTGGAATGTCACAACAATGGGCAGGAGTTTCATCTCGGACATTGGCTTTCTTTCTGCATATTATGATAGAATACGATTAGAATATCGGATACTGTTGGCACTTCGGATTATTCAATGCATTTACTATCCCCTCCTTGCTGCTGTTGGTGTTCCTGGTAAGTCTCTCTATTCAGCTATTCTATAAACCATGTTTTACAGTATTACTGTTCTTGTCATTTACTCTCCCCTCCTTGCTGTGGTTATTGTTCCTGGTAAGTGTCTCTAACCAGTTATTAACTCTTCAAAACTTTGCTAACTGTATTACTATTCTTCATTCTTTGCTGCTGTTGGTGTCCTTTGTAAGTCTCCATATCCAGAAATTGGATCTGTAAACCACGTTTCACTGTATTACTGTTTGTCATTTAAATCTTGGGAAGAGCGAAGCCATTGTCTTCGGTCCTCGTCACAAACTCCATTCTCTATCTACCGATTCAGTCCCCTCCCTGGTCAATGTCTGAGGCTGAACCAGGCTGTTTGCAAACTCTGCGATCTCTTTGTCCCTGAGCTGAGTTCCGAACTCATATCCTCTGAATCACCATTCCTGCCCACTACCACCCCCAAAATTACACCCATCTCCGCTCCACCTCAGCCCTTCCGCTGCATAAACCCTCATCCGTGCCTTTGTTAAATCCGATCCAATGCTCCCCTGTCCGGCCTTCCAGTTACAAGCCTGCATAAACTAGAGCTCATTCAAAACTCTGCTGCCCATATCCTAACTCGCATCATGTCCCGTTCATCCATCTCCCCTGTGCTCACTGACCAACATTTGCTCCCGATCTGGCGACAACTCTATTTTAATATTCTCATCCTTAAGTTCAAATTCCACCACGGCCTCACCCCTACAATTAGTTCCAATCCCTGCTCATTTCCCATAGTCGTGCAAATTGTTCCCCTTCAAGTGTTTAAACAATTCCTATTTTAAAGTTAATTTATTTACCTCTGTAACTCTCCCAGTCTTTCTGTCACTATTTTTATTTGTCTCTTTCTTTCTCCTTCTTTCTCTTGCTCAAAGAATCATAGAATTGCACAGCACAGGAGGAGAGCATTCGGCCCATCGTGTCCATGCCGACTCTTTGAAAGAGCTATCTAAATAGCCCTGCTCTTTAGCCAGAGCCCTTTAAATCAACTAATTATCCCATTCCCTTTCGAAAATTACTATTGAATCTGCTTCCACCACATTCTGAGTCAGTGCATTCCAGATCACAACAACTCACTGCGTAAAGATAAATTCTCCTCATCTCTCATCTGGTTCTTTTGCCAATTACATTAAATCTGTGCCCTCTGGTTACCCACTATTCTGCCACTGGAAAGTGACTTACTCGCTCAAAACCCAGCATGATTTCCAACAATTGTATCTCCCCTTATGGAAAAGGACAAAGATAGGCCAGGTGTAAAAGTTCTGAATTGGGGAAAGGCCAATTTTACTAAGCTGAAATGTGATGTTACAAAAGTGGACTGGAAACAGCTACTTGAAGGGAAATCAGTGTCACGAGGTAGTCAAAGAGGAGATAGTCAGGCTTCAGAGCAAATATGTTCCAAAAAATAATAAATGAAGTGAATCTCAAATCCAGGGCCCTCTGGATGTCAAGGAGCATACAGGGTAGGATAAGGCAAAAAAGGGAAGCTTTTGACAGATACAGAGAGCTCAATTCTATGGAAAGCCGAGAAGAGTATAGAAAGTGCAGAGGTGAATTAAAAAAAAAGGAAATTAGAGCACAGCGAGGGCATCAAAAATATTGGCAAGTAAAATCAAGCAAAACAAAGATATTTTATAAATACATAAAGAGCAAGAGGATAACTAAGAAAAGATTGGCCTAGAAGAGACAAAAAGTGTAACCAGACAGAGTGTAGAGGCGGAAAACGTGGGTACGGATCTTAATAAATACTTTGTGTCTGTCTTCACAGCAGAGATGTAGACATTGTTGTTAAGGAGGAGGAGTGTGAAATATTAGATGAGATAAACTTAGTGAGAGTAAACATTAAGGAGTTCAGCATCTTTGAAAGTACATAAATCTCGAGGGCTGGATGAAATGTATCCCAAGCTTTTAAGAGAGGCAAAGGAGGAAATAGCGGAGGCTCAGAGCATCATTTTCCAATCCTCTCTGGCTGCTGACATGGTCAAGAGGACTGGAGGACTGCTAACGTTGTACCGTTGTTTTAAAAGGGAGAAAGGGATAGGCAGAGTAATAACAGGCCAGTCAGCCTATCCTCGGTGGTGAAAACATTATTGGAAAAATTCTGATGGCCAAAAGAAATTGGCATTTTGAAAGTCACGGATTAATAAACGACAGACAGCATGGATTTGGAAGGCCGTGCCTGAGTAACTTGATTGAATTTTTTGAGAACGTAATGAGGAGGGTCGATGAGGGTTGTGAATTTGATGTAGTTCACATCGATATTAGCAAAGCCTTTAACAAGGTCCCAAATGACATGTTGATCAAAAAAGTAAAAGCCCATGGCATCCAAGGGCAAGTGGCAAGTTGGATCCAAAATTGGCTCAGTGTCAAGAAGCAAAGGGTAGTGGTCGACTGATGTTTTTGTGATTGGAAGGCTGTTTTCAGTGGGCTTCCGCAGAGCTCATTAGTCGGAAACTTTTTGCGGTATATATCAATGATGTAGACTTCCGTCTTGAAGCCACGATTAAGAAGTTTGCAGATGATACAAAATTAGCCGTGTGGTTGATAATGAAGAAGAAAGCTTTAGGCTGCAGGAAGATATCAATGGACTGGCCAGGTATGCAGACAATTTGCAAATCCAATTCAATCGGTAGAAGTGAGAGATATGCATTTGGGGAGGGCTAACAAGGCAAGGGGATACACAATAAATGGTAGGGGAATGAGAAATGTAGAGCAACAGAGGGACATTGGAGTTCATGTCCACAGATCCCTGAAGGTAGATAAGTTGGTTCAGAAGGCATACAGGATACTTTGATTTATTAGCCGAGGTATATATTATAAGAGCAGGGAGGTTATGCTAGAACTGCATAAAACACAAGTTTAACCACAGCTACAGGACTGTGTACAGTCTGGAAAGATTACAGGAAAGTTGTGATTGCACGAGAGAGGGTACAGAGGAGATTTATGATTTTGTTGCCAGGACTGGAGTATTTTAGCTATGAGGAAAGATTGGATAGGCTGGGGTACTTTTCTTTGGAGCAGAGCAGGTTGAGGGGAGATTTAATTGATGTGTATAAAATTATGAAGGGCCTCGATGGAGTGGATAGGAAGGACCCTAATTCCCTTCGCAGAGAGGTCAATAACCAGGGGAATAGATTTAAAGTAATTGGTAGAAGCATTAGAGGGGTGATAAGGCGAACTTTTTCACCCAGAGGGCGGTGGGGCTCTAGAACTCACTGCCGGAATGGGTGGTAGAGGCAGAAACCCTCATCACATTTAAAAAGTACTTGGATGTGCAATTGAAGTGCCGCAACCTACAGGACTAGGGACCAAGAGCTGGAAAGTGGGATTAGGGTGGATAGCTCTTTTGCGACCAACACAGACTCGATGGGCCGAAAGAACTCCTTCTGTGCCATAAATTTCTAGGATTGTATAATTCTATGTTTCTTAAGCTTCTCTGCTCTAAAAAAGAACATATACTACATCCACTGGTTCGCCTTTATCTACCCTGCTAGTTACACCCTCCAAAAACTCTAATAAATTTGTCAAACACGATTTCCCTTTCATAAAACCATGTTAACTCTGCCTAATCATGTAATGATTTTCTAAGTGACTTGATGCCACTTCTTTAACAATGGATTCCAGCATTTTCCCGACGACTGATGTCAGGCTAACTGGCCTGTAGTTCCCTCTTTTCTCTCCCTCCTTTGCGAACTTCCAATCCGCTGAGACCATTCTAGAATCTAGGGATTTTGGAAGATCAAAACCAATGCATCCACTAACTCTTCAACCACCTCTTTTAGAACCCTAGGATGTAGGCCGTCCGGTCCAGGGGATTTGTCGACTCTCAGTCCCATTAGTTTCTCTAGTACATTTTCTCTGCTTATAACAATTACATTTAGTTCCTCACTCTCATTAGACCCTTGGTTCCCACCATTTTTGGTATGCATTTTGTGTCTTCTACTTTATATTTCTTGCTAGTTTTCTCTCATTCTATTTTCTCCCGTTTAATTAATGATGGTAATTCCGAGCCACTTTTGGTGATGGACATTGACGTTTCCCCCTCCCGACTAACAGTATAATGTGTGCCCTTTCTGCTCTCGGTGCTCCCATCAACTGGTGTTCATCATTAAGATGTGCCGATTCATCAGCTGAGGGAGGGCGATATTTGGTAATCGGCAGGAGGTTACCTTGCCCATGTCTGACTGGATGTCATGAGACTTCATTATATCCTTAGGCAAAGTTGAGGATTCGCAGGTTCTCACCCACGAGTCTGTATACCCCTGTGCCCCCACCTCTGGTTGGCCTGTGCTGCCAGTGGAACAGGACACAGCCTGGGATGGTGAAGGAGGATTCGAGAATGTTGACTGATAGTTATGATTCTGTGAGTATTACTATGCGAGAATTCAATGTTTCCAGAGCGTTTCATGGAGTATTGGGTGCTTACAGGGTATTTATCTCATTGGTTAATATTTTTAAGGTTTTCCTTTGATTCCTTGATATCAAACCTTTGTTCCTTTTAATTTTACTTTACCTCGGTCAAACACCATGACATGTTTGTCTGGGCAAGATCACTCTTTCTAAATATGTTGTTCTTATTCTTGTTCTAGTTTCAGGCAATAGAGAAATGAACTGGGGATGAAATTCCTGGACTGAGGCGGGAGCAGTGTAACCTAGGAGGCCCTGGGAATGAAATTCCTGGACTGAGGCAGGAGCAGTGTAATCTAGGCGGCCCTGGGAGTGAAATTCCTGGACTGAGGCAGGAGCAGTGTAATCTAGGAGGCCCTGGGAATGAAATTCCTGGACTGAGGCAGGAGCAGTGTAATCTAGGCGGCCCTGGGAGTGAAATTCCTGGACTGAGGCAGGAGCAGTGTAATCTAGGCGGCCCTGGGAGTGAAATTCCTGGACTGAGGCAGGAGCAGTGTAATCTAGGCGGCCCTGGGAGTGAAATTCCTGGACTGAGGCGGGAGCAGTGTAATCTAGGCAGCCCTGGGAGTGAAATTCCTGGACTGAGGCGGGAGCCGTGTAATCTAGGAGGCCCTGGGAGAGAAATTCCTGGATTGAGGTGGGAGCAGTGTATTCTAGGTGTCCCTGGGTGTGAAATACCTGGATTTAGTTGGGAACAGTGTAATCTAGGCAGCCCTGGGAATGAAATTCCTGGATTGAGCTGAGAGCAATGTGAACTAGGCAGCCCTGGGAATGAAATGCCTGGATTGAGGCGGGAGCAATGTCATGTAGGCGAGTCCCATCATTCCATCACTGGGATAATCTCTCAGATCCTGCCGTTTATGACCATTTGTTTAATGTTTTTTTTTTATTCTGATGGACTGGTATGGAATAAATCAGAGAACAACTGTGCAGAAACCCATTTTTTCAGTGATCTGCACAGAGTGATCCTAAATGGAGTGGTTAGAAACAGAGTGCTAAGGTTGTGAATTTGGAGAGCGAAGCAATTAGGGGCAGAGGGAGAAGGAGGAGAGTGCGAGATGAGCGGCCGGAGATAAAGGTAGGCCAGAGAACCCGGAGCGGGGAGGAGAGCAAGGTGCGAGGTAAGTGACGTCAGCACAAGGGAATGCCCTGAAAATAAAATAAATGGTTAGTAGATTTTGATTAATTTAAGTCCTGAGTTTAATTCTGTTAAGTTAGTTAATAGTCTATTAAAAAGAGACATGGCAGGGCACATCAGTCCCGTGGAATGCACATCTTGTGCCATGTTGGAACTCCAGGACACTTCCCACGGGTTTCGGAGCTTGAGCAGCAGCTGGCGTCACTGCGGTGCATCCGTCAGGCTGAGAGCTCCGTGGATAGTACGTTTCAGGAGGTGGTCACCTCGCAGCTTAAGAGAGCGCAGGCAGAGAGGGAATGAATGGCCGTCAGACAGACAATGAGGACCAGGCAAGTAATGCAGGAGTCCCCTGAATGCATTTCACTCTCTAACCGGTACGCATTTGCACCTCTGGGGAGAACAGCCAGAGACAAGTCCACGGAAACACGGGTGGCTCAGCTGTAGCGGGGGGGCGGGGCGGGGGGCGGGGGGAGGAGGAAGATTGGGAAAGCAATAGTGGTAGGGGATTAGATAGTGAGGGAACAGACTGGCTTTTCTCCAGCCGCAGACGTGACTCCAGGATGGTATGTTGCCTCCCTGGTAGCAGGGTCAAGTATGTCACTGAGTGGCTGCAGGACATTCTGAGGGGGCAGGGTGAAGAGCCAGAGGTCGTGGTCCATATTGGTATCATCCACATAGGTAGAAAGAGGGATGTGGTCCTGCAGGCAGACTATAGGGAATTGGGAGCGAGATTAAAAAGCAGGACCTCGAAGATTGTAATCTCTGGATTACTCCTGGTGCCACGAGCTAGTCAGTATAGAAATAGAACGATAGAGCAGATGAATGCTTGGCTGGAGAGACGGTGCAGAAGGGAATGCTTTAGATTCCTGGGACATTGGGACCGGTTCTGGGGAAGCTGTGACCTATACAGGTCGGCGAGGTTGCATATCAACAGAGCGGGAACCAATGTTCTCGCAATTGGTGGGAGAGGTGGGGGCGTTGCTGGTATAATAGAATCATAGAAAATAGGAGCAGGAGTAGGCCATTCGGCCCCTCTTGCCTGCTCCACCATTCAATGCGATCATGGCTGATCATCCAAATTCAGTACCCTGTCCCTGCTTTCTCCCCATATCCCTTGATTCCTTTGTCCTTAAGAAATATATCCAACTCCTTCTTGAATCTATTTAATGAATTGGCCTCTACTGCCTTCTGTGGCAGAGAATTCCACAGGTTCACCACTCTCTGTGTGTAGAAATTCCTCCTCATTTCTGTCCTAAATGGCTTACCCCTTATCCTTAGACGTTGACCCCTGGTTCTCGACGCCCCGACCATCGGGAACATCCTTCCTGCATCTAGCTTGTCCTGTCCTGTCAGAATTTTATAAGTTTCAATGAGATCCCCTCTCATTCTTCTAAACTCCAGCGAGTATAAACCCAATCGACCCAATCTCTCTTCATACGTCATTCCTGCCATCCCAGGTATCAGCCTTGAGAATCTTCGCAGAACTCCTTCCATGGCAAGAACATCCTTCCTCAGATAAGGCGACCAAAACTGCACACAGTACTCAAGGTGTGGTCTCACCAAGGCCCTGTACAACTGCAGCAGGACATCCTTGTTACTGTACTCAAACCCCCTCGCTATGAAGGCGAACATACCATTTGCCTTCTTAACAGCCTGCTGCACCTGCATGCTTACCTTCAGCGACAGGTGCACAAGGACACCCAGGTCTCGTTGCACTTCCCCTTCTCCCAATCTATTGCCATCCAGATAATAATCTGCCTTTCTGTTTTTGACACCAAAGTGGATAACCTCGCATTTATCCACGTTATATTGCATCTGCCACGCTCCTGCCCAATCACCCAACCTATCTAAATCATCCTGGAGTTTCTCGGCATTCTCCTCGCAGCACACACGCCCACCCAGTTTTGTGTCGTCTGCAAACTTGGAGATATTAAATCTAGTTCCCTTGTCTAGATCATTCATATATATTGTGAATAACTGGGGTCCAAGGACCGATCCCTGCGGTACAACACTAGTCACTGCCTGCCACTCGGAAAAAAGACCCGTTTATTCCAACGCTTTGCTTTCTGTCTGCCAACCAGTTCTCTATCGAAGTCAGTACCTTGCCCCCAATCCCATGTGCCTTAACTTGACATGCTAGAGTCCATTATAAAAGATGTAATAGCAGAGCACTTGGAAAACAGTGACAGGATCGGTCAACGTCATCATGGATTTACAAAAGGTAAATCATGCCTGACTAATGTACTGAAATTTTTTGAGGATGTAACTGGTAGAATAGATAAGGGAGAACCAGTGGATGTGGTGTATTTGGACTTTCAGAAGGCTTTCGATAAGGTCCCGCATAAGAGATTTGCGTGCAAAGTTAAAGCACATGGAATTGGGGGCAAGGTACTGATTTGGATAGAGAACTGGTTGGCAGACAGGAAGCAAAGAGTTGAAATAAACGGGTCTTTTTCCGAGTGGCAGGCAGAGACTAGTGGGGTACCGCCGGGATCGGTGCTAGGACCCCAGCTATTCACAATATATATTCAAGATCTAGACGAGGGAAATAGATGTAATATCTCTAAGTTTGCAGACGACACAAAGCTGGGTGGGGGTGTGTACTGTGAGGAGGATGCAGAGAAACTCCAGTATGATTTGGAAAGGTTGGGTGATTGGGCAGATGCATGGCAGATGCAGTATAATGTGGATAAATGTGAGGTTATCCACTTTGGTGTCAAAAACAGGAAGTCAGATTATTATCTGAACGGCAATAGATTGGGAAAATGGGAAGTACAACGAGAGCTGGGAGTCCTTGTGCACCAGATGCTGAAGGTAAGCATGCAGGTGCAGCAGGCGGTTAAGAAGGCAAATGGTATTTTGGCCTTCATAGCGAGAGGATTCGAGTACAGGAGCAAAGATGTCTTGCTGCAGTTGCACAAGGCCTTGGTGAGACCACACCTCGAGTATTCTGTGCTATTTTGGTCGCCTTATCTGAAGAAGGATGTTCTTGCCATGGAGGGAGTGCAGCGAAGATTTACTTGACTGATACCTGGGATTGCAGGAAATGACGTATGAAGAGAGATTGGGTCGATTAGGCTTATATTCGCTAGAGTTTAGAAGAATGAGAGGGATCTCATTGAAACTTATACAATTCTAACAGAACTAGGACAGACTAGATGCAGGAAGGATGTTCCCGATGGCCGGGGGAGTCCAGAACTAGGGGTCACAGTCTAAGGATAAGGGTAAGCCATTTAGGACTGAGATGAGGAGGAATTTCTTCACCAGAGAGTGGTGAACCTGTGGAATTCTCTACCACAGAAGGCAGTTGAGGCCAATTCATTCAATATATTCAAGAAGGAGATATATATATATTTCATAAGGCTAAAGGGATCAAGGGATATGGGGAGAAAGCAGGGACAGGGTACTGAATTTGGATGATCAGCCATGATCTCATTAAATGGAGGAGCAGGCTCGAGGGGCCGAATGGCCTAATCCTGCTCCTATCTTCTATGCTATGCTTCTATGCTTCTTCATCCCAGAAGCCATCTTCTCAGTAAGGGGTTAGAATCGGTGTCTTATGAGCCATTCACGGACGGCTCTTGCAGTGGCAACATTGTGCGCCTCCCTCCCACGTTGGTGCTGCTGATCCTCCTCTTCATCATCCTTATCCTCCTCCTCTCCCTCTTCCTCCTCCTCCTCCTCCTCAGGTGGTGCACCAATCCCTGGTGGCAATGGCTGGGTCCTCATGATTGCAATGTTAGGAAGCATGCAGCACACAAAAATGAAGAGGGAGACTCGCACGGGACCGTACTGCAGGGCTCCCTCTCAGTGTTCCAGACACCGAAACCGTTGTTTCAAGACACCCATCGTCTGCTCAATGAGGTTCCTGGTGGCGCTATGGCTCTCATTGTATTGGAGCTCAGCAGGAGTGTTGGCTTTACAGAGCGGTGTCATCAGCCAGGTGCAGAGTGGATAACTTTTGTCCCCGAGGGGCCATCCACTAGGTTGATGCGGTGTTGGAAGATATTGACGACACCGGCCTGGCGCATGTTAAAAGAATCGTGGCTGTTGCCAGAATATCGGGCAGTGACGGCATATATGAGCTGTCTGTGGTCACAGACCTACTTCACATTCAGAGAGTGGAAGCCCTTGTGGTTTCGGAACACCTCTGCATTCTCACGAGTTGCCCGCAATGCCACATGCGTGTAGTCAATGGTGCCCTGAACTGTGGGGAAGCCCGCTATCCTCGCAAAACCACATGTGCGTTCACCTTGTTTGTCCCAGGTCATGGGGAGAGATGTACTGGCGTCTCCTCTTCTACGAAGCATTTTTCACCTCCCGGATGCAACAATGAACAGGGAAACAGGAGATATTCACTGTATCCCCAGTAGATGCCTGAAAGGAACCGCTGACTGAGAAATTCAGAGCCACTGTCACCTTCACTGCCACCGACACAGATGTCCTTGTCCTGAGCTAAGGCTGCAGATCTGGTTGCAGGTTATGGCAGAGCTCAGTGACCACCTCCTTTCTGAAGCCCAGCCATTGGAAACACTGCTCCTCAGACAAATGGCTATAGGAAGAGAATTGGTTCCTGAATACACTGGGAGGGTAAGGTCTCCTGTGCAGAGGCCTGATGGCCCTCCTCCTTCTGGCCACGTTTGCCACTCTCACTCTGCGCCCCTGCTGCCTCTGAAGGTGAAGCTGGACGACGAGGCCCGAGTTAGTGCAGCCCCCATCGAAGCTTCTAAATATCGTCAGAAGGAAAAGTGACATAAAAATGAATCTCCAAAGTGGTGCTCAGGACCCAAATCTCGTTCGGTCAGCTTCGAATCTCTCCAGACGTCTCTTTCCCTCTCAACATGCGTGTACCAAAAATTGTGCCGACAAGAAAAGGCAGGAAGCGGCCGCCTTTAATTAGTGCTCCCCCAGCCCCTCCCGTCTTGAAAACGTTCCCCTCTACCTGTCGTTCCTAGAGGCAGGCACTAAGGCAGGGGACGCAACTCAATATCCAGTCCGGGGCGCTACCGGGGCGTTGCACACTCGACTGACGAGATGATCTGCAGGCGCAGGAGATCGTGGCGGTAGTGTTTATTGCCAGCGCAAAACAACGGGTCAATTTCCCGAGCGGCGCTAAATTAGCCGCGCTCGGGCACTAAAAATCTAGGGGGAGAAATTCAGTATTGCCCCATTTGGGGCTCAATTATCGGCCGGGCGCAAAAATTAGCGCCTGGCGCTAATTATCGCCTCTGATTGCAAACTTGGCTTTTATCGTCCCTGGAATTGATTGGAGAGCTAAATCAGGCTTTTCACAGCTGTCTTAAGGTGCAAAGGCCGAGGAGCGAGGCGTTACCTCAGAGCACTGGCGAAGCTCATTAGATGTCAGTTAGGAATGGAACACAGACACAATGGCGCCAGCCAGTTCTTAAAGGGGAAGGTTGATCTTGCTCTCCATCCACATCCTGCTCATTGCAGCCTTGATTCTCGGCCTGGAGAGACCTGTACATCAAATCTGCTGGAAAGAACAACGGAGAGGCCCAGGGAAAGAGCTCAGAGTGCAGTCCCAACAGTTTCTTCTAAATCGATAAAAGGAAGGGCAAATGAAAATGAACCTGCAAAGTGCTGCTCAGTACCCAAAACTCCTTCACACAGCGTTGAATCTCTCCAGAAGTCTCTCTCTCTCTCAGAATACGTGGTGCAAAAATGTCCCCAACAAAAATGCAGGAAGCGGTCGCCTTTAAATAGCGCTCCCCCAGTCCCTTCCTGACTGCAAAACGCTCCCCTCGACCTATCGTTGCTAGCAGCAGGCAGTAAGGCAGGGGGCGCCACACAATATCTCGTCCGGGGCGCTACTGGGCCGTTGCGCACGCGACTACCTGCTGGCGCATGAGTTTGTGGCGGTAGTGTTTAGCGCTGCCGCAGAATGTCTAGTTAATTTCGTGAGCTGCACAAACATCGCCGCGCATGGGCGCTAGATGCTTTGTTCTCCATTGGTGCCCTCTTAAGGCACTAAGTGGAGGCGCTACCCAACCGACTTTCCTCCCACATGTTTAACTGTGTTTCCAACTTTGTCGTTCCCCATCCCATCCGCGCTGCTGTCAGCTATTGATTGTGAACATGATATCGTGTTACCAAGATTCAAATATTCTATATTCAACTCAGGCAATTTTTTATTGAAGGTAACTCTTTATTTAACGAATTTCAGTCTGCTACCTACACTGAACATTGGTAACAGATCAGAAGAATGCTGTCTTGGTTTAGGAGACTTTTCACCTGATGGCGAAAGATCATCGACCTGAAACGTTAACTCTGTTTGTCTCTCTCTCCACAGATGCTGCCTGACCCACTGAAGATTTCCACCATTTTGTGTTTTCATTTCAGATTTCCAAAATCCGGAGAATTTTGTGTTTGTTTTCACCTAATGCTCGGTATGGTTACTTACACCGACTCACAGGAACAAATCCTGGCAGATCACATCCACATCTTTAAATGACTGAAATATCCGCTAATCATTCAGTTCCAGTCAGTGTCTCCTTGCCCACCCTCTCCAGTTCTGCATTAGTGGCAATGCTTCTGATGGTTTAAGTAGGATTACAAGGACAATTTACATTCTCACAAAATGTTCATTCAGACAGATTTCAATACATTTATTTCCAATCAATGTTTTAAATTTGTAATTGGATCCCATGGCCGTCTGTCACAGTTCAGTGGATCTCTCTTTGAGACCCAGAGTGATTCTCTATTGCCTCCTGCTGTACTTCAGGATAAACAATCCCAGCCGATTGTAACTGAAGTACTGAGGATAAGAAAATCCTTTGATATCTTCTCCTCTAATATTCTCTGCACAAGTTGGAAACAACAGCTGAAAAAGTACAAGGATAAATCTCTTCCATTTGTGTTCAGATACTTTACAACAGCCACCGATGGCACTGTGCCTCTGGGATAAATCATCTGATTTCGATGCTGATAAATGCATTTAGTGTTACATTACCTGGTCAACCATCACTAATTCAGAGTCCATTATTTGCAATGTTACTCGGCAAATCTTCCTTTCAATGAGCTACAATTTGTGTATTTCAAAAAGAATGCAGAAAACTCAATCTTCAAAACATATCTGACAGCCCAGTTATCTTTATAACTGCAGTGCACTTGTATTTATTATCTTAGCATTGTCATATTACATCCGTACATTTTACTTTCAATTGCCTGTAATTATTACATGCCAAGGTTGCAGTTTCTGTATTTTGCTGTTGCACTCATTTTCAGTTCTAAATAGAATGGATATTGTAACCAGGAGCAGGAATCCAAGCGGGATTTCCCGCTCACTAACACAGAAGCGAATTGTACCGCTCCAAATGCTGACTGACCCAGGACACGAAGGCTTCCTGAGAGGGTCTGGTCCTTTGTGTCCCTGGTACCTCGGACGGTGCTTTTGTCTGCTGGGCTAAATATAGATCGATCATTTAATCTCTCTTTGATCAAACATCTGTTACTTTCATGTTGTATTTATTCCCATTTCATTTATTGATTCCACAATATATTCCCGATTATTCTTACAATAAACCCTGTATTCAGCTCCACAGGCAATAGGATTAGATTATATCATTGAATGTCGCTCGTGAATTGCAGATTTCAACCTGAATACCATCAAACTGCTGCCTTTGCTCCCAGCCTGATGTATAATTTCCCTGTTTATTTCCCTTCCTCACAGTGAACTTAATGACGATTGTGATACTGTCTCGGGGAAAGTGCGGACTCTCCAAATGTGTCACTCGCTACCTGGTGGCCATGGCATCGGCGGATCTACTGGTCGTTATCGTCGACCTGATATTGAGGCACATTCCGATTCTTTATCGTGAACAGTTTCATTTCCTGCGGGGCATCCCCATGTGTAATATCCACGCCGTCCTGCTGTTCGCAGCCACAGACTGTTCTGTCTGGTTCACCGTCACTTTCACCTTTGATCGATTTGTAGCCCTTTGTTGCCAGAAGCTGAAAACTAAATATTGCACCGAGAAAACGGCGGCTGTGGTTCTGGGAACAGTGACTGTGCTGAGCGGTTTAAAGAACATCACCTGGTATTTTATGTTCACAGATCGGTATGCGCTTGGGAACCTCCCCTGGTTTTGTGTGGTCACAATGGATGTTGTATATTCACTGGTCTGGGGACCAATCGAGTTCCTTCATTATACTCTCACCCCGGGGGTCGCATTTGTGGTGATTGTGCTGCTCAATGGTGTCACCGTCAGACACATTTTAGTGGCCAACAGAGCCCGCAGGAGACTCCGGGGTACCAGCAGTGGGGAGAGTGCCAGAGACCCAGAAATGGAGAGCCGCAGGAAATCCATAATTTTACTGCTTGTTATCTCCGGCAATTTCATCCTGTTATGGGCAGTGTTTATGGTGTATTCTATAAGCAGCCGGATGTGGAATTTGGTGTATGAGTCTGGAAAACTACCTTATTATGTAATGGATCTGGGATTCATGCTGCAGCTGCTGAGTTGCTGCACAAACACTGGGATATACGCCGTAACCCAGACTAAGTTCAGAGAGCAGTTGAAGAATGTGGGGAAATATCCCTTTACTCTGATTGTAAAATACATTAAAAGATGAGAAAAAGCAGAGACTTTGCAGCCTGAGAGTTCCCTGGGTCTGATATTGTGGCGAGCCACTCTCCACAGTGCCGGGCCGGCGGGGCCGGTGTTCTGGGACATTCACACGTTCACTCACACACTGTCTGCACTGGGCTCACTGGGCCTGATATTGTGGCGCCCAGCACAAAGATGGCGGCTCTGGTGCGCCGCACAAAGATGGCGGCTCTGGCGCCCTGCACAAAGATGGCGCCTCTGGGGATCCGCACAAAGATGGTGGCCCTCATCGGGGCCTTTCCTTGGCGGCGGGAGGCGAGCATCCGGAGGGCGGCAGCAGTTGGACTCCCATTTACCGTTAGAGCGGGCGACGAGGCGGAGCAGCCTGGCCTGGCCCGTCCCACAGGAGCAGGAGCAGCCCCGCCCGGGGAGGAGGAGGCCCGGAACCAGGACTCTATAAATCATTGTAACACTTTATAATACTTTAAAATCATTACACCACTTTCCAAATCTTTATATCCCTTTATAAATCATTATGACCATAAATAAAACATTATGATGCATTTTAAATCATTATGACACTTAATAAATCATTTTTATAATTCATTATTGGGATGTGGGCATCGCTGACAAGGCCAGCATTTATTGCCCATCCCTAATTGCCCTGGAGAGGGTGGTGGTGAGCCGCCTGAGACAAGCGAGTGTCTTGCTGGGCCATTTCAGAGGCCAGTTAAGAATCAATAACATTGCAATGGGTCTGGAGTCACATATTAGCTAAGGACGGCAGATTTCCTTCCCTAAAGGCCATTAGTGAACCAGATGGGTTTTTACGACAATCCGGTACTTTCATAGTCTAGTCTACTCAATCTCTCCTCATAGGAAAAAACCCCCATCCCAGGAAACAGTCTGGTGAACATTCGCTGCACTCCCTCTATGGCAAGGATATCCATCCTTAGGTAAGGCGACCAAAACTGTACACAATACTCCAGCTGTGGTCTCACCAGGGCCCTATAAAATTGCAGTAAGAAGTCTTTACTTTTATAATCAAATGCTCTTGTATTAAAGGCCAACATACCATTTGCTTTCCTAATTGCTTGCTGTACCTGCAGGTTAACATTCAGTTATTCTTGCAGAAGGAAAGCCAGGTCCCTCTGAACACCAACATTTCCCAATCTCACACCATTTCAAAAATACTCTGCTTTTCTAATTTTCCTACCAAAGTGGATAACTTCACATTTCTCCACCTTATATTCCATCCACATATTACGTCCACGTAAGTTATAAGAATATTAATCAAAATGCAACCAGACAATCAACAAATATAAAGTGCTGTAGTTCTTTAATTCGCAGTATTAAAAAGAATTGAACAAAATGGGTATCCGTATTTTCAACTTCAATCACTTACATTAATAAACGTTGTTTACTCATATGTTGACGTAAAGATTTATAATTTACCAATGTCGCTTCGAATGTTTTGCTCTCAAACATTCTCCACAATATTATTCCCTGCTCTTATCACGAAAAGTGTTGAATATTTTAGTTACTTCGCAATTAAAAGCGGGAAAAGAAACTTAATTGTACTCACAATTTTTAATCTCCTATATCAAACATTCAAACCAAATCGAATTTTACGTTATCAGTTTAATGAAAGTATGTTCTTTGTCTTTCTCAATAAACAGAGGGGTTTCTTATAAAGTAGCACCCTGCAATTTTTATATATAATTACATAACTCATGTTTCTATTAACACTCCACTAAATGTTTAAGAGGAAATCTATATTACATTATTTTTTAAATTTACTTTTATTCGTTTTGTGCGATCAGGGCGTCGCTGGCAATGCCAGCATTTATTGCACATCCCTAGTTGCCCTTGAGAAGGTGGTGGTGAGCCGCCTTCTTGAACCGCTGCAGTCCGTGTGGTGAAGGTACTCCCACTGTGCTGTTAAGGAGGGAGTTCCAGGATTTTGACCCAGCGACGATGAAGGATCGGCGATATGCTTCTGAGTCAGGATGGTGTATGACTTGGAGGGGAACTTGAAGGTGGTGGTTTCCCCATGCGCCTGCTGTCCTTGTGCTTCTAGGTGGAAGAGGTTGCGGGTTTGGGAGGTGCTGACGAAGAAGCCTTGTCGAGTTGCTGCAGTGCATCATGTAGATGGTGCACACTTCAGCCACGGTACGCTGGTGGTGGAGGGGGTGATTGTTAAAGGTGGTGGATGGTCTGCCAATCAAACGGGCTGCTTTGTCCTGGATGGTGTCGGGCCTCTTGAGTGTTGTTGGAGCTGCACTCATCCAGGCAAGTGAAGAGTATTCCATCACACTCCTTACTTGTGCCTTTTAGATGGTGGAAAGGCTTTGGGGAGTCAGGAGGTGAGACACTCGTCGCAGAATTACTAGCCTCTGACCTGCTCTTGTTGCCATATTATTTATGTGGCTGGTCCAGTTAAGTTTCTGGTTAATGGTGACCCCCAGGATGTTGATAGTGGGGGATCCGGCGATGGTAATGACATTGAATATCAAGGGGAGGTGGTTAGACTCTCGCTTGTTGGAGATAGACATTGCCTGGCACTTCTGTGGCGCGAATGTCACCTGCCACATATAAGCCCAAGCCTGAACGTCGTCCAGGTCTTGTTGCAAACGGGCATAGACTGCTTCATTATCTGTGGAGTTGTGAATGGCGCTCAACACTGTGCAGTCATCAGCGAACATCCTAATTTCTGACCTTATGTTGCAGGGAAGGTCATTGATGAAGCAGCTGAAGATGGTTTGGCCTAGGACACTGCCCTGAAGAAATCCTGCAGCGATGTCCTGGGGCTGTGATGGTTGACCTTCAACCACCACAACCATCTTCCTTTGTGCTGGGTATGACTCCAGCCAATGGAGAGTTTTCCCACTGAATCCCAACAACTTCAGTTTTACTAGGGTTCCTTGATGCCAGACTCGATCAAATGCTGACTTGATATCAAGGGAAAGTCACTCTCACCTCACCTCTGGAATTCAGCTCCTTTGTCCATGTTTGGACCAAGGCTGTAATGAGGTCGGGACCCGAGTGGTCTTGGCGGAACCCAAACTTGGCATCAGTGAGCAGGTTATTGTTGAGTAGGTGCCGCTTGATAGCACTGTCGATGACACCATGCATCACTTTGCTGAGGATTGAGAGTAGACTGATGGGGCAGTAATTGACCAGCTTCGATTTGTCCTGCTTTTTTGTGGACAGGACATACCTGGGCAGATTTCAACATTACCCCCGAATGCTGATGTAAAGTATCCCCTTCAATGCTGTCCTCAAACATACAACAAAAAACATAAAATAAAGTCTAATTCCATACGGAGCTCAAATCAGAAGGTGAATTAAGTGGTTAAACTTCCTAAGAAGCTCTCCCCAGACTTGGCGATGAGTTGGGATCAGTTTTGGAGATTTATTTTCCTCCTTTTCTGCTGCCATTTCCTCTGTCTCTCAGACTCTGAGGTACAAACGGGAGCACAAACTTTTCCCCTCTCTCGCAACATGATTTAAATAATCCGGATAAACTATTTCAAAAAGGGGACGAGCCCTGGCAAAATTGAACTGGAACTTACCACGAAACATTCAACATCACTTTCCCGTATCCTTTTCCGGCTTTAAACAATTTGCAGAATTAAAAAAAAACTCAAAGTTTTGTTTCAACGCGGGGCTAAAAATGTTTGTTTTCGCCTCCTTCCAGCGGCCATTGTACCATTGTATACGCGCTGTGCCTCCACCTGTGGTGTTCCAAAGTGCGGCCGCCGCTCAGTCCCCGGGAACGGACTACATGCGTCTCCAGGGAAAAAGTACTGAAGGAATCCCGAGACAACACTCGCCGGCTTCCAAGGCTCCATATCTCAGCAAATATTGCTCCAATTCTGATCGTCTCTGTGTGTTCACAAACGGCTCTGTGAGGATTCGCGGGTCTTTGGGTATTGGACCCCTCCGCCCACTCCAGCTCACTGCACTGCCTGTAAATTTCAGTGCGCGGGACCTTACAGATCGCCGCGCACCCACGCACCTTACAGGGAACATTGCACAGCTAATCAGGCAGCATCTGTGGATAGACAAACAGAGTTAATGTTTCAGGTCGATGATCTTTCATCAGAACTGGCAAATGTTCCAGATGTAACAGAGTTTAACCAAGTACAGAGGCAGGGAAAGGGGGGGATCGGAGGAAAGAACAAAATGGAATGTCTGTGCTTTACCTGCCCTGAGTGTGTTTGGTGGGATTGGGTAGCGGGAGCTTTACTCATGCTGTACTTGCCTTGGGAGAATTTGATGGCACAGTGTTGAGGGAGATTTACCCTATGACTAACAGGTGCTGCAAAATGAGAGATTACAAAATGGTGAGGTGCAGAGGGATCTGGGGGTCCTTGTACATGAATCACAAAAAGTTAGCATGCAGGTACAGCAAGTAATTAGGAAGGCAAATGAAGTGTTGGCCTTTATTGCAAAGGGAATGGAGTATAAAAGTAGTGAAGCCCGGTTACAACTGTACAGGGCCTTGGTGAGACCAGATCTGGAGTACTGCGTTCAGTTTTGGTCTCCTTATTTCAGGAAGGATACACTTACATGGGAGGCAGTTGAGAGAAGGTTCATGAGGTTGATTCCGGAGATGAAGGTGTTGTCTTAAGAAGAAAGTTTGAAGCAGGTTGGGCCTATACTCATTGGAGTTTAGAAGAAAGAGAGCGGAGCTTATTGAAACATATAAGATTCTGAAGGGGCTTGACAGGGTAGATGCAGAGAGCACGTTTCCGCTCATGGGGGAATTCAGAACTAGGGCACATAGTTTCAGAATAAGGGGACACCCATTTATATCGGAAATTAGGAGGAATTTCTTCTCTCAGAGGGTCGTGAATCTTTGGAATTCTCTTCCCAGGAGAACAGTGGAGGCTGGTTCATTGAATAGATCTAAGGTGAAGATAGACAGATTTTTGAAAGGTAAGGGAATCAAGGGTTATGGGTAGCGGGCAGGGACGTGGAGTTGAGTTGAGGCCAAGATCAGATCAGCCATGATCTTATTGAATGGTTGAGCTGGCTCGAGGGGCCAAATGACGTACTCCTGCTGCTACGTCTTATGTTCTTATGTTCTTATGCACCTGCCATGGAAATGTTTGATGAGGCAGTGTAGAATTAGCTTTTACCTGTACCTAACGCATGCTGTACCTGCTCTTGGAGTATTTGATGGGTCGTGTAGAAGATACATGAATCTATTACATTACATAGAAGTTACATCACAGAAACATGCCATTCGGCCCAACTGGTTCATGCCGGTGATTATGCTGTGGACGAGCCTCCTCCCACCCTACTTAATCTCACATCCTACTATTCCTCTCTCCTTCATGTACTGATACAGCTTTCCCTAAAATGCATCTATGTTATTTGCCTCAACTACTCCATGTGGTAGCGAGTTCCACAGTGGAACTAAAGGTCCTGAGAACCTGCAGCTCGTACCAGATTTCAGAAGAGCAAACCTCACCAAAATGGCAGATGATTTGGAACGGGTAAATTGGCTAATGAGACCGATGTAGAATACGAAATTACGTACTTACTAACATACGAATCAGGAGCCGGAGTAGGCCGCTCGGGTCATCCAGCCTGCTCCGCCATTCAATAAGATCATGGCTGATCTGATTATTCTCATTTCCGCCTACCCCCGATAACCTTACACTCCCTTGTTTATCAAGAATCTATCTACATCTCCTTAAAAATATTCAGAGACTTTGCTTCAACCGTCCTCTGAGGAAGAGAGTTCCAAAGATTCAGTACCCTCTGTGAGAAAAAAAATCTCCTCATCTCTGTCTTAAATGGGCAACCCCTTATCTTTAAACAGTGACTCCTATATAATAGTCACTTGCAATGCAATAGCACATTACAATGGAATATCGCTGCATTATAATAGTGCTTTAAAGTGGAATCTGCCTTTGCAATGGAATCTGACTTTGCAGTATAATATTGATTTGCAATGCAATAGCACATTGCAATGGAATATCACTTTGAAATATAATAGTAATTTGAAATGCAATAGCACATTGGAATGGAATATCACTTTGCAATATAATCGCCATTTGCAATGCAAAAGCACATTGCAATAGAATTTCGCTTTGCAATATAATAGTCATTTGCAATGCAATAGTACATTGCCATGGAATATCACTTTGTAATATTATAGTCATTTGAAATACAATAGCATTTTGCAATGCAATATCACTTTGCAATATAATAGTCATGTCAATGCAATAGCACATTATAATGGAATATCGCTTTTCAATATAATCTTCATTTGCAATGCAATAACACATTGCAATGGAATGTAACTTTGCAATATTAGTGTCATTTGCAATGCAAAAGCACATCGCAATGGAAAATCAAATTGCAATATAATCAGAATTTGCAATGCAATTGAACATTTCAATGCAATATCACTTTGCAATATAATAGTAATTTGTAATGCAATAGAACATGGCAATGGAATATCACTTTGCAAAATAATAGTCATATGCAACGCAATAGCTCATTGCAATGGAATATCACTTTGCAATATAATAGTCATGTGCAATGCAATAGCAGATTGCAATGGACAATCAATTTGCTATATAATAGTCATTTGCAATACAATACCGCATTGTAATAGAATATCACTTTGCAATAGAATAGTCATTTTTAATGCAATAGAAAATTGCAATGGAATATCAGTTTGCAATATAATAGTCATTTGCAATGCAATAGCATATTGCAATGTAATATCGCTGTGCAGTATAATCGTCATTTGCAATTCAATAGCACATTTCAATGGAATACCTGATGGCCTGCATCCCACGGTCTTAAAATAAGTGGCTGCAGAGATAGTGGATGCTTTGGTTGTAATCTACCAAAATTACCTGGATTCTGGAATGGGAGCAGTGGATTGGAAAACTGCAAATGTAATGCCACTATTCAAGAGAGGAGGGGGGCGGAAAGCAGAAAGCTATAGGCCAGTTAGCCTAACATAGGACTTTGGGAAAATGCTGGAATCCATTATTAAGGGGGTAATAGCAGGACATTTAGAAAATCATAAGACAATCAAGCAGAGTCAACCTGGTTTTATGAAAGTGAAATCGTGTTTGACAAATTTGCTGGAGTTCTTTGAGGATGTAACAAACAGGGTGGATAAAGAGGAACCCGTGGATGTAGTGTATTTGGATTTCTAGAAGGCATTTGATAAGGTGCCACATAAAAGGTTACTGCACAAGATAAGAGCGCATGGGGATGTGGGTAATATTTTTGCATGGATAGGGGATTGGCTAACTTACAGAAAACAGAGAGTCATGAACAATGGGTCATTTTCCGGCTGGCAATCAGTAACTAGTGGGGTGCCACAGGGATCAGTGCAGGAGCCTCAACTATTTACAATCTTTATCAATTACTTGGATGAAGGGACCGAGTGTACTGTAGCCAAATTTGCTGATGATACAAAGATAGTTGGGTTGGCAAGTTCTGAGGAGGACACAAAGAGTCTGCAAAGGGATATGGATAGGTTAAGTGAGTGGGCAAAAACTTGGCAGATGGAGTATAATGTGGTAAAATGTGAGGTTATCCACTTTGGAAGGAAGAATGAAAACGCAAATTATTATTTAAATGAAGTGAGACTACAAAATGCTGTGGTACAAAGGTATTTGGGGGTCCTAGTACATGAAGCACGTAAAGTTAGCATGCAGGTACAGCAAGTAATTAAGAAGGCTAATGGAATGTTGGCCTTTATTGCAAGGGGTATGGATTGTATAAGTAGGGAAGTTTTGATGCAAATTTACTGGTGAAACCGCACCTGGAGTACTGCGTACAGTTGTGGTCTCGATATTTAAGGAAGGATACACTTGCATTGGGGGGCAGTACAGAGAAGGTTCGCTAGGTTGATTCCTAGGATGAAGGGGTTGATGTCTGACGAAAGTTTGAGCAGGTTGGGCCAATACTCATAGGCGTTTAGAAGAATGAGAGGTTATCTTATTGAAACATATACAATTCTGAGGGGGATTGGAAGTGTGGATGCTGAGAGGATGTTTCCCATAGTGGGGGTATCTAGAACTAGGGGGCATAGTTTCAGAATAAGGGGTCGCTGAATTAAGTCGGAGATGAATTAAATTTCTTCTCTCAGAAGTTAGTGAATCTTTGGAATTCTCTACCCCAGAGAGCGGTGGAGGCGGAGTCATTGAATATATTCATGGCAGAGATTGACAGACATTTGAATGAGAAGGATGTCAAGGGGTATGGGGAGAAAGCGGGAAAATAGTGCTGAAGCCAAGATTGGATCAGCCATGATCTTATTGAATGGGGGAGCAGGCTCGAGGGGCCGATTGACCTACTCATGCTCCTGTTTCTTATGTTCTTTCACTTTGCAATATAATCGTCATTTGCAATGCAATAGCACATTGCTCTCTTTCAAATTCTTAGAATATCTGTTCTCAATTTGTCTCAGGATCTCTCTCAGGCCTATTATTCGAGAGGGAAATGTTAAAATTAAACAGAACCTGCTCCAAAGACACAAGAGATGCCGAACTAGAATGTGTGCCAACATCTTCTGCCTCATCTGGTCTGGGAACGTTGGGTTTTGTATATTCCACCATCTCCTGTGTTTGAAGTCTCTGACGTTGGCCAGACATTTTTTAAATATTTCCTTGTCTCGGGGTGTTTACAATAAACACCTTGCATCCTGTGTCGTTCAGAACAGGAAAAGCATGTCCCTTGCCAGTGTGCTTCCCTGGGCTATCCTTGGATTAGTATGATAATGGACAGGGCCCCTAGGGAGCAAAGCCAACATGTCAATGGCTCAAGCGGTGGAATCTGCCATCTGCTCACCTGGTGGGAGGGTCCCAGTCCCAATCCATGCTCCCTCCAGGAGATGGGACATCTCTTTCAGTCTGCTGTGTGTGTTTGTTGTGCAGTTTGCAATTTCTCTCTGTCTGAATCATTAACTCTTTAGATCCTCTGGTTTCTAATCGGGTTTGTTCGTAATGGGATGTTGTTAAGAGATTTTCTGTGTAACCGAGAGAGCGAGATCTGGGCTCTTGCTGTGCTTTTTTTGCTTTGTTTCTTAACCAATCTCCTTCTATCTCTCTTCTCCCAATGACATTTATTATATTTGCAAAGCTGTAACAAGATGCAGAGTGAGCGAGAGAGCTTTAAGATGAGGAATGCATTGGACAAGAGATTTCTCTGCATTGGCCAATCCGAGGCCTTCGCCCCGAGCTGCACCCATGGGCCCACGTGAGTTTGTGTCTGTTTATTACCCCGGGGTTATATTTCCTCCCGGGGACCCTGGGATTCTGGTGCCTCGGGTTAACTTGTTACTGTTGAGTTGTGGGCCTTGAGTTTTCAACAAGTTTAAAGCCTGGGGTTAAAGAAGCCCCAGCCTTGCAATGTGTCAGAAACATGTTAACCACTGGTGCGGGACCAAGAGTAAAGTAAATTCCTCAACGTGAACCTGTGCAAGTCTGGTTATAATTGCAGAATAATCCTGGTGTTTTGGGCAGTGCAATGATTTTGACGGTTAAATGAGATGCGCGGTGGCTAATTTTAATCAATTTTACTGGGGTTCTCAGTGTGGATTTATTACTGTGTCTATTTCACTCCAGCTTTCGCTCTTTCTCTCTATCTTTCTCTGTCTTTCTCCATCTTTCTCTTTTATGTGGCTCGATGTGAAATTTTGTTTTATAACACTCCTGTGAAGCGCCCTGGGATGATTTCCTACATTAAAGGTACTATACAAAGATAAGTTGCTGTTGTTATCTCTCTCCAGCTTTCCCTGTCTCTCTCCAGCTTTCTCTCTTTCTAGATCTCTCTCTAGATCTCTCTCTCTAGCTTTCCCTTTCTCTCTCTCTAGCTTTCTCTCTCTCTCTCTCTGTGTAGCTTTCTCTCTCTCTCTCTCTAGCTTTCTCTCTCTCTCTCTCTGTCTCTCTCTCTCTCTCTCTCTCTCTCTCTCTCTCTCTCTCTCTAGCTTTCTCTCTCTCTCTCTCTCTAGCTTTCTCTCTCTCTGGATTTCTCTCTTTATCTCTCTCTAGCTTTCTCTCTCTCTCTCACTCTCTCTCTAGCTCTCTCTCTCTCTCTCTAGCTTTCTCTCTGTCCAGCTTTCTCTGTCTCTTTGCAAAGCAACCGAATTTTTCCCCCTTAAAATCTAAAAAATGCCGCTCACAGCAATGTGATTTGTCGTCATTTTAAATGACAGGAACTTTTCAGAGTACATTTCAATCAAGATTAAAGCTGAGATAGAGAGAAAGAAACAGAGAGAGCAGCTGAGTGAATGAAAAAGAGGGACAGAGATGGGAACCTGTAGAGGAACAGAGAGAGGGGGAGAATGAACAAAAGAGAGGGAGAGAGAGAGATAGTGACAGGGGGCGTTTACAGCAGACGAAAGGAAGAGGGGGCGAGAATGGGGACGAAGTAGGTCCCATTCCCCAAATCGAGCTTTTTCACTGGGGCCTGTTCTTGGCCCCGCTTCTGTGCTGGGCCTGAGGTTTCTCTCTCTATTTGCTTCTGTATCAGTCACTACACAGAGGTACACACCTTTCTCTTTCTCTCCCTCTGTTGGTTTCTCTCTATCACAGGACACTCAGTTGCATGCCTATCTCTACCGCCCTCTGCTGGTGTCTCTCTGATGTCGTGGGGACAATATTTATCCCTCAACCAACATAACTGAAACAGACCATCCGGTTTTTATCACACTGTTGCTTGTGGGAGCTTGCCGTTCTCAAATTGGCTGCCGTGTTTCCTATAGTACAACAGTGACTACATTTCAAAGATGAGCTCATTGGCTGTAAAGCGCTCCTGAGGTTCTGAAATTAAAGTCCTCAACATGACCCGACTACAGGCTTTTTATAATTCCTGAATCATGCTGGTGTTTTGGACAGTGTGATGATTTTATCGGTTAAGTGAAATGCTCGCTGGCCATTTTAATTCACTTTACTGGGGTTCTGAGTGTGGAGTTCTCTCTGTCTCTCCCTCTTTTCCCTCTGTCTCTCAATTTCGCTCCATTTTCCTTGTCTCTCAATTTCTCTATTTAACCCTTAATTACGTAAATAATGCCGCCCACAGCAAGAGGATTTGTCAATATTATAAATGGTGAGAAATAAACATTTCAGAGTACATTTCAATCAGGACTAAATCCGAGATAGGGAGAAATAAAAGGGGGAGAGAGAGAGAGAGAGGCAGAGGCAGAGACACAGAGAGTTGACTGGGAAAAACACCATTTTAATTCATTTTACTGAGGTTCTGAGTGTGGATTTCTCTGTGTCTCTCTTTCTACATCTTTCCTTCTGTCTGTCTCTTTCTCTCCCTCTGCCTCCCACTATTTTTCTCTCCATCTGTCTGTCTGTCTCTTTCTCGCCCTCTGTCTGTCTGTCTGTCTCTTTCTCTCCCTCTGTCTGTCTCTCTCTCTCCCTCTGTCTCTCTCTCTCTTTCTCTCTCTGTGTCTTTCTCTCTCTCTCTCTTTCTCTCCCTGTCTGTCTGTCTGTCTCTCTCTCTCTCTCTCTCTCTTTCTCTCCCTCTGTCGATCTCTCTCTATCTCTCCCTCTCTCTGTATCTCTCTTTCTCACCCTCTCCCTCTGTCGGTCTCTTTCAGCCTTAACTCTGTTTAAAAAATGAAAGAAAGCAATGATATGTTTCTTATTTGAGTGTCTTTTTCTTTCAATACTCCTGTGCAGCGCCTTGGGACGTTTTACTATGTTAAAGGCGCTTTATAAATACAAGTTGTTGATGACTCAATTTCTCTCCTCTTTACTTCTGTCTCTCTTTCTCTCCAGCTTTGACTGTCTCTCAATTTCTCTATTTAACCATTTAATACGTAAACAGTGCCGCCCACAGCAATTCGATTTGTCGTTATTTTAAATGGTGAGACAGAATAATTTCAGAATACATTTCAATCACGATTAAATCCGAGATAGGGAGAAATAAAAGGGAGAGAGAGAGAGAGATACAGAGGGAGAGAAACAGAGAGTTGACTGGGATAAACACCATTCATTTTACTGAGGTTCTGAGTTTGGATTTCTCTGTCTCTCTCTTTCTTCATCTTCCCTTCTGTCCGTCTCTTTCTCGCCCTCTGTCTGTCTGTCTCTCTCTCCCTCTGTCTGTCTCTCTGCCTCATTCTGTCTGTCTCTTTCCCTCCGTCTGCATGTCTCTCTCTCTCCCTCCCTCTCTCTGTCTCTCTCCCTCCCTCAGTCTGTCTCTCTCTATCTCTCGCTCTGTCTGTCTCTCTCTATCTCCCTCTGCCTGTCTCTCTCTTTTTCTCCCTCTCTCTGTCTCTCTCTATATCTCTCTCTGTCTGTATCACTTTTTTACCATCTCCCTCTGTCTGTCTCTTTCAAGCTTAACTATGTTTAAAAAATGACATAGAGCAATGAGATGTTTTCTTTCTCTCCATCTTTGACTGCCTCTCAATTTCTCTATTCTGCACTTTAGTAAGTCAAAATGCTGTCCACAAAAATTGGATTTGTCGTTGTTTTAAACGGTGAGACAGAAATATGTCAGAGTACATTTCAATCAAGATTAAATCCAAGATAGGGAGAAATAAATGGGGGAGAAAGAAAGAGAGACAGAGGGAGACAGAAACAGGGAGAGAGAGAGAGAGGCAGAGGGAGAGACACAGAGAGTGTTGACTGGGTTATACACACAGGGAGAGGCACAGGCTCTGGGGTTCTCCAGTGTGCAGTCACTGCCCCGCTCCCAGCCTCTGCAGAAAAGCCCCTCTGTCACACCGTTCACGAATGTCAAGATTCAAAAATAAATCCCGGGACGGTGATTTTAATAAGTGTCCCATAGGAATCAGCAGCTTAATGCCAGTTTAAAGAGAGAGTTTCGAACTTTCTGGGGAGTGAGGTGATGTCCCCAGCCTTGGAATACACACCCCTAAGGGGGAGAAGGTTACAGCGGGCGCGATGGAGACGGGGCGAGGAAGGGGAAGAAGTATTTCCCATTCCCCACTTGCTCCTTCCAATCTCTCTGCGAGCTTGGGTGTGAGCTCTGGGTGGAATCACTGGGAACTGTTCTTGGCCCCGCTCCTGTGTGGGGTCTGTGGTTTCTCTCTCTATCTCCTTCTCTATCGCTCACCGCACAGAGTTACACACCTCTATCTCTCTCCTGGTGTCTCTCTATCACTACACAGAGTTACACACATTTATCTCCCTCTCCTGGTGTCTCTCGATCAGACACAGAGTTACACAACTTTCTCTCTCTCTCCCCCTCCTGGTGTCTCTCTATCACTACACAGAGTTACACAACTTTCTCTCTCTCCCCCCCCTCCTGGTGTCTCTGTAGCACTGAACAGAGTTACACACATGTCTCTCCCTTTCCCTCTGCAGGTGTCTCACTATCAGGGCACACTCAGTTGCATGCCTATCGCTACCTCCCTCTGCTGGTGTCTCCCTCTGATGTCCTGAGCCCAACATTTATCTCTCAACCAACATCACTGAAACCGATCATCTGGTTATTAACACATTGTTGTTTGTGGGAGCTTGCTGTGGACAGATTGGCTGCCACGTTTGCTGTAGAGCGCTCCTGAGTTTGTGAAATTAAAGTCCTCCATGTGAACCCGTGCAAAGGCTTGTTATTCCAGAACAATGCAGGTGTTTTGGGCGATGCGATGATTTTGACGGTTAAATGAGATGCGCGGTGGCCATTTTAATTCATTTTACTGGGGTTCTGAGTGTGGATTTATTACTGTGTATATTTCACTCCATGTTGCTCTGTGTCTCTCTCCATCTTTCTCTGTTATGTGGCTCGATGTCAAATTTTGTTTTATAAAACTCCTGTGAAGCGCCCTGGGAGGTTTTACTACATTAAAGGCACTATACAAATACAAGTTGTGTTGTTGTCTCTCTCCAGCTTTCACCGTCTCCCTCTCTAAAACTTTAACATCTAAAAAATGCAGCACACAGCAATGTGAGTTGTCGTCATTTCAAATGGTAGATATAAACATTTCAGAGTACATTTCAATCAAGATTAAAGCTGAGATAGAGTGAAAGAAATAGAGAGAGAGCAGATGATTGAAAGAAAGAGAAGTAGGGACAGAGATGGAGTCCTCGATAGGAACAGAGAGAGGGGGAGTGAAAATGAAAGCGAGGGAGAGAGAGATAGGGGCAGAAAGAGAGAGGGGAGAGAGAGAGTGAGAGAGAGGGGGACACAGATGGACGTGACTGTTAAATGCCAGAAGTGGGAGATTCACTGTAACATTTAATGCACACACAGCAACTATCCTGAGCCGAGCGGGTACAGGAGGGCAGGGAGCGGGAGAGACACGGGGATCGCCAGTGTTTGTGTTTTTACAATGAGGCAGAAAAAGATGGCGAGATAAAAGAAAGAAAGAAAGAACAGAGAGAACGAAACGGAGAGGCAGAAAGTCAATGGGAATAAAAGATAAAGAGAGAGAGGGAGGGAGAAAGAGAGACACAGAGGGAGAGAGAGGGAGAGAGGAAAGGAGATAGAGAAACAGAGGGAGAGAAGGAGACAGCGAGACAGGGAGAGAGAGAGTGAGACACTCACAAACACACAGAAACCGAGGGACAGAGAAACCGAGGGAGAGTGAAACAGGGAGAGAGAGACAGAGAGAGAGAGAGACAGAGAGAGAGACACACAGAGAGAGAGAGACAGAGAGAGAGAGACAGAGAGAGAGAGACAGAGAGAGACACAGAGAGAGCCACAGAGGGAGAGAGAGACACACACAGAAACAGAAGGAGAGAAACAGGGAGAGACAGGGAGAGAGAGACAGACAGACAGGAGGAGTTGACTGGGTTAAACACACAGGCTCTGGATAGTCTGGGGTTGTTTTCTTTGGAATAGAGGAGTATGAGGGAGATTAAATGGAGGTTAATAAAATTATGAGGGGCCTGGATACAGTGGATGGGAAGGACCTATTTCCTAAAAAGGGCTCCAAGAAGAAAGTGAAGTCCTCAACGGGAACCCGTGCTTGTTATAATTCCAGAATAATGCTGGTGTTTTGGGCAGTGCGATGGTTTTGACGGTTAAGTGAGATGCGCGGTGGCCATTTTAATTCATTTTAATGAGGTTCTGAGTGTGGAGTTCTCTCTGTATCTCTCTCTCTTCCCTCTGTCTCTCAATTTCTCTCCATTTTCCTTGTCTCTCAATTTCTCTACTTAGCACTGTAAACAATGCTGCCCACAGCAATTGGATTTGTCGTTATTTCAAATGGTGAGACAGAAACATTTCAGAATACATTTCAGTCACGATTAAATCCGAGATATGGAGAAATAAATGGGAGCGAGAGAGCGAGCGAGGAACAGGGAGAGAGAGAGAGGAACCAGGAGAGAGAGAGATAAACCGCGTGAGAGAGAGAGAGAGAGAGAAACTGGGAAAGAGAGAGAGAGAGAAACCGGGAGAGAGAGAGACAGAGAGAACAGAAACCAGGAGAGTGAGAGAGAGAGAGAGAAACCAAGAGAGAGAGAGAGAAACCGGGCGAGAGAGAGAGAGAAAGGAACCGGGAGAGAGAGAGACACACACAGAGAGAGAAACCATGAGAGAGAGAGAGAGAAACCGGGCGAGAGAGAGAAAGGAACAAGGAGAGAGAGACACACACCGAGAGAGAAACCGGGCGAGAGAGAGTAAGGAACAAGGAGAGAGAGAGACAGACAGAGAGAGAAACTCGGAGAGAGGGAGATAGAAACCGGGAGAGAGACCATGGTGTTGAGAATGGGGAGTGCAGGGGAGGAGTTGTAGGAGTTACATATTAATTTTTAATGACTTTTTAAAGATATACCATTAAGACATTTAGGAAGAGAACCAAAAAAGGGAAAAACACAAACCATTTTATTTTGTCTGTCGTTCTATAGGCCTAGCAAGTCGCAGGAATAATGTAAATATAGATTTCTTCTTAAACATTTAGTGGAGTGTTAATAGAAACAAGAGTTATGTAATGATGTATAAAAATTGCAGGAAGCTACGTTAGAAGAAACCATTCTTTGTTTATTGAGAAAGACACAGAAAATGCTTTGATTAAACTGATAACGTACAATTCGATTTGGTTTGAATGTTTGAAGTAGGAGATTAAAAATTGAGAGTACAATGTCGTTTGTTTCCCGCTTTTAATTGCGAATTAGCTAAAACAATTCATCACTTTTCATGATAAGAGCAGGGATTAATATTGTGGAGAATGTTTGAGAGAAAAACATTAGAAGTTAAATTGGTAAATTATAATTCTTCACGTCAACATATGAGTAAACATTTCCATGTCAGTCTGACGGGTTCTCCTGTCCAGGAAGAACGACAAATGTTTATTTCTGTTAAATCATAGCTTTTCCTGCTTTTTGTTTTTAATTCGGTGACACAAATTATATATATGTTTTTCTACACTTGGGATTTAAGTGCAGCATTTCTGACATGTTACATGGTTGGAGTGCTAGTTCAAGAATACAACATTTATTAATGGAAGTGTTTGAAGTTGAAAATACGGATACCCATTTTGTTCAGTTCTTTTTAATACTGCGAATTAAAGAACTACAGCACTTTATATTTGTTGATTGTCTGGTTGCATTATGATTAATATTCTAATATCTTACGTGGACGAAACATGTGGTTTGAATATGAAGTTATCCACTTTGGTAGGAAAAATAGAAAAGCAGAGTATTTTTTAAATGGTTAGAGAATATGAAATGTTGGTGTTGAGAGGGACCTGGTGTCTTTCTGCACGAATCACTGAACGTTAACCTGCAGGAAAAGCAAACAATTAGGCAAACAAATGGTATGTTGGCCTTCATTCCAAGAGGATTTGAGTATAAGAGTAAAGACGTCTTACTGCAATTATATAGGGCCCTGGTGAGACCACACCTTTAGTACTGTGTATAGTTTTGGTCTCCTTACCGAAGGAAGCATATAATTGCCAAAGAGCGAGTGCAACGAAGGTTCACCGGACTGGTTCCTGGGATGGGGGGGATTGTCCTATGAGGAGAGATTGAGTAGACTAGGCCTATATTCTCGAGAATTTAGAAGAATGAGAGGTGATCTCATTGAAAAAAAGCAAAATTCTTACAGGGCTTGACAGGTATAGATGCAAGGAGGATGTTTCCCCTGGCTGGGGATTCTACAACCAGGAGTCACAGTCTCAGAATAAGGGGTCGGATATTTAGGACTGAGATGAGGAGACATTTCTTCACTCAGAGGTTGGTGAATCTTTGGAATTCTTTAGTCCAGAGGGTTGTGGACGCTTAGTCGTTGAATATATTCAAGACAGAGCTCCATAGAATTTTGAATATTGAAGGAAACAAGGGATATGGGAATAGTGCAGGAAAGTGGAGTTGAGGTAGAAGAACAGCCATAATCATATTGAATGGCGGAGCAGGCTCGAAGGGCCAAATGGTCTGCTCCTGCTCCTATTTCTTATGTTCTTATGTTCTAAAAGCTCCCTCAATCCTGTCCATTCGCACAATTCCAGGCAGACGCACACAAGCAAAATACTGCGGATGCTGGAAATCTGAAGTAAAAACAGAAAAAGCTGGAAATACTCAGCAGGTCAGGCAGCTTCTGTGGAGAGAGAAACAGAGTTAACGGTTCAGGTCGTTGACCTTTCATTGGAACAGGCAGGTACACGTGGGTTAGAAACAGGGTAATGCTCCACTCACCTCACTTTATCACTCTGATAAACCCCACACCATTCACTTTAACACTCTGATGTACCGCTCACTTTAATCCTTTCTTGCATATTCCAAACCTCTCACTGTAACAGACCGATATACCCCACTCACCTCACTTTAACACTCTGATATACCCCACACCCCTCAATGTAACACTCTGATATACCCCACACCCCTCAATGTAACACTGTGATATACCCCATACCATTCACTTTAACACTCTGATATACCCCAATTCCCTCAATGTAACACACTGATATAACCCACGCACCTTATTGTAACACACTGAGATACCGAACAGCCCTCACTGTAACACTCTGATAAATCCCACACCTCTCACTGCAACACGCTGATAAACCCCACACCCCTCACTATAACACTCTGATAAATCCCACACCTCTCACTGCAACACACTGATAAACCCCACACCCCTCACTGTAACACTGTGATATACCCCACAGGACTCACTGTAAAACTCTGATATACCCCACACCCCTCACTGTAACACTGATATACCCCACACCCCTCACTTTAACACTCTGATATACCCCACGCCCCTCACTGTAATAGTCTGATATACCCCACACCCCTCACTGTAACAGTCTGATATACGCCACACCCCTCACTGTAACACACTGATATACCCCACACCTCTCACTATAATACACTGATATATCCCTCACCCCTCACTGTGACACTCTTATATAGCTCACAGCATTCACTTTAACACTCTGATTTACCCCTCACTTTAATCATTTCTTACATATTCCAAACCTCTCACTGTAACAGACCGATATCACCTCACTTTAACACTCTGAGATACGGCACACCCCGCGCTGTAACACACTGATATATCCCACATCCCTCATTGTAACACGCTGATATACCCCACACCCCTCACTGTAACACTCTGATATATCCCACACCATTCACTGTAACACTGACATACCCCACACAGCTCACCGCAACATGCTGATAAACCCCATACGCCTCACTGTAACACTCTGATATATACCAACCCCCTCACTGTAGCACTCTGATATACCCCACATTTTAATCCTCTCTTACATACTGATATATCCCACAACACTCAATGTTGTCACTGCCACTTTAATCCAATGGGCTTCAATTTTGGTAATATGTGATACTTTATCAAGCACCTTTTCTAAGGAGAGGGAAATTGGTAAAATGTGAGTATTATCAATCATACAACCATAAAATTAGTGATCCAAGTGGTGTTGACAATTTGTTTAGCGTACTTGACGCCCCGCTCTGATCACAGACCTCGCCTGGTTTAAATCAATGAATTATAAAATCATTGAATTTAATCCTATTTTATTATTTCTATGTATTTGTTCTCAGGATATGGGTAACGCTGTCAAGGCCGATATCACTTGCCCATCCCGAGTTACCCATGTGCAAATGGTGGGCCTTCATCTTGAGCCGCTGCAGTCCGTGTGGTGAAGGTGCTCCCACAATACTGGTACAGAAGCATTTTCAGGCTTTTGACAAATGACGATGAAGGAACGGCGATATATTTGAAGGGTACGGTAGCATAGTGGTTATGTTGCTAGTTAGTCAGATTCCTGGACAAATGATCCAGAGTTCATAATCCCAGCAGCTGGGGAATTTAAATTCAATTAATGAAACAAATCTGGAATAAAAAGCTAGTGTCAGTAACAGTGAGCATGAAAGTACCAGATTTTCGTAAAAAACCTATCTGGTTCACTAATGGGCTTTCGGGAAGGAAATCTGCCGTCCTCACCTGGTCTGGCTGAAATGTGACTCCAGACCCACTGCAATGTGGTTGACTCTTAACTGGTCTCTGAAATGGCCCAGCAAGACACTCGCTTGCCTCAGGCGGCTCACCACCCCCTTCTCAAGGGCAATTAGGGATGGGCAATAGAATGCTGGCCTTGGCAGCGACGCCCACATTACAGGAATGAATTTTAAAAATGATTTATTAAGTGTCATACTGATTTATAAAGCCTCATAATGTTTTATTAATATTCAAAATCATTTATAAAGGGTTATAAAAGAACTGTAAAGTGGTGTAGTGATTTTAAAGCATTATAAAGGGTTATAATGATTAATAAAGTCCTTGTGCCGGGCCTCCTCCTCCCCGGGCTGGGTTGCTCGGGCCCCTGTGGACCTCGCCGACCGCTCTCACGTTAACCGAGCCTACAACTGCTGCCGCCCTCCGAACACTCGCCGCCCGCCGCCAGGGAAATGCCCCGAGTGAGAGCCGCCATCTTTATGCGGATCCCCAGAGCCGCCATCTTTGTGCAGGGCCCCAGAGCCGCCAAATTTGAACGGATCCCAAGAGCCGCCAAATTTGTGTGAGGCACCAGAGACGTCATCACTGTGCGGGGCCCCAGCGCAGCTATCTTTGTGCGGAGCCCCAGCGCCGCCATCTATGTGCAGCGCCCCAGAGCCGCCATCTTTGTGAGGGGCGCCGGAGCTGCCATCTTTGTGCGATGCCCCAGTGCCGCCATCATTGTACTGGGCGTTGTGGGGTGGGTGGGGGCGGCAGAGACTGCATTATTTTTTGATGGGTGCCAGAGCCGCCATCTTTGTGCTGAACGCCTGTACCACCATCTTTGGGCGGGGCGCCAGAGACGCCATCTTTGCGCGGGGCGCCTGTGCAGCCAACTTTGGGCGGGGTGCGTGTGCGGCCATTTTTGTGCGGTCCCCAGATCCGCCATTGTTCTGCGTGTCCCCATAGCCGTCATCTTTGTGCAGGGCTCCAGAGCCGCCATCTTTGTGCTGGGCGAGGGTGCTGCCATCGTTGTGCGGTGCGCGGTTGCCGCAATCTTTGTGCTGGGCCAAGGTGATGCCATAATCGTGCTGCGCTCGGGTGTTGCCATATTTGTGCTCGGTCACAGAGCCGCCATTTTTGTGCGGGGCGCGAGTGCCACAATCTTTGGGCGAGGCCGCAGAGCCGCCATGTTTGTTCGGCGCACGGGTGCCGCCATATTTGTGCTGGGCCCCAGTGCCTACATCTTTGTGAGGAGCGCGGGTGCCGCCATGTTTTGTGGGGCCCCAAAGCCACCATCATTGCGCGGTTTCCCAGAGCTGCCATTTTTGTGCGGGGCGCCAGAGACGCCATCTTTGTGCGGGTCCCCAGATCCGCCATCTTTGTGCTGAACGCCTGTACCATCATCTTTGGGCGGGGCGCCAGAGACGCCATCTTTGCGCGGGGCGCCTGTGCAGCCAACTTTGGGCGGGGTGCGTGTGCGGCCATTTTTGTGCGGTCCCCAGATCCGCCATTGTTCTGCGTGTCCCCAGGGCCGTCATCTTTGTGCAGGGCTCCAGAGCCGCCATCTTTGTGCTGGGCGAGGGTGCTGCCATCGTTGTGCGGTGCGCGGTTGCCGCAATCTTTGTGCTCGGCCAAGGTGATGCCATATTTGTGCTGCGCTCGGGTGTTGCCATATTTGTGCTCGGTCACAGAGCCGCCATTTTCGTGCGGGGCGCGAGTGCCACAATCTTTGGGCGAGGCCGCAGAGCCGCCATGTTTGTTCGGGGCACGGGTGCCGCCATATTTGTGCTGGGCCCCAGTGCCTACATCTTTGTGAGGAGCGCGGGTGCCGCCATGTTTTGTGGGGCCCCAAAGCCACCATCATTGCGCGGTTTCCCAGAGCTGCCATTTTTGTGCGGGGCGCCAGAGACGCCATCTTTGTGCGGTCCCCAGATCCGCCATCTTTGTGCGGATCCCCAGATCTGACATCTTTGTGAGTCCCCAAATCCGCCATCATTGTGCGGATGCCCAGAGCCGCCAACTTTGTGCGAGTCCCTAGAGCCGCCATCTTTGTGCTGGGCCCGGGTGCCACCCACTTTGTGCGATGCCCCAGAACCGCCATCCTTGTGCGGGACGCGGATGCCGCCATCTTTGTACGGTGCCCCCGAGCCGCCATCTTTTTACTGGGTGCGGATGCCGCCATCTTCGTGCGGGACGCGGGAGCCGCCATTTTTGTGCTGGGCCCCGGAGCCGCCATCTTTGTGAGGGGCGCCGGAGCTGCCATCTTTGTGCGATGCCCCAGTGCCGCCATCATTGTACTGGGCGTTGTGGGGTGGGTGGGGGCGGCAGAGACTGCATTATTTTTTGATGGGTGCCAGAGCCGCCATCTTTGTGCTGAACGCCTGTACCACCATCTTTGGGCGGGGCGCCAGAGACGCCATCTTTGCGCGGGGCGCCTGTGCAGCCAACTTTGGGCGGGGTGCGTGTGCGGCCATTTGTGTGCGGTCCCCAGATCCGCCATTGTTCTGCGTGTCCCCATAGCCGTCATCTTTGTGCAGGGCTCCAGAGCCGCCATCTTTGTGCTGGGCGAGGGTGCTGCCATCGTTGTGCGGTGCGCGGTTGCCGCAATCTTTGTGCTGGGCCAAGGTGATGCCATAATCGTGCTGCGCTCGGGTGTTGCCATATTTGTGCTCGGTCACAGAGCCGCCATTTTTGTGCGGGGCGCGAGTGCCACAATCTTTGGGCGAGGCCGCAGAGCCGCCATGTTTGTTCGGCGCACGGGTGCCGCCATATTTGTGCTGGGCCCCAGTGCCTACATCTTTGTGAGGAGCGCGGGTGCCGCCATGTTTTGTGGGGCCCCAAAGCCACCATCATTGCGCGGTTTCCCAGAGCTGCCATTTTTGTGCGGGGCGCCAGAGACGCCATCTTTGTGCGGGTCCCCAGATCCGCCATCTTTGTGCGGATCCCCAGATCTGACATCTTTGTGAGTCCCCAAATCCGCCATCATTGTGCGGATGCCCAGAGCCGCCAACTTTGTGCGAATCCCTAGAGCCGCCATCTTTGTGCTGGGCCCGGGTGCCACCCACTTTGTGCGATGCCCCAGAACCGCCATCCTTGTGCGGGACGCGGATGCCGCCATCTTTGTACGGTGCCCCCGAGCCGCCATCTTTTTACTGGGTGCGGATGCCGCCATCTTCGTGCGGGACGCGGGAGCCGCCATTTTTGTGCTGGGCCCCGGAGCCGCCATTTTTGGACGGGCCCCGAAGCCACCATCTTTGTGTGTTTCCCCAGTGCCACCATCTTTGTGCGGGACGCGGGTGCCGCCATCTTTGTATGGTCACCGGAGCCGCCATTTTCGTGCTGGTCCCCAGAGCCGACATCTTTGTGCGGACGACACAATATCAGGCCCAGGGAACTGTCAACACTCAGACTGCAAAATCTCCGCTTCTTCTCATCCTTTAATGAATTTTACAATCAGAGTAAAGGGATATTTCCCCACATTGTTCAACTGCTCTCTGGGTCACGGTGTAAATACCAGTGTTTGTGCAGCAACTCAGCAGCTGCAGCATGAATCCCAATTCCTGTACATAAACTGGTAGATATACAGACTGATACCCCAAATTCCACATCCGCCACCATATGGAAAACACCATAAACACTGCCCATAACAGGATGAAATTGCCGGAGATAACAAGCAGTAAAATGATGGATTTCCTGCGGCTCTCTATCTCTGTATCTCTGGGACTCTCCCCACTGCTGGGACCCCGGAGTCTCCTGCGGGCTCTGCTGGCCACTAAAATGTGTCTAACGGTGACAGCATTGAGCAGCAGAATCACTGCAAATGGGACACACGGGGTGAGAATATAATGGAGGAACTCGATTGATGCCCAGACCCGTGAATACAGAACATCGTTTGTGAACTCACAAAACCAGGGGTCGTTCAGAAGCCTATACCGACTTGTGATCATAAAATACCAGGAGATGTCCTTTAAACCGCTCAGCACAGTCACTGTTCCCAGAACCACAGCCGTCGTTTTCTCGGTGCAATATTTAGTTTTCAGCTTCTGGCAACAAATGGCCACAAATCGATCAAAGGTGAAAGTGACGGTGAACCAGACTGAACAGTCTGTGGCTGCATAAAGTAGGACGGCGTGGATATTACACACGGGGATGTACACCACGAAATAAAATTGTTCCCAATAAACAATGGGAATGTGCCTCAATATCAGGTCGAGGATAACGACCAGTAGATCCGCCGCTGCCATGGCCACCAGGTAGCGAGTGACACATTTGGAGAGACCGCACTTTCCTGAGACAGGATCACAACCGTCACTAAGTTAACTGTGAGGACGGGAAATAAACAGGGACATTATTCATCAGGCTGGGAGCAAAAGCAGCAGTTTGATGGAATTCGGGCTGAATTCTGCAACTCATTACCGACATTCAATGAAATAATCTAATTCTAATACCTGTGGAAGTGAATACAGGATAAGAATAATCGGAAATGCATTGTGGAATCAATAACTGAAATAGGAATAAATACAATAGCAAATTAACAGATATTTGATGACGGAGAGATTAAATGATCGATCGAACTTTAGCCCAGCAGACAAAAGCACCGCCCGAGGTAGCAGGGACACAAAGGACCGGAACCTCTCAGGAAGGCTTCGTATCCCGGGATCAGTCAGCATTTGGAGTGGTGAAATTCGCTTCTGTGGCCCTGTGTTAGGGGAGTGGGAAATCCCGCTTGGATTCCTGCTCCTGGTTAGAATATCCATTATATATAGAACTGAAAATGAATGCAACAGCAAAATACAGAAACTGCAACGTTGGCATGCAATAATTACAGGCAATTGTATGTAAAATGTACGGATGTAATATGACAATGCTAAGATAATAATAAATACAACTGCACTGCAGTTAGAAAGATAACTGGGCTATCAGATATGTTTTGAAGATTGTGTTTTCTGCATTTTTGTTGAAATACACAAATTAATAGCTCATTGAAAGGAAGATTTGCCAAGTAACATTGCATATAATGGACTCTGAATTAAGGTAAATAGTTATGATTGACCAGGTAATGCCCCACTAAGTGCATTTGTCAGCATCGAAATCAGACGACTTATCCCACAGGCAAAGTGCCACCTAACGTCGCAGAGAGTGAATGGCCAGAGGGAGTAGGGCCAACAGGGCTCTGCACATGAGACCTACCCCTCCCAGGGTATTCAGGGAGCAATGATCCTCCTATATCCATTTGTCAGAGGAGCAGTGTTTCCAAAGGCTGTGCTTCAGCAATGAGGTGATCACTGAGCTCTGCCGCCTCCTGCAACCAGATCTGCAGCCTCCGCTCAGGACCAGGACATCTCTGTCGGTGGCAGTGAAGGTGACAATGGCTCTGAATTTCTAAGTCAGCGGTTCCTTTCAGGCTTCTACTGGGGACATATTGAATATGGTCACAGAGTGCAGATTTGGAACAGAGTGCTAAGCTGCGAGTTTGGTGAGTGAGGGAGTAAATCTTAAAGGTTAATCTCTTATTTTTATAAATTTTTATAAATTCTAGTCTTGTGTGCTTGCAATTAGCATTTAAATTTACTGTTTCAAGTTTTAAGTTTCTTCCAGGCTTTGGCAGGGCTAAGCCTGCTCTGTGCTGGAGAGCAGGTGATAGCAATTAATTAATTAACTGGTCTAATCTGGTTCTGTAACTGCCAGATAGCTCACTTATTTAAATCTCAGCAGTATAAATATGGGAGACTAGAGTGCAGTTTGTCACGGAGTCCAGATTTGGAACAGAGTGCTAAGCTGCGAGTTTGGTGAGTGAGGGAGTTCAGGGAGGGAGGTGTGCCTTCCTTTTTCCATCTTTGTCAGCTTCCTGCTGCGGCGGCGGACCTGCGTGAGGCGAGGCGGCGGCAGAGGGTTTAAAAGTCTCTAGAGACCATGTAAGGCGGGACCAGTCTCCGAACTCTGAGGGAGGGAGAGAGGTAAAAATAATCGAGGTGTGACGTCACCAGAAAGCAGGTAAGTAATTGGTTGGTGAGTATTTCTCACATTTTAAACTTAAACTCTGTGGGTTGTAGTTAATAAATCCTTTCTGGTGGAGAGTAAAAGATTTAACTGGTGTAATTTAGAGGGATTGATTTCATTTAAATCCAATTAATTAGAGGGGATACTGGCATCTATAATCGGGCAGAGAGTGTCCATAACTAACAATCAAAAATTTAATTAATTACATAGAATGGAGCAGGTGATGTGTTACTATTGCGAGATGTGGGAGCCGGTGGACCCCATTGAGGCTCACGGTGATTACATCTGTGACAAGTGTCTGCTGCTACAGGTACTCCAGCTCCGTGTTGATGAGCTGGAGTCTGAGCTTCGGACACTGCGACACATCAGGGAGGGGGAGAAGTACCTGGACTTTGTGTTTCAGGAGGAGGTCACACCTATGAAGTTAATTAATTCAGATGTAGCCCATGGTCAGGGGCAGGACGGTGTGACTACGAGTGAGGCAGGTACGGGGATCCAGGAGGTAGTGTTGGAGGAGCCGCAGCCCTTGCTCTTGTCCGACAGGTTCGGGGCTCTTACTCCCTGTGGGGACGGAAGCGGGGACTGCAGGGAGGATGAGCAACCTGGCCACAGCACTGTGGGACAGGGGGCCATTCAAGAGGGGGGAGTAAATAGAAATGTTCTAGTGATAGGCGATAGTATTATTAGGGGGATAGATAGAGTTCTCTGCAGCCGAGAGCGAGAGTCCCGTAGGCTGTGTTGCCTGCCCGGTGCCAGGGTTAAGGACATCTCCTCTGGGCTGGAAATAAACTTGCAGTAGAGGGGGTGGATCCAGTTGTCGTGGTCCCTGTTGGTACAAACAACGTAGATAGGACAAGGAAGCCGGTTCAGTTAAAGGATTATGAGCAGCTAGGTTTCAAATTAAAAAACAGAACCTCAAGGGTAATAATCTCTGGATTATTACCTGAGCCACGACCGAATTTGGCTAGGACAAATAAAATTAGAGAGTTAAATGAGTGGCTCAAAGACTGGTGTGAGAAATGGATTTTGCTTCCTGGGGCACTGGCACCAGTACTGGGGCAGGAGGGAGCTGTTCCGTTGGGACGGGCTTCACTTGGCCAGTGCTGGGACTAGAGTCCTGGCGGATCATATAACTAGGGCTGTAGAAAGGGCTTTAAACTAACTAGTTGGGGGGAGGTTCCTAGAGAGCAAATAATAAAAATGACAACAGAGAAGGTCATAGACTTAGGTAGCAGTGGGGAAATTAAATGCCAGAGTGTGTCAGGAAGGGGCACAAGGTATGGAATAAAAGGTAAAGTAATAAAAAGGGCAAAAGCAGGAACTAAGTATCACAAAACATATTTGAAAGTTCTCTATCTGAATGCACGTAGCATTGGTAACAAAATAGACGAGTTAATGGCACAAATATCTACATATGGGTACAATCTTGTGGCCATTACAGAAACATGGCTGCAAGGTGACAATGCCTGGGAATTAAACACACCGGGTTATTTAACGATCAGGAAGGACAGGCAGGAAGGAAGGGGAGGTGGGGTGGCCATGTTAATAAAGGAAGGAATCACTGTAATACAGAGAAATGATATTGGGTCAAAAGATCAGGATAATGAAACAGTTTGGGTGGAGATAAGGAAAAATAAGGGGAAAAAACACTAGTGGGCGTAGTCTATAGGCCTCCGAATATTTGCAACTCTGTTGGACGGAGTATCAATCAGGAAATAGTTGAGGCTTGTAATAAGGGAACATCTATAATTATGGGGGATTTCAACTATCATATTAATTGGACAAATCAAATTGGGCAGGGCTGCCTTGAGGATGAGTTCATTGAGTGTATTAGGGATGGGTTTCTTGAGCAGTATGTAACTGAACCAACCAGGGGGCAAGCAACCTTAGATCTGGTCCTGTGTAACGTGACAGGATTAATTAAAAATGTCCTAGTAAAGGATTCCCTTGGAATGAGTGATCATAACATGGTTGAATTCCATATTCAATTAGAGGGTGAGAAGGTTGGATCTCAAACAAGTGTGCTAAGCTGGAATAAAGGATACTATGAAGGAATGCGAGCGGAATTGAGAAGTGAGGATTGTGAAAATAGATTAAAGGGTAAGACGATACATGATCAGTGGTGTACAGTTATGGAGTTATTTTACAATTTCCAAGAAATATTTATTCCACTGAGAAGAAAAGGTTGTGAAAGAAAAGACAGTCTTCCGTGGCTAAGTAAAGAAATTTAGGATAGTATTCGACTAAAAACAAGGTCTTATAAGGTAGCCAAATCTAGTGGGAGGATAGAGAATTGGGAAAACTTTAAATGACAGCACAAAATGACAAAAAGATTGATTAAGAAAGGGAAGATAGATTATGAAAGTAAATTAGCAAAAAATATAAAAACAGATAGTAAGAGTATATATAGTTATATAAAATGAAAAAGGGTGGCTAAAGTAAATGTTGGTCCCTTAGAGGATGAGACCTGGAAATTAATGGTGGGAAATATGGAGATGGCAAATACACAGAATGAATATTTTGTATCAGTCTTTACAGTAGAGGACACTAAGAATATCCCAACACTGAACCAACAGGGGGCTATAGGGGGGGGGGAGGAGCTAAACACGATCAAAATCACTAAGGAAGTGGTACTCGGTAAAATAATGGGACTCAAGACGGATAAATCACCTGGACCTGATGGCTTACATCCTCGGGTCTTGATGGAAGTGGCGGTAGGGATTGTGGATGCATTGGTAGTAATTTTCCAAAACTCCCTGGACTCAGCAAAGATCCCGGCAGACTGGAAAACTGCTAATGTAACACCCTTATTTAAAAAGGGCAGTAGACAGAAGGCGGGAAACTATAGACCGGTTAGCCTAACATCTGTGGTAGGTAAAATTTTGGAGTCCATTATTAAGGAGACAGTAACGGGACATTTGGATAATCATAATTTAATAGGACAAAGTCAGCATGGTTTTATGAAGGAGAAGTCATGTTTGACAAATTTGCTGGAGTTCTTTGAGGAAGTAACATACAGGGTGGATAAAGGTGAACGAGTGGATGTGGTGTATTTAGGCATTTGACAAGGTGCCACACAAAAGATTATTGCTTAAGATAAAAAATCACGGAATTGGGGGTAATATTCTGGCATGGATAGAGGATTGGCTATCTAACAGAAGGCAGAGAGTTGGGATAAATGGTTCATTTTCAGACTGGCAATCAGTAACTAGTGGTGTTCCGCAGGGGTCAGTCCTGTGTCCTCAACTCTTTACAATCAAAATTAACGATTTGGAGGAGGGGACTGAGTGTAACATATCAAAGTTTGCAGATGATACTAAGATGGGAGGGAAAGTAGTGAGTGAGGAGGACATAAAAAATCTCCAAGGGGTCATAGACAGGCTAAGTAAGTGGGCAGAGATTTGGCAGATGGAGTACAATACTGGAAAGTGTGAGGTTATGCACTTTGGCAGGAAAAATAGTAGAGCAAGTTATTATCTTATTGGCAAGAAACTGGAAAGTACTGAAGTACAAAGGGATCTGGGGGTCCTGGTGCACGAAACTCAAAAGGTTTGTATGCAGGTGCAGCAAGTGATTAAGAAGGCCAATGGAATGTTGGCTTTCATTGCTAGGGGGATTGAATATAAACATAGTGAGGTATTGCTTCAGTTGTACAAGGTATTGGTGAGACCGCACCTGGAATACTGCATACAGTTTGGTGTGCATAATTAAGAAAAGACATACTTGCTCTCGAGTCAGTACAAAGAAGGTTCACTCGGTTAATCCCGGGGATGAGGGGATGGACATATGAGGAGAGGTTGGGTAGATTGGGACTCTACTCATTGGAGTTAAAAAGAATGAGAGGCGATCTTATTGAAACATATAAGATTGTGAAGGGGTTGGATCGGGTGGATGCGGGGAGGATGTTCCCGATGATGGCTGAAACTAGAACTAGGGGGCATAGTCTTAGAATAAGGGGCTGCTCTTTCAAAACTGAGATGAGAAGGAACTACTTCACTCAGAGGGTGGTAGGTCCATGGAATATGCTGCCCCAAAAAGCTGTAGAAGCTACATCATTAAATAAATTTAAAACAGAAATAGACAGTTTCCTAGAAGTAAAGGGAATTAAGGGTTACGGGGAGCGGGCATGAATTTGGACATGAGTCTAGGTTCGGATCGGTCATGGCCCTGTGGGTAGCGTAGCGGGCCCAGGGGCCGTGTAGCCTGATCCTGCTCCTATTTCATGTGTCCAATTCTGTTACGTTCAGGAGATGGTACTGTGATAGTAGATTGGTGGTTAGTATCAGATCAGCCATGTTCTTATTGAATGGTGGAGCAGGCTCGAGGGGCTAATTGGCCTACTCCTGCTCCTATTTCTTATGATCCTATGTTCTTACGTTCTTCCAGTTCGCTGTTCATTGTTGCATCCTGGAGGTGACAAAGGCTTTTTATAAGATGAGACGCCAGTACATCTCTCCCCATGACCCGGGACAAACAGCATGAATGCGCATGTGGCTGTGCGAGGATAGTGGGCTTCCCCATAGTACAAATCGACATTGACTGCACGCAAGTGGTATTCTCGGCACCTCATGAGAATGCAGAGATGTTCCGAATCAACAAGAGCTTCCACTCTCTGAATGTCCAGTTGGTCTATGAACACAGACAGCTCATACTCGCCGTCAATGCCCGCTATGCTGGCAGCAGCCACGGTACTTTTATCCTGCGCCAGACCGGTGTCGCAGACCTCTTCCAACCACCGTGTCAACCTAGTGGATGTCTCCTCGGGGAAAAGGGTTATCCACTCTGCACCTGGTTGATGCCACCGCTCCGTAACCCCAACACGCCTGCCGAGCTGCAATACAATGAGAGCCATAACTTCACCAGGAACCACATTGAGCACTCGATCCGTGTCTTGAAACAACGGTTCCGGTGTCTGGACCATTCAGTAGAAGCCGAGCGAGTATCCCTCTTCATTGTTGTGTGCTGCATGCTTCATAACATTGCAATCATGAGGACCCAGCCATTGCCACCAGGGATTGGTTCACCACCTGAGGAGTAGGAGGATGAGGAGAAGGAGAAGGAGGAGGAGGATGAAGAGGAGAATCGGCCTGCAGGATCACATCCCTCTTTCTACCTACTTCGATAATACCGATATGGACCACGACCTCAGTCTGTTCACCCTGCCCCCTCAGAATGTTCTGCAGCCACTCAGTGACATCCTTGACCCTGGCACCAGGGAGGCAACATCTCATCCTGGAATCACGTCTGCGGGCAAAAAAGGCTTGTCTGTTCCCCTAACTATCGAATATCCTATCACTATTGCTTTCCCGATCTTCCTCTTCCCCCACCTACAGCGGAACCACCCGTGTTACCGTGGACTTGGACTCCTCAGAGGGAAAATTGAACACTGGTTAGAGAGTGAAATAGACTCAGGGGAGCTCCTGCACTACCTGCCTGGTCCACTTTGTCTGTCTGACGTTCACCCATTCCCTCTCTGCCCGCACACTCGTATACTGCGGGGTGACCACCTCCTGAAACGTGCTATCCACGTAGCTCTCAGCCTCACGGATGCACAGCAGTGATGCCAGCTGCTGTTCAAGCTCCGAAACCTATGGAAAGTGTCCTGGAGCACCCACATGTGCATTCCACGGGGGCTGGGGTGCAGTGCCATGCCACTTTTTAATAGACTATTAACTAACTTAACAGAATTAAACTCAAGAATTAAAAAAATCACAATTTCTAGGCCCTTTTGTTTGCAGGGCTTTGTCTTTTTAAAAATCCTTTCTCGCTGGTCCTGTCTCTTTAAAAAGCCTGAGTGACTGGCCCTGTCTCTTTAAAAAGCCTGTGTTACAAGTTCTGTCTCTTTAAAAGGCCTGTGCGATTGGTCCTGTCTCTTTAGAAAGCCTATGTGATTGGACCAGTCTCTTTAGAAAGCCTGTGTTACTGGTCCTATCTCTTTAAAAAGCGTGTGTGATTGGACCAGTTTCTTTAGAAAGCCTGTGTGACTGGTCCTGTCTCTTTAAAAAGCCTGTGTGACTGGTCCTCTCTCTTTAAAAAGGCTGTGTGACTGGTCCTGTCTCTTTAAAAAGCCTGAGTGACTGGCCCTGTCTCTTTAAAAAGCCTGTGTTACAAGTTCTGTCTCTTTAAAAGGCCTGTGCGATTGGTCCTGTCTCTTTAGAAAGCCTATGTGATTGGACCAGTCTCTTTAGAAAGCCTGTGTTACTGGTCCTATCTCTTTAAAAAGCGTGTGTGATTGGACCAGTTTCTTTAGAAAGCCTGTGTGACTGGTCCTGTCTCTTTAAAAAGCCTGTGTGACTGGTCCTCTCTCTTTAAAAAGGCTGTGTGACTGGTCCTGTCTCTTTAAAAAGCCTGTGTGATTGGACCAGTCTCTTTAGAAAGCCTGTGTTACTGGTCCTATCTCTTTAAAAAGCCTGTGGGATTGGACCAGTTTCTTTAGAAAGCCTGTGTGACTGGTCCTGTCTCTTTAAAAAGCCTGTGTGACTGGCCCTCTCTCTTTAAAAAGGCTGTGTTACTGGTCCTGTCTCTTTAAAAAGCCTGTATGATTGGACCAGTCTCTTTAGAAAGCCTGTGTTACTGGTCCTATCTCTTTAAAAAGCCTGTGTGATTGGACCAGTCTCTTTAGAAAGCCTGTGTGACTGGTCCTCTCTCTTTAAAAAGCCTGTTGGACGGGTCCTGTCTCTTTAAAAAGACTGTGTGACTGGTCCTGTCTCTTTAAAAATCCTGTGTTATTGGTCCTCTCTCTTTAAAAAGCCTGTTGGACTGGTCCTGTCTCTTTAAAAAGCCTCTGTGATTGGACCAGTCTCTTTAGAAAGCCTGTGTGACTGCTCCTATCTCTTTAAAAAACCTGTGTGATTGGACCAGTCTCTTTAGAAAGCCTGTGTGACTGGTCCTATCTCTTTAGAAAGCCTGTGTGACTGGTCCTGTCTCTTTAGAAAGCCTGTGTGACTTGTCCTTTCTCTTTAGAAAGCCTGTGTGACTGGTCCTGTCTCTTTAGAAAGCCTGTGTGACTGGTCCTGTCTCTTAAATATGCCTGTGTGACTCGTCTGGTCTCTTTAAAAAGCCTGTGTGACTGATCCTGTCTCTTTAGAAAGCCTGTGTGACTGTCCCTGTCTCTTTAAAAAGCCTGTGTGACAGGTCCTGTCTCTTTAAAAAGCCTGTGTGACTGGTCCTGTCTCTTAAATAAGCCTGTGTGACTCGTCCGGTCTCTTTAAAAAGCCTGTGTGACTGGCCCTGTCTCTTTAAAAAGCCTGTGTGACTGGTCCTGTCTCTTTAGAAACCCTGTGTGATTGGACCAGTCTCTTCAAAAAACCTGTGTGTCAGGCCCTGTCTCTTTCGAAAGCCTGTGTGATTCATCCTGTCTCTTTAAAAAGTCTGTGTGAATGTTTCTGTCTCACTGACTGTGGCTCCGCCCTCTTGTTTAGGTGTTCATTGCATGCTATACAATTAAGAAGAGGCAGAATGGAGTTTGTTTTTAATAGGGGACCATGGATTTTGGATCCACAGGGGTGTTGATGGTGCAGGATTACTGAGACTTGTTCTTTGACGAAGTGACTTCACTGAGTTACGGAGAAACCTTTGCTGGAAAACTAGTGTTAAGAATTGAGGTCCTAGGCCTAGAAATCCGTCATTGACTGCATTGGAACTGAATATCAGGCGCTGCGTGTAACGGGCGCCCGATCCGATACCGCCCGTTTAACCCACCGCCCGAGACACATTTCTCGGCCATTGTCTGCAGACATCGACAGATATGAAATGTCACAGCGTGCTGATGAATTGAATTAAGACTTTGCCTCTCAAAGACTCGGCTTCATTCCATTCAAGTCATTTGTTATCTTCTGATACAGATTGCTCGAGTGTTGGGGAGTTATATAAGAGTTGTATCTAAAATTAATTAATTGCATTTCTGTCTCATCCAAAACTCTGCTGTCCGTGTCCTAACTCGCACCAGTCCCCGTTCACCCATCACCCCTGTGCTCGCTGACCTACATTGGCTCCCGGTCCGGCAATGGCTCAATTTTAAAATGTTCATCCTCGTGCAGTATTTTGGGAGCACCTTCGCCACACGGACTGCAGCGGCACAATATGAAGGCCCAGCATTTTCTCGTGGGTAAATAGGGATGGGCAATTAATACCAGCCTTGAGAGTGTCACCCATATCCTGAGAACAAATAGATAGAAATAATAAAATAGGAATACAGTCAATGATTTTGTAATTCACTGATTGAAACCAGGCGAGGCCTGTGATCAAAATCTTGCTCTGCTACACAAATTGTCTCACAACTTGGCTCACCAATTCTATGATTATATGATTGCTATTGCCAATACTTTCCCAATGTCCCTGTCCTTTAAAAAGGTGCTTGATAAATTCCCACATAATACCTAAACTGAAGCCCATGGGATTAAAGTGGCAGTGGCAACATGGCTCGGAAATTGGCTAAGAGACAGAAAGCAGAGAGTAGTGGTGAACGGTTGTTTTTCAGGCTCAGTCTAAACAGGTGTTCCCAGGGGTCGGTGTTGGGACCGTTGCTCCTTTCTTGTATAGCAATGCCATGGACTTGGGTATACAGCACATAATTTCAAACTCGGAAATGTTAATAAACAGTGAGAAGGAAAGTAACAGACTTCAGGAGAGCATAGACAGACTGGTGAAATGGGCAGACGCATGGCAGATACAATTTAACACAGAGAAGGGTGAGGAGATACATGTTGGTAGGAAGCAAGAGCAGAGGCAATATAAACTAAACGGTACGATTTTAAAGCGGGTGCGTGATCAGACAGACCTGGGACGTACTTACATAAATCTTTGAGGGTGGCAGGACAAGTTGCGATGGCTGTTAATAAAGAATACGGAGTCCTTGGCTTTACAAACAGAAACACTGTGTAACAAAATCCAGAAATAAATGCTAACCTTTTATAAATCATTGGCTAGTCCCCATCTGGAGTATTGTGTCCAATTCTGAACACTTTCTCGGGCAAGCATGACAAGGATTAGAGAAGGTGTAGAAGAGAATTACCAGAATGGTACCCGGGATCTGGGACTTCAGATACGCGGAGAGACTGGAGAAGCTGGAATTGATCTTTTTAGAGCAGCGAAGGTTAAGAATCATAGAATTATAGAATCATAGAAATTTGCGGTACAGGAGACGACCATTTGGTCCATCGTGTCTACACCGGTTGAAATAGAGCTATCCAACCTAATCCCAATTACCAGCACTTGGTCCGTAGCCCTGTAGGTTACAGCACTTCAAGTGAATATCCAAGTACGTTTTAAATGTGATGAGGGTTTCTGCCTCTACCACCCTTTCAAGCAGTCAGTTCTGGACCCCCACTGCCCTCTCGGTGGAAACAATTCTCCTCATCTACAAACTAATCCTTCTACAATTAGTTTAAATCTATGCCCCTGGTTATGGATTTCTCTGCTAATGGAAATAATTGCTTCCTATCCACTCTATCTAGGCTCCTCATAATTTTATACACCTGAATTAAATCTTCCATCAACCTCCTCTGTTCTAAAGTAAACAACCCCAGCCTATACAATCTTTCCTCATAGCTAAAATTCCCCAGCCCAGGAAACATCCTCGTTAATCTCCTCTGAAATGTCTCTAGTGCAATCACATATTTCCTCTAATGTGGTGACCAGAACTGTGCACAGTACTCTAGCTGTGGCTTAACTAGTGTTTAATACAGTGCAAGTATAACCTCCCTGCTTTTATGTTCTATGCCTAGGCTAATAAAGCAAAGTATGCCATATGTCTTTTTAACTAACCTATCTCCATGTCCTCTACTTTCAGGGATCTGCAGACATGCACTCCCAAGTCCCTCTGTTCCTCTACACTTCTCAGTATCCTACCATTTATTGTCTATTCCATTTTGTTTTTAGCCCTCCCCAAATGCATCACCTCACACTTCACTGGATTGAATTCCATTGCCACATTTCTGCCCAGCTGAGCAGATCATTGATATCTTCCTGCAGTTTACAGCTTTCTTCCTCACTGTCAACCACATGGCCAATTTATGTATCATCAGCAAACTTCTTAATCATGGCCTCAACATTGAAATCTAAATCATTGATATATAGCACAAAAGTAGGGGACCAAGTACTGAGCCCTGTGGAACCCAATTGGAAACAGTTTTCCAGTCACAGAAACACCTGTCGGCCATTACCTTTTGCTTCCTGCCACTGAGACAATTTTGGATCCAACTTGCCACTTACCCTTGGATCTCATGGGCTTTAACTTATTGACCAACCTGTCATGTGGACCTTGTCAAAAGCCCTGCTAATATCTATGTGGACGACATCAAATACACTACCCTCATTGACCCTCCTCAAAAAATTCAATCAAGTTAGTCAGACACGACCTTCCCTTTACAAATCCATGCTGACTATCCTTGATTAATCCGTGCCTTTCTAAATGCCGATTTATAATATCCCTCAGAACTGTTCTAATACTTTTACCACCAAAGAGGTTAGGCTGACTGTCCTGTAATTGTTTGGTCTAACACTTTCTATCTTTTTAAACAGCGATACAACATTAGGAGTCCTCTGGCAATACACCAGTAGCCAGAGACGGTCGAAACATGATGGTCTGAACCTCCGCTATTTCCTCCCTTATCTCTCATACCAGCGTGGGATACATTTCATCCGGGCCTTGTGATTTATCTACTTTCAAAGATGCCAAACCCCTTAATATTTCCTCTCTCGCTATGTTTATCTCATCTAATATTTCACACTCCTCCTTAACCAGAATGTCTGCATTGTCCCTCTCTCCTGTGAAGACAGATGCAAAGTATTCATTAAGAACCATACACAACGTCTTCTGCCTCCACACTCTGGTTGCCCTTCTGGTCTCTAATAGGCCCTACTGTTTCCTTAGTTATCCTCTTGCGATTTATGTATTTATAAAACCTCGTTGGGTTTTCCTTGATTTTGTTTGCCAATATATTTTCATGCCCTCTCTTTGCCTTCCTAATATACTTTTTAATTTCAACCCTCCACGTTGTATACCCTTCCAGGATTTCTGTAGTATTGAGCTCTCGGTATCTGTCAAAAGCTTCCCATTTATTCCTCATACTACCCTGTATATTCCTTGACATCCGGGGGATCTAGAATTGGAGGTCACATCCTATTTCTTTGTGGCAATATATTTGCTCTGAACCCTCATTATCTCCTCCTTGAATGCTTCCCACGGCTCTGACACTGATTTCCCTTCAAGTAGCTGTTTTCAGTCCACTTTTGTAAAATCGCATCTCAGCTGAATACAATTAGCCTTTCAACAATTGAGAACTTTTACACCTGGTCTATCTTTGTCCTTTTCCATAAGGGGAGATTTAATATAGATGTTCAAAATTATGATGGGTTTTGATAGAGTAAGTAAGTCGAAACTGTTTCCAGTGGCAGAATGGTGGGTAACCAGAGGGCACAGATTTAAGGTAATTGGCAAAAGAACCGGAGGAGAAATGAGGAGAATTTGTTCTACGCAGCGATTTGTTGTGATCTGGAATGCACTGACTGAGAACGCGGTGGAAACAGATTCAATAGTAACGTTTGAAAGGGAATTGGATAATTAGTAAACGGAGAATTTTTTTACAGGGCTCTGGATAAAGAGTAGGTCTAATTAGATAGCTCATTCAAAGAGATGGCACGGACACGATGGGCCGAATGGCCTCTGTCTGTGCTGTATCGTTCTATGATTCTATCAGCAGGAGACAGAGAGAGAGTGAAGAGGGGCAGAGAGAGAAGAGGGGGAGAGAGAGAAGAGGAGGAGAGAGAGAAGAGGAGGAGAGAGAGAAGAGGGGCAGAGAGATAAGAGGGGGAGAGAGAGAAGAGGAGTAGAGAGAGAAGAGGGGGAGAGAGAGGAGGAGGAGAGAGAAGAGGAGGAGAGAGAGAAGAGGGGGAGAGAGAGAAGAGGGGAAGAGAGATAAGAGGGGGAGAGAGAGAAGAGGAGTAGAGAGAGAAGAGGGGGAGAGAGAGAAAATGAGAGAAAGAGAAATAAAAATAGAGACAGAAAGACTGGGAGAGGTACAGAGGGAAAACATTAACTTTAAAAGGGGAATTGGAGAAGTACTTGAAGGGGAACAATTTTCATCACTATGGGAAAAGAGCAGGGGCATGGGAATAATGGGAGGGGTGAGGTCATGGTAGGATTTGAATACCAGGAGGAGAATATTAAGATTAAGGTGTTGCTGGATTAGGAGCAAATGTTGGTCGGCGAGCACAGGGGTGATGGGTGAACGGGCCATGAAGCCGGTTAAGATAAGGGCAGCAGAATTTTAGATGAGCTCTAGTTTTTGGAGGCTTGTTTCTGGGAGGCCGTTCAGGGGAGCATTAGAATAGTCGAGTCTGGATTTAACAAAAGCACGGATGAGGGTTTATGCAGCGGAAGGGCTAAGGCGGGGCGGAGACGGGCGATATTGCGGAGGTGGTGGTAGGCAAGACTGGTGATTCAGAGGATTACAGACCTATTTTCTGGATATAACATTGACACCAACAGCAGCAAAGAGGCGAGAGTAAATTACCAGAACAGTAATACAGTTAGCAACGGTTTGCAGAATTAATAGTTAGATACAGAGACTTACCAGGAACAACAATAGCAACAAGGAGGGGAGAGTAAATGACAAGAACAGTAATGCAGTTAAACGCGCTCTATAGGAGCGGTTCCCAACCTTTTCCTTTATGCGGACCACTACATCGTCATCAAAAGCTTCTGCGGACCACTAGCCGTTTAAAAATGTTTTAACATAGCCTATGGCTGACGGGAGTCAAACTTATATATCAACAGGTATTAAAAACGCAGCTGTTTCTAATCATTTATTGTGCTCACTCACAAATACATTGCACTCATCACAGCACATTTACCTGCAGTAGGCCTGCCAGTGGGGATAAGATAACACTTACCTAATGAGAAGGCTGATGTTGTTTCGCAGACGTCAAACGCTGGATGTCAGGTTCCAGCGATGACAGTCTCAATCGGAGATTTGGTTCAACTTGAAGTTTATTCCGGTATTTGGTCTTCAATGCGACAAGTGCAGAAAATCCAGTTTCGCAAAGGTAGGTTGTGGGAAAAGGCATTAGAAACTTTACTGCCTTGTCAGACAGTGCTGGATATTCCGAAGCAACTTTGAGCCAAAAGTTAGTCAGGTATTGCCGAGAGAAATCCTGCTTTAAAGCACTGTCACAGGACAGTTCCACAAGGCTGTCTTGCTCTGTCGAGGTCAGGCTTGCGAGGATGTCATCATCAAGGCTCGCAAAGGGATTTCGTATCCAGTTGAATTTTGTGTCAGGCACAGGGAAGTACTTGCGTAGGTTTATTTTCAAACTTTGGAGGTGCTCTCTGATGATTTATTTCACACTGTTTGGAAGCTGCATCTCTGCCGTGACCAAAAAATCAGACAGATTCGCAAACGAGTCGTAATTTGACTGCTCAAGTCGTTTGGTCCACATCTCTATTTTCTTGATCATCGCTTCTATTTTGTCCTGCACATGAAAGAATGTCACAGATTTTCCCTGAAGACGCAGATTGAGACCATTCAAGTGATCGAAAATATCTGCCATATATGCCAATTTGGCAAGCCACTGAAAATCACTGAAGCGATGTGAAAGTTCAAACTTTGAGTCCAGTAAAGAAAATATCTCACCTCATCATGGAACTCTAAAGTACGAGTGAATACCTTTCCTCGGGACAGCCAGCGGACCTCGGTGTGCAGAAGTAGTTGATAGTGATCACTGCCCATTTCGTCACAAATAGCTGCAAATATTCGTGAATTCAGTGGACGGGCCTTGATATAATTAGCAGTTTTAACGGCTTCCTCCAAAATGGTCTTGAGATCAGCAGGCAATTTCTTTGCAGCTAACGCCTCCCTATGGATGCTGCAGTGAATGGATGATGCTGCCGGAGCCACTGCTCTTACACGTGCAACAACCCCACTGTGTTGGCCTAACATCACACGGGCCCCATCTGTGCCAAGTCCGACACATTTTGACCAATCAATCCCATTTTCAATAATGAAACTGTTCAGCATTCCAAAAATAGCCTCTGCAGTTGAGCGTGTGGGCAACGATTTACAAAAGAGAAAGTCCTCATGTATCTCTCCATTGTGTTCATACCTTACATAGGTGATCAGGTTTGAAAGGTTTGCAATGTCCGTTGATTCATCCATTTGAAGTGCATAAAAACAACTCGCTTGCATTCTCGATATTAGCTGATCACACAAGTCCTGAGCCACCTCATCAATTCTGCGTTGAAATGTATTATCCGACAATGAAATCATGTTAATTTGCTTGCAGGCCCCCTCTCCCAGCATAACACCCACCATCTCCTTAGCCGCTGGCAATATCAACTCCTCCCCAATTGTGTGCGGCTTCCCTGTCTTTGCTATGAGCCTAGCTACCCGGTACGAGGCCTGCAGCGCCTTAGCATTATCACTGCCTTTAGATGTGCATTCCATAATTGTCTTGCTGTGTTGAAATTCTTTGAGCTGGTTGTAAAAAAATCCAATTGGCTTGGACACGTAATCCCCAAGCTTAGTCTCAAGATGACGGCGAAGATTAGCAGGCTTTAGGCTTTCATTCGACAGAACATCATAGCACACGTCACATACTGGTAACGGTTCGTTCTCAGTTCCAGCGTACGTAAATCCCAGTTTTAAGTATTTACTGCTGTATTTTCTCCTCACTTTTTGCTTACTTTTGTTGTGCTGAGTTTCATTTGCTGATGTCTCACTGTCATTTTGACCACAGGAGAGAGTTTGCATGCCAGGTAAAAGTCACCGATCCATTTTTTGATTCCCGCGCTCTAACCGTCGAATTTTGGAGAAGAATCTAAGAGCGTCGGTTCACGTTGACGTCACGGAAAAGCGCCACACCCCACACTATTAAAATTTCACAGAATCACAAGGATGCTTGTATATAATATATAATAATAATGTATCGCATATGATACATACGAGGTACACGCGGTGATATTATTACAGTATCAAAATTATTTTTTTTCACGGACCACCTGCAGTACCCTCGCGGACCACTGGTGGTCCGTGGACCACAGGTTGGGAAACGCTGTGTTATCCCTCAGTGTCAGTGAGAGCATCACCTCTGGCACTAACAGGGATCAGCGCGCTGCTCCACAGAGAGGGAGTCGGAATCTGAGAGCAGTAGATTGGAATGTTACAACAATGGCCCGCAATCTGAGAGCAGTAGATTGGAATGTTACAACAATGGATCAGAATCTGAGAATAGTAGATTGGAATGTTACAACAATGGATCAGAATCTGAGAACAGTTGATTGGAATATTACAACAATGGACAAAAGTTTCATCTCGGATATTGGATATCTTTCTGAATATTATGATGAACTAACATTAGACAGGCGGATTCTTTGGGCGGTTGTGATTGTGCAATACGTTTACTATCCCCTCCTCGCTGCTGTTGGTGTTCCTGGTAAGTCTCACTATCTAGCTACTAATTTTATAAACTATGTTTAACTGTATTACTGTTCTTTTCATTTACTCTCGCTTCCTTATTGCTGTTGTTCCTGGTAAGTCTCTGTGTCCAACTATTAACTCTGCAAACCTTTGCTAACTGTATTGCTGTTCTTGTAATTTACTCTCCCCCTTTGCTGCTGTTGGTGTCCCTGTTGATCTGAATCACCAGTCTTGCCTACCTCCAACTCCACAATATCGCCCATCTCCACCCCGCCTCAGCCCTTCCGCTTCATGAACCCTTAACCGTGCCTTTGTTAAATTCAGACCAGACGGTTCCAATGCTCCTCTGGCCGGCCTCCCAGTTACAAGCCTCCATAAACTAGACCTCATCCAAAATTCTACTGCCCATATCCTAACTCGCATAATATCCCGTGCACCCGTGCTTGCTGACCATCATTTGCTCCCAATCCGGCAGTGCCTTAATCTAATTATTCTACTCCTTGTGTTCAGATCCCACCATGGCCTCACACCTCCCATTATTGCCATCCCCTGCTCTTTTCCCATAGCCCTGCAAATTGTACCCTTCAAGTTTTTATCCAATTCCCCTTTTAAAGTTAATTTATTTCCCTTTGCAACTCTCCCAGTCTTTCTATCTCTATATTTATTTCTCACTTTCTCTTTTTCTCACTCTCTCAACCTCTTCTCTCTGTGTGTCTCCTGCTCATAGAATCAGAGAATTGTACAGCACGCAAGGAGGCCAGTTGATCCTTCGTATCCATGCCGTCTCTTTGAAAGAGTTATCTAATTAGTCCTACTCTTTAGCCAAAGCCCTGTAAAAATGTTCCCTTCAACTAATTATCCGGTTCCCTTTCGAAATTTACTATTGAATCTGCTTCTACCACATTCTGAGTCAGTGCATTCCAGATCGCAACAACTCACTGCATAAAGGACACTCTCCTCATCTCTCCTCCGGTTCTTTTTCCAATTACCTTAAATCTGTATCCTCTGGTTACCCACCATTCTGCCACTGGAGACAATTTTGACTTACTTACTCTATCAAAACCCATCATTATTTTGAAGATCTATATTCAATCTCCCCTTATGGAAAAAGGACAAACATAGACCAGGTGTAAAAGTTCTCAATTGGGGAAAGATTAATTTTATTAAGCTGAGATGTGATTTAGCAAAAGTGGACTGAAAACAGCTACTTGATGGGAAATCAGTGCAGAGCCGTGGGAAGCATTCAGGCAGGAGTTAGTGAGGGTTCAGAGCAAATATGTTGCCACAAAGAAATAAGATGTGACCCCCAATTCTAGAGTCCCCTGGATGTCAAGGACCATACAGGGTAGGATGAGGAATAAAAGGGAAGCTTTTGACAGATACCGAGCTCAATACTACAGAAAGCCTAGAGGGGCATAGAACGTGCAGTGTTGAAATTACAAAGGAAATTAGGAAGGCAAAGAGAGGGCATGAAAATATATTGGCAAATAAAACCAAGGAAAACCCCTCGAGCAATCTGCCTCAGAAGATAACAAATGACTCTGAATGAGTTCAGGCGAGTCTTTGAGAGGCAAAGTCTCAGTCCAATTCGTCAGCACGCTGCGACATTTGATATCTGCCGATGTCCGCTGACAAGGGCTGAGGAATTCGTCGCAGGCGGTGGTGCTAAACAGGTGGTATCGGATTGGGCGCCTGTTACACGGAGCGCCTGATATTCAGTTCCACTCAAGTCAATGACGGGTTTCTAGGTCCAGGTCTTCAATTCTTAACGCTACTTTTCCAGCAAAGGATTATCTGTAACTCAGTGAAGTCACTTCTGTGCCAAAGAATTAGTCTCAGTAATCCTGCACCATCAACACCACTGTTGTCCCAATAAACATGGTCCTCTTTTTTTAAAGAAAAAAACTCCATTCTGGCTCTTCTTGAGAGCCCAAGCGGTTAATTGTATAACATGCAACGAAAACCTAAACAAGAGGGAGGAGCACAGCCAGTGACACACTAACATTCACGCAGGCTTTTTAAAGAGCGAGGACCAGTCACACAGGGTTTTTAAAGAAACAGGACCAGTCACACAACATCTTTAAAAAACAGGGCCAGTCACACAAAATCTTTAAAGAGACAGGACCAGTCACACATGCTTTGTAAAGAAACAGGACCAGTCACACAGGCTTTTTAAAGAGACAGGGCCAGTCACACAGGATCTTTAAAGAGACAGGGACAGTCACACAGCATCTTTAAAAAGACACGGTCAGACACACAGGATCTTTAAAAAGATAGGACCAGTCACACAGCATCTTTAAAAAGACAGGGCCATCACACAGCATCTTTAAAAAGACAGGGTCAGTCACACAGGATCTTTAAAAAGACAGGGCCAGTCACAAAGCATCCTTAAAGAGACAGGACCAGTCACACAGGATCTTTAAAGAGACAGGACCAGTCACACAGGATCTTTAAAAATATCGGGCCAGTCACACAGGAACATTAAAGAGACAGGACCAGTCACACAGGATCTTTAAAGAGACAGGTCCAGTCACACAGGATCTTTAAAGATAAAGGGCCAGTCACACAGCATCTTTAAAAAGACAGGGCCAGTCACACAGGATCTTTAAAGAGACAGGGCCAGTCACACAGGATCTTTAAAGACACAGGACCAGTCAAACAGGATCTTTATAGAGACAGAACCAGTCACAGAGGATCTTTAAAGAGACAGGACCAGTCACACAGCATCTTTAAAGAGACAGGACCAGTCACACAGCATCTTTAAAGAGACAGGTCCAGTCACACAGGATCTTTAAAGAGACAGGTCCAGTCACACAGGATCTATAAAGAGACAGGACCAGTCACACACGATCTTTAAAGAGACTGGACCAGTAACACAGGATCTTTAAAGAGACAGGTCCTGTCACACAGGATCTTTAAAGAGACAGGACTAGTCACACAGGATCTTTAAAGAGACAGGACCAGTCTCACAGGCTTTTTAAAGAGACAGGGCCAGTCACACAGGATCAGGATCTTTAAACGACAGGGTCAGTCACACAGGATCTTTAAAGAGACAGGGCCAGTCACACAGGATCTTTAAAGACACAGGACCAGTCACACAGGATCTTTAAAGAGACAGGGCCAGTCACACAGGATCTTTAAAGAGACAGGGCCAGTCACACAGGATCTTTAAAGAGACAGGGCCATTCACACAGGATCTTTAAAGAGACAGGGACATTCACACAGGATCTTTAAAGAGACAGGCCAATCACACAGGATCTTTAAACAGACAGGACCAGTCACACAGGATCTTTAAAGAGACAGGGCCAGTCACACAGGATCTTTAAAGAGACAGGACCAGTCACACAGGATCTTTAAACAGACAGGACCAGTCACAGAGGATCTTTAAAGAGACAGGGCCAGTCACACAGGATCTTTAAACAGACAGGAACAATCACAGAGGATCTTTAAACAGACAGGACCAGTCACACAGGCTTTGTAAAAAGACAGGATCTGTCACACCGGCTTTTTAAAGACACAGGACCAGTCACACAGGCTTTTTAAAGAGACAGGACCAGTCACACAGTCTTTTTTATTATGACAGGACCAGTCACTCAGGCTTTTTAAAGAGGAAGGGCCAGTGGCACAGGCTGTTTAAAGAGACAGGACCAGTCAAACAGGCTTTTCCATGAGACAAGACCAGTCACACAGGCTTTTTAAAGAGACAGGACCAGTCACACAGGCTTTTTTAAAGTGACAGGCCCAGTCACACAGGCTTTTTAAAGAGACAAGACCAGTCACACAGGCTTTTTTACAGAGACAGGACCAGTCACATAGGCTTTTTTATAGAAACAGGACCAGTCACACAGGCTTTTTAAAGAGACAGGCCCAGTCACTCAGGCTTTTTAAAGAGGAAGGACCAGTGGCACAGGCTTTTTAAAGAGACAGGATCGGTCAAACAGGCTTTTCCATGAGACAAGACCAGTCACACAGGCTTTTTAAAGAGACAGGACCAGTCACACAGGCTTTTTTAAAGTGACATCCCCAGTCACACAGGCTTTTTAAAGAGACAAGACCAGTCACACAGGCTTTTTTACAGAGACAGGACCAGTCACATAGGCTTTTTAAAGAGACAGGCCCAATCACACAGGCTTTTTAAAGAGACAGGACCAGTCACACAGGCTTTTTAAAGAGACAGGTCCAGTCACACAGGCTTTTTGAAGAGACAGGCCCAATCACACAGGCTTTTTAAAGAGACAGGACCAGTCACACAGGCTTTTTAAAGAGAAAGGACCAGTCACACATGATCTTTAAACAGACAGGGCCAGTCACACAGGAACTTTAAAGAGATAGGACCAGTCACACAGGATCTTTAAAGAGACAGGACCAGTCACACAGGATCTTTAAAGAGACAGAACCAGTCACACAGGATCTTTAAACATGATGTGGAGATGCCGGCGTTGGACTGGGGTGGACAAAAATGAGAAGTCGCACAACACCAGGTTATAGTCCAACAGATTTATTTAATTTTACAAGCTTTCGAAGCAGTTCGCTCCTTCGTCAGGTAAGTTAGCAATGAGAGAATCTCCCAGAATTCACAATTTAAACCCAGACAAAATCTATTCACATTATTCCCTACAACAAAGAGCACAGCCAAGGCAATGAGATGTGTCCCAGGGGGTCCAACGTGTCAAACCACCTGCTGGCTGCATATCCTGTCAATTTGTGTTCTTGTGTTAGCCTTTTAAAAAAAAACACCTGGGAAGACCGGCCATGATGTCAAGTCACGTTCTGTATCATGACATGAACCCGATATCGCGATTGAGGCCATCCTCATGAGTGCTGAACTTGGCTATCAGTTTCTGCTCTATGATTTTGCGCTGTCGTGTATCTCGAAGGCCGCCTTGGAGAACGCTTACCCGCAGATCCGAGGCTGAATGCCCCTGGCTGCTGAAGTGTTCCCCGACTGGGAGGCAACCCTCCTGCCTGGCGATTGTTGCGTGGTGTCCGTTCATACGTTGTCTCAGTGTCTGCATGGTCTCGCCGATGTACCATGCTCTGGAGCATCCTTTACTGCAACGTATCAGGTAGACAACGTTGGCCGAGTCACATGAGTATGTACCGTGTACCTGGTGGGTAGTGTCCTCACGTGTAATGATGGTATCTGTGTCCATGATTTGGCATGTCTTGCAGAGGTTGCCGTGGCAGGGTTGTGTGGTGTCGTGGTCTTGGTTGCTGTTCTCCTGAAGGTCTCCTGTGCAGAGGTCTGTTGGCCCTCCTCCAGCTGGCCACGTTTGCCACTCTCTCTCTCTCTGCCTCTGCTGCCTCCGAAGGTGAAGCTGGACGACGATTCCCTGAGTTAGTGCAGCCCCCATCGTAGCTTCTAAATATCGTTAAAAAAAGGTGAAATAAAAATGAATCTCCAAAGTGGAGCTCAGGACCCAAAACTCCTTCGGTCAGTGTCAAATCTCTCCAGAAATCTCTCTCCCTCTCAACCTGCGTGTACCAAAAATTTTACCGACAAGTAAAGGCAGGAAGCGGCCGCCTTTAAATAGAGCGGCTCCAGTCCCTTGCCGACTTGAAAACGTTTCCCTCTACCTGTCGTTCCTAGCGGCAGGCGGAAAGGCAGGGGACGCTACTAAATATCCTGTCCGGGGTACGACTGGGGCGTTGCACGCTCGGAAGATGTCATGATCTGCCAGATTTCAATTTATTTATTTCCAATCATTGTTTTGAATTCACAATTGGATCCCATGCCCGTCTGGCATGGTTCAATGGATCTCTCAGTGAGACCCAGAGTGATTCTCTATTGCCTCCTGTTGTACTTCAGGATAAACAATCCCAGCTGATTGTAACTGAAGTACCGAGGAGAAGAAAATCTTTTGAAACCTTCTCGTCTAATATTCTCTGCACAAGTTGGAAACAACAGGTGAAAAAGTACAAGGATAAATCTCTTCTATTTGTGTTCAGATATTTTGCAAAAGCATTCGGTGGCACTTTGCCTATGGAATAAGTCGTCTGATTTAGATGCTGATAAAAGCATTTACTGGGAAATTACCTGGTCAATCATCACTATTTACTTTAATTCAGAGTCCATTATTTGCAATGTTACTTGGCAAATCTTCCTTTCAATTAGCTACAATTTGTGTATTTCAATAAAAATGCAGAAAACTGAATCTTCAAAACATATCTGACAGCCCAGTTATCTTTATAACTGCAGTGCACTTGTACTTATTATCTTAGCATTTTCATATTGCATCCGTACATTTTACATACAATTGCCTGTAATTATTGCATGCCAAGGTTGCAGGCTCTGTATTTTGATGTTGCATTCATTTTCAGTTCAAAATATAATGGATATTCCAACCAGGAGCAGGAATCAATGCGGGATTTCCCCCTCCCTAACACAGGGGCACAGAAGCGAATTGCACCGCTCCAAATGCTGACTGATCCCGGGACACGAAGGCTTCCTGAGAGGTTCACAGATTCACAGAATCCCCACAGTGCAGATAGAGGCCATTTCGGCCCATCGAGCCTGCACCGACACATATCCCACCCTATCCCCGTAACCCCACGTATTTAATCCCCCTAACACTAAGGGTCAATTTATCATAGCCAAATCAACCTAACCCGCATATCTTTGGACTGTGGGAGGAAACCGGAGCACCCGGAGGAAACACACGCAGACACGGAGAGAATGTGCAACCTCCACACAGACTGTCACCCGTGGCCGTATTCGAATCGGGGTCCCTGGCGCTGTGAGGCGACAGTGCTAACCACTATGCCACCGTGTTTCCACCTGGTCTGTTCTGATTCTGATCTTTTGTGTACCTGATTACCTCGGACGGTGCTCTCGTCTGCGGGGCTAAAGGTAGATCGATCATTTAATCTCTCCTTGATCAAACATCTGTTACTTTTATCTTGTATTTATTCCCATTTAATTTATTGATTCCACAATGTATTTCCGATTATTCTTACAATATTGGAATTCGACTCCACAGGTAATAGAATTATATTATATTATTGAATGTCGGTAATGAGTTGCAGATTTCACCCCGTGCTGCTTTTGCTCCCAGCCTGATGAATAATTTCTCTGTTTATTTTCCTTCCTCACAGTGAACTTAGTGACGATTGTGATACTGTCTCGGGGAAAGTGCGGACTCTCCGAATGTGTCACTCCCTACCTGGTGGCCATGGCAGCGGCGGATTTACTGGTCATTATCTTCGACCTGATACTGAGGCACATTCCGATTGTTGTTTGGAAAGTTTTTTATTTGGTGGAGTCCATCCCCGTGTGTAATATCCACGCCGTCCTGCTGTTCGCAGCCACAGACTGTTCTGTCTGGTTCACCGTCACTTTCACCTTTGATCGATTCGTGGCCATTTGTTGCCAGAAGCTGAAAACTAAATATTGCACCGAGAAAACGGCGGCTGTGGTTCTGGGAACAGTGACTGTGCTGAGCGGTTTAAAGAACATCATCTGGTATTTTATGTTCACAGGTCGGTATTGGTTTGCGAACAGCCCCTGGTTTTGTGATGTCACAGAGCATGTTCGGGAATCACGAGTCTGGGGATCATTCGAGCTATTTCATTATATTCTCACCCCGGGGATCCCATTTGTTGTGATTCTGCTGCTCAATGCTGTCACCGTCAGACACATTTTAGTGGCCAGCAGAGCCCGCAGGAGACTCCGGGGTCCCAGCAGTGGAGAGAGTCCCAGAGACCCAGAGATGGAGAGCCACAGGAAATCCATCATCGTACTGCTTGTTATCTCCGGCAATTTCATCCTGTTATAGGCAGTGTTTATATTGTATTCTATATGGAGCCGCATGAAGTATTTGGGACCTGTGTCTGTATTTTTACCTAGTTATGTACAGGAACTGGGATTCATGCTGCAGCTGCTGAGTTGCTGCACAAACACTGGGATTTACGCCGTGACCCAGACTAAGTTCAGAGAGCAGTTGAAGAATGTGGTGAAATATCCCTTTACTCTGATTATCAAATTCATTAAAGGATGAGAAGATGCGAAAAATGCAGCCTGAGAGTTGAGAGCTACCTGGGCCTGATATTGTTGTGATCCGCACAAAGATGGCGGCACCCACGCCCCACACCAATATGGCGGCTCTGGGGCCACGCACAAAGATGGCGGGTCAAGCGCTCCGCACAAAGATGGCGGCAACCGTGCGCAGCACAAATTTGGCGGCACCCGCGCCCAGCACAAAGATTCCGGCTCACGCACCCCAAACAATAATGGCGGCACATGCGCCCCGAACAACAATGGCGGCTCTGGCGCCACGCACAAAGATGGCTGCTCTGGGGAATTGCACAAAGATGACAGCTCTGGCGCCACACACAATAATGGCGGTTCTGGGGAGATGCACAAATATGGCGGTACCCGCGACAACACAAAGATGGCGTCCCTGGCCCTCACGCCCGGCTCAAAGATGGCGTCTCTGTGGCCCCGCACAAAGATGTCGGCACAGGCGCCCCGCACAAAGATGGCGTCAGACGCGTCCCGCACAAAGATGGCGGCTCTGGGTCCCAGTACAAAGATGGCGGCTCTGGCGCGCCGCACAGAAATGGCGGCTCTGGAGACGCCCACAACGAAGATTGTTCTGTGGTTAGCCGCACACAAAGATGACGGCGCCCGCGCCACGCACAAAGATGGCAGGACCGCTCCACGCCCAAAGATGGCTGCACCCGCTCCACGCACAATAATGGCCGCTCAGAGGTCCAGCTTAAAGATGGCGACTCCCACGACCAGCGCAAAGATGGTGGTTCTGGGGCCCCGCACAAAAATGGTGGCACTGGGGGCCCGGCAAAATGATATGTGCTCTGGGGCCTAGCACAAACATAGCGGAACTGAGGACCCGCTCAAAGTTGGCGGCTCTGGGGCCCCGCACCAAGATGGCGGCTCCGGCGTTCCGCACAAAGATGGCAGCAACCGCGCCACGCAAAAAGCTGGCGACTTTGGGGCCCAGCACAAGGATGGCGGCACCCACGCCCAGCAGAAAGATGGCGGCTCTGGGGCTCCGGAGAAATATGGTGGCTCCGGCGCCCCGCACAAAAATGGCGGCTATGTCACCCCCGCATATAAATGGCTGCTCTGGGTCCCCGCACAATGGTGGCACCGCTGCGGCGCTGCTCAAAGATGGCAGCTCTGGGGCCCCGCACAATGATGGCACCGCTGTGGTGCTGCACAATGATGGCGGCTCTGGTGCCCCGCACAAAATGGCGGCACGCGTACCTCGCACAAAGATGGCAGCTCCGGCGTCCCGGCATAAAGATGGCGGGACTGCTGCCCGGTACAAAGATGGCAGATTTGGGGCCTCGCACAATGATGACAGCTCTGGGGCACCGCACAAAGTTAGCGGCTCTGGGGACTCCGCACATGGATGGTGGGCATGGGGGGCAGTGAACGAAAAAGATGGCATATCTCGTGCCCCGCACAAAGATGCCGGTTTTGGGCACTCGCACAAAAATGGCGGCAACCGCGCACCGCACAAAGATGGCGGCGCCCGCTCCAGCACAAAGAGGGCGGCACTGCACCCCGCACCAAGATGGCGGTACTGCAGCGCCGCCAATCGATGGCGGCACCCGCGCCAGCACAAAGATGGCGGCACTGGGCCCCGCACCAAGATGGCGCCTCTGCAGCGCCACAAAACGATGGCGGCACTCACGCCCCGTACAAAGACGTAGGCTCTGAGTCCCAGCATAAAGATGGCGGCTCTGGGGCCCCGCACAAAAATGGCGGCTCTGAGGACCGCACAAAAATGGCGGATTCGGCGCCCCGCACAAAGATAGCGAAATTTGGGTCCCACACAAAATGTCAGCACTCGCGCCCAGCACAAAGATGACGACTCCGGGCCCACTCACAAAGATGGCTGCTCTTGGTACCTGCAGAAAGATGGCAGCTCTGGCACCACACACGAAGATAGCGAATCTGAGGTCCCACAAAAAATGTCGGCACCCGCGCCCAGCACAAAGTCGACGACTCTGGGGCCACGCACAAATATTTCGGCGCTTGGGGGGCACCACACAAAAATGGCTGCTTTGGCTCCCCGCATGAAGATTGTGGTTCCGGTGCTCCGCACAAAGATGGCGGTTCTGACGCCATGCAGAACGAAGGCTGATCTGGGGAACTGCACATATATGGCGGCTCTGGCACCACACACAACGAAGGCGGCTCTGTGTTCCCGTACAAAGATGGCGGCACGAGCGCCCAGCACAAATATGGAGCCACTGCCAAACACCACGTCCAGCACAAAGATGGAGTCTCTGAGGCCCACCAGAAAGATGGCGGAAAACGCGCACAGCAGAAAGATGGTGACTCGGGGGGTTCCGGACAAAGATGGCGGCTCTGGGGGCCCGCACAAATATTGCGACACCTTCGCACCACACAAAAATGGCGGCACTCGCGCCCAGCACAAAGATCGCTGCTCAGGCGCCCCACACAAATATGGTGGCAGCTGCTCCACGACAAAGATGGCGGCAACCGCGCCCCGCCTAAAATGGCGGCACTCCCGCCGACACAAAGATTACCTCTTTGGACCCGCCGTCCAGCACATAGATGGCGGCACTGGGGCCCTGCATCAAGCTGGCGTCTGTGGGGCCCCTCAAAATGATAGCGGCACAAGCGCCCCGCAGAAAGACAGAGTCTCTGAGTCCCAGCACAAAGATGGCGGCTCTGGGGCACGGCACAAAGATGGCGGCACTGAGGACGTGCACAAAATGGCGGCTCTGGTGGGGGATTATGGTGCACCGCACACCGATGGCGGCTCTTGGACACCGCACAAAAATGGCGGCTCACGCGCACCGCAAAAAGATGGCGGAACAACCGCCCCGCACAAAGATGGCGGCACACGGACTCCACACAAAGATGGAGGCACCGCGCTCCGCAGTAAGATGGCAGTACCCGCGCTCCGCACAAAGATGGCGGATACATCGAACCGCACAAAAATGGCGGCACCCGCACTCCTCACAAAGTTGGGGTCCCTGGCGCACCGCACAACTATGGTGACTCTGGCGCCACGCACAAAAATGGCTTCTCTGTGGACCTGCACAAAGATGGCGGCTTTCGCACCACACACAAAGATGGCGGCTCTGGTGTCCCACACATATATGGCGGCACTCGCGCCCAGCACAAAGGAGGCCGCTCTGGGGCCCCGCACAAAAATGGCGGCGCTGGAGGGCACGACACAAAAATGGCGGTTCCGGCGCCCCACATATAAATGGCGGCACTTGCGGTCCGCACAAAGATGGGGGCTCTGGGTCACCGCAAACTGATGGTGGCTCTGGCTCCACGCACAAAGATGGCGGGTCCGGCGCCCCACACACAGATGGCGGCTCTGGCGCAATGTACAATGCAGCCTGCTCTGGGGACCTGCACAAATATGGCGGCTCTGGGGAAACGCAGAAAGATGTTCGCTCTGGGGACCCGCCAACAGATTGTGGTTCTGGGGCATCGCCGAAAGATGGCGGCACCCGCTCCAAGCACAAAGATGTCGTCCCTGGTTCACCACGCCCAGCACAAAGATGGCAGCATATGCGCCCAGCACATAGATGGCGGCTCTGGGGGCACGCACAAAGATGGCGGTTTTGGATATCTGCACAAAAATGGCGGCACCCGCGCCCTGCACAAAAATGGCGGCTCTCGCCCCCACAGCAGAAAGTTGGCGGCACTGGGGACCCGCACCAAGATGGCGGCTCTAGGGCCCCGCAAAACGATGGCGGCATCCGCGCCCCGCATAAGGACGGAGGCTCTGTGTCCCTCCACAAAAATGGCGGCTCTGAGAACCGCAAAATGATGGTGGCTCTGGCGACCCGGCACTAAAATGGCGGCTCCGGTGCCCGGCACCAAGACTGCGGCTCTGGGGCTCTGCACAAACTGAGCGACTCTGGGGCCCCGCACAAAGATGGCGGCAAAATCGCCCCGCACAAAATGGCGGCTACGGCGCCCCGCACAAAATGGCGGCACCTGGGCCACGCACAAAAATGGAGGCACCAGCGCCCCGCACAAATGTGGCGGTACCGGCGCTCCGGACAAAGAAGGCGGCACCAGCGCCACGCACAAAAATGGCAACACCCGCGCCCCGCAAAACATGCCTGCTCTGGTGCCGCGCACAACGTTGGCGGCTGTGGGGTCCCACACAAATATTGCGGCACCCGCGCCCCACACAAAAATGCTGGCACCCGCGACTCGCACAAAAATGGCGGTACCCGCGCTCCGCATAAATATGTGTCTCTGCACAACCCGGCCCTCAACAAAGATGGCGGCACCGGTGGCCCGTACAAATATGGCGGCTCTGGGGATTGGCACAATCATTCCGGCTCTGGGCTACCACAGAAATATGGAGCACACGCGCCCAGCACAACGAGGGCGGGAACGGCGTCCCCGCATAAAGATGGCGGCTCCGGTGCCCCATACAACGATGGCAGCTCTAGGGCACCGCACAAAGATGGCGGCTCTGGGGGCACCGCACAACAATGGCGGGCTCTGCGGCTCCACAAAATATGGCGGCTCCGGCGCACAACGCAAAGATGGCGGCATGCGAACCGCTCAAATATGTCGGCTCCAGCGTCCCCACATAAGGATGGCAGCTCCGGCGTCCCACACAACGGTGGCAGCTCCGGCGTCTCTGCATAAAAATGAAGGCACTGGTGCCCCACACAAAGATGGCGGCTGTGGGGCCACGCGCAAAGATAGGGGCTTCCGCGCCCCGCACTAAGATGACGGCACCCGCGCCCCGCACAAAGATGTGGGCACTTGGGCTCCGCACGAAGATGGCGGCACGCTCGCCGCGAACAAAGATGGCGTCTCTGGGGCCCCGCACAGAGATGGCAGAACTGGGGGTTTCGCAACACAAAGATTGCGGCGCCTTCGATCCGCACACTGATGGCAGCACCCGCGCCACACACAAAGATGGCGACATTGGGTCCCCGCACACAGATGGCAGCTCTTTGGGTCTGCACAATGCTGGCGGCTCTGGGGCCCCGCACAAAGATGCCGGCACGCGCGCACTGCTCAACGATGTCAGCTCCGGCATTTCGGCATAAAGATGGTGGCTCGGCGGGTTGACCACAGAAAGATGGCGGCATCCCCGTCACGCACAAAGATGGCGGCAGACGCGCCATTCACAAAGATGAGAAGTCGCACTACACCAGATAATAGTCCAACAGTTTTATTTGAAATCACAAGCTTTCGGAGCGCTGCTCCTTCGTCAGGTGAAGTGAAGAGTTGTCGTGGTCCATATTGGTACCAATGACATAGATAGGACAAGGAATGAGGTTCTGCTGAGGGAGTATGAGCAGCTAGGGGCCAAATTAAAAAACAGAACCTCTAGGGTAGTAGTCTCTGGATTACTACCTGAGTCACGAGCAAATTTGGCTAGGGTAAATAAAATCAGAGAGTTAAATGCGTGGCTCAAAGACTGGTGTGGGAGAAATGGGTTTTGCTTCCTGGGACACTGGCACCAGTACTGGGAAATGAGAGAGCTGTTCCGTTGGAACGGACTTCACTTGGCCATTGCTGGTACTAGAGTCCTGGCGAATCGAATAACTAGGGCTGTATAGAGGGCTATAAACTGATTAGTGGGGGGGAGTTTTCAAGAGATCAAAAAATAAAAATGTCAGCGGAGAAGGCAATAGAGCAAAGTAGCAGTGGGTAATTAAAAGCCAGAGCGTGTCAGGAATGGACAGGATATATAAAGTTAAAGGTAAAGTAGTAAAGAGGGTAAAAGCAGAAATAAATTGTCATAAAACATATTTAAAAGTGCTTTATCTGAATGCACGAAGCATTCGTAACAAAATAGACCAGTTGACGGTACAAATACCTACACATGGGTATGTTCTGGTGGCCATTACAGAAACATGGCTGCAAGGTGACCATGACTGGGAAATAAACATCAAGGGGTATTTGACTATTAGGAAGGACAGACAGGATGGAAAGGGAGGTGGGTGGGCTTTGTTAATAAAGGATGGAATCACTGCAATAGTGAGAAATGATATTGGTTCAAAGGACCAGGATAGTGAAACAGTTTGGGTGGAGATAAGGAATAATAAAGGGAAAAAGTCACTAGTGGGCGTAGTCTATAGGCCTCCTAACAGCTGCAACTCAATTGGTCAGCGTATTAATCAGGAAATAGTTGGGGCTTGTAATAAGGGAACAGCTATAATCATGGGAGATTATAACTTTCATATTGACTGGACAAATAAAATTGGGCAGGGCAGCCTTGAGGAAGAGTTCATAGAGTGCATTAGGGATGGGTTCCTTGAGCAGTATGTTACTAAACCAACCAGGGGGCAGGCAATCTTAGATCTGGTCCTGTGTAATGAGACAGGATTAATAAAAAATGTCCTAGTAAAGGATCCCCTTGGAATGAGTGACCATAACATGATTGAATTCCAAATTCAGTTGGAGGGTGGGAGAGTTGGATCTCAGACCAGCGTACTAAGCCTAAATAAAAATGAGAAGTCGCACAACACCAGGTTATAGTCCAACAGATTTATTTAAAATTACAAGCTTTCGGAGCTGTCGCCCCTTCGTCAGGCAAAGTTACTGTGAGAGAATAACTTTGCCTGACGAAGGGGCGACAGCTCCGAAAGCTTGTAATTTTAAATAAATCTGTTGGACTATAACCTGGTGTTGTGCGACTTCTCATTTTTGTCCACCCCAGTCCAACGCCGGCATCTCCGCATCATAAACCTAAATAAAGGAGAGTATGAAGATATGAGGGCAGAGTTGACTAAATTGGACTGGGAAAATAAATTAAGGTGTAAGACGGTACAGGAGCAGTGGTGTACATTCAAGGAGGTATTTCACAACTTTTAAGAAAAATATATTCCACAGAGGAAAAAGGGTCGTAAAAGAAAAGACAGCCATCCGTGGCTAAGTAAAGTAATAAAGGATAGTATCCGACTAGAAACAAGGGCTTTTAAAGTAGCCAAATCTAGTGGGAGGATAGAAGACTGGGAAGCATTTAAAAACCAGCAAAGAATAACTAAAAGATTAATTAAGAAAGGGAAGATAGATTATGAAAGTAAACGAGAAAAAAATATAAAAACAGATAGCAAGAGTTTCTACAGTTATATAAAAGAAAAAGGGTGGCTAAAGTGAATGATGGTCCCTTAGAGGACGAGATCGGGAAATTAGTAGTGTTAAACATGGAGATGGCAAATACGCTGAACAAATATTTTGTATCAGTCTTTACAGTAGAGGACACTAAAAATATCCCAACACTGGAAAAACAAGTGGCTATGGAGGGGGGGAGGAGCTGAACACGATTAAAATCACTAAGAAGATGGTAACTCGGTAAGATAATGGGATTTAACGCGGATAAATCCCCTGGACCTGATGGCTTACATCCTAGGGTCTTGAGAGAATTTGCGGTAGGGATTGTGGATGCATTGGTGGTAATTTTCCAAAACTCCCTGGATTCAGGAAAGGTCCCAGCCGATTGGAAAACTGCTAATGCAACACCCTTATTTAAAAATGGAGGTAGAAAAAAGGCTGGAAACTATAGACCAGTTAGCCTAACATCTGTGGTTGGTAAAATGTTGATGTCCATTATTAAGGAAGCAGTAACAGGACATTTGGATAAGCATAACTTAATCGGACAGAGTCAGCATGGTTTTATGAAGGGGAAATCATGCTTGACAAATTTGCTCGAATTCTTTGAGGACGTAACAAACAAGGTGGATAAAGGGGAATAAGTGGATGTGGTGTATTTGGACTTATGAAAGGAATTTGACAAGGTACTATACAAAAGATTACTGCACAAGCTAAAAAATCACAGGATTGGGGATCATATACTGGCATGGGTGGAAGATTGGCTGTCTAACAGAAAACAGAGAGTTGGGATAAATGGTTCATTCTCGGGTTGGCAATCAGTAACTAGTGGTGTTCCGCAGGGGTCAGTGCTGGGACCCCAACTCTTTACAATCTATATTAACGATTTGGAGGAGGGGACCAAGTGCAACGTATCCAAGTTTGCAGACGACACAAAGATGGGAGGGAAAGCAGTGAGTGAGGAGGACATAAAAAACCTGCAAAAGGACATAGACAGGCTAAGTGAGTGGGCAAAAATTTGGCAGATGGAATATAATGTTGGAAAGTATGAGGTTATGCACTTTGGCAGAAAAATCAAAGAGCAGGTTATTATCTAAACGGAAAGAAACTGCAAAGTGCTACAGTACAAAGGGATCTGGGGGTCCTGGTGCAAGAAACACAGAAGGTTAGTCTGCAGCTATAGCAGGTGATCAGGAAGGCCAATGGAATCTTTGCTTTTATCGCAAGGGAGATGGAGTATAAAAGCAGGGAAGTCTTGCTTCAGCTATACAGGGTACTGGTGAGGCCACACCTGGAGTACTGCGTACAGTTTTGGTTTCCATATTTAAGAAAATATATACTTGCTCTAGAGACAGTTCAGAGAAGGTTCACTCGGTTGATTCCGGAGATGAGGGGGCTGACTTATGAGGAAAGGTTGAGTAGTTTGGGCCTCTACTCATTGGAATACAGAGGAATGAGAGGCGATCTTATCGAAACATATAAGATTGTGAGAGGGCTTGATCGGGTGGATGCGGGGAGGATGTTTCCACTGATAGGTGAGAATAGAACTAGGGGGCATAATCTTAGAATAAGGGGCTGCCGTTTCAAAACTGAGATGAGGAGAAACTTCTTCACTCAGAGGGTAGTAAATCTAAGGAATTTGCTACCTCAGAGAGTTCTGGAAACTGCGACATTAAATAAATTTAAAACGGAGATAGACAGTTTCCTAGCTGATAAGGGAATTAAGGGTTATGGGGAGCGGGCAGGGAAGTGGACGTGAGTCTAGGTTCGGATCAGCCATGAACCTATTGAATGGCGGAACAGGCCCGAAGGTTCGTATGGCCTACTCCTGCTCCTACTTCTTATGTTCTTATATAGGCACAGCATACATAGTCAGAGAACACAGCCAGATGATTACAGTTAATCTTTCCAACTGCCCTTTATCACACCTCGGCAGAGAGATAATCACGGCAATCAAAGTTGTGGATGGTGTCCAAGCAGGTCAGTCAGGAAAACATTACATCAAAGACAATGAGGTGGGGTCACTAGGGGTCAAATGTGGCAGATGCCGGGGTCTGCATGGAAAACTAAAAACTTTTTTTGCTGGAAATCACAGTAGGTCCGGCCGCATCTGTGTAGAGAGAACAAGCCAATGACGACTCGAGTCTGGATGATTCTACGTCAGGTGGGGTTACATGTAGCGTGACATGAACCCAAGGTCCCGTTTAGGCCGTCCTCATGGGTGCGGAACTTGGCTATCAGTTTCTGCTCGATTTTTTGCATTGTCGTGTGTCTCGAAGGCCGCCTTGGAGAACGCTTACCCGAAGATCGGAGGCTTAATGTCCTTGACTGCTGAAGTGTTCCCCGACTGGGAGGGAACACTCCTGCCTGGCGATTGTTGTGTGGTGTCCGTTCATACGTTGTCGCAGTGTCTGGATGGTCTCGCCAATGCACCATACTCCGGGGCATCCTTTCCTGCAACGTATGAGGTAGACAACTTTGGCCGAGTCACATGAGAATGTACCATGTACCTGGTGGATGGTGTCCTCACGTGTGATGATGGTGTCTGTGTTGATGATCTGGCATGTCTTGCAGAGGTTGCCGTGGCAGGGTTGTGTGGTGTCGTGGTCGCTGTTCTCCTGAAAGCTGAGTAATTTGCTGCGAACGATGGTCTGTTTGAGGTTAGGTGGCAGTTTGAAGCGAGTAGTGGAGGCGTGGTGATGGCCTTAGCGAGGTGTTTGTCGTCATCGATGACATGTTGAAGGCTGTGAAGAACATGGCGTAGTTTCACCGCTCCGGGGAAGTACTGGATCCCGTAGGGTACTCTGTTGGTTATGTCCCGTGTTCGTCTTCTGTGCAGGTCTGTGCGATTTTTCGCTGTGGCCCGTCGGAACTGTTGATCGACAAGTCGAGCGTCATATTCCGTTCATACGAGGGCGTCTTTCAGCATCTGTAGGTGTCCATCGCGTTCCTCCTCGTCTGAGCAGATCCTGTGTATTCGCAGGGCTTGTCCATAGGGGATGGCTTCTTCAACGTGGTTAGGGAGGAAGCTGGAGAAATGGAGCATCGTGAGGTTGTCCGTGGGCTTGCGGTAGAGTGAAGTGCTGAGGTGTCCGTGTTTGATGGAAATTCGTGTGTCCAAGAATGAAACCGATTCTGAGGAGTAGTCCATGTTGAGTTTGATGGTGGGATGGAACTTGTTCATGTTATCATGTAGTCTTTTCAGTGATTCTTCGCCGTGGGTCCATAGGAAGAAAATGTCGTCGATGTATCTGGTGTATAGCGTTGGTTGGAGGTCCTGTGCAGCGAAGAAGTCTTACTCGAACTTGTGCATGAAGATGTTGGCATATTGGGTGGCGAATTTGGCCCCCATGGCTGTTCCGTGTGTTTGGGTAAAAAACTGGTTGTCGAAGGTGAAGACATTGTGGTCAAGGATGAAGTTGATGAGTTGTAGGATGGCGTCTGGAGATTGGCTGTTGTTGGTGTTGAGTACTGAGGCTGTCGCAGCGATGCCATCATCGTGGGGGATACTGGTGTAGAGTGCCGAGACGTCCATCGTGGCGAGCAGTGTTCCTGGTTCAACTGGTCCGTGGGTGCTGAGTTTCTGTAAGAAGTCTGTAGTGTCGCGACAGAAGCTGGGGGTTCCCTGTACGATGGGTTTCAGGATGCCCTCGACGTACCCAGAGAGGTTCTCTCACAGGGTTCCGTTGCCTGATACGATAGGACGTCCGGGTGTGTTGGCTTTGTGTATCTTTGGGAGGCAGTAGAAGTCTCCCACGCGGGGAGTACATGCGATTAGAGCGCGTAGGCTGCTATGAAGGTCTGGATCGAAGGTATTGATCAGTCTATTGAGTTGGTGGGTGTGTTCTTTGGTCAGATCTGCGGGTAACTCTCTGTACTGTTCCTGGTTGTCCAGTTGTCGGTATGCTTCTTTGCAATAGTCCATTCTGTTCTGTATGACGATGGCTCCTCCTTTGTCCGCTGGTTTGATAACGATGTTGCGGTTGGTCCTGAGAGCGTGGATGGCGTTGCGTTGTGCTCGGGTGACATTCTGGACTGTCTTCTGATTGCGGCTGATGAATCTGGCGTTGATGCATCTCCTGACAGCTTGAGCATACATGTCAAGCTTAGGTCAGCGACCCTCCGGAGGGATCCAATTTGACTCTTTATTCTTCGGTTGCTGCAATGCGGGTCCCTCTGTCTGCTGTTCCGGATCATTGATTGTCTCATTGAGTTATTTGCTGACATCTTGGGATTCGTGGAAGAATTCCCGGAGCCTCATTCTCCTGATGAATTCCTCTGTGTATGCCGCGAGACCGATGGGGTCCTTTTTGTGGTGGGGCAGAAATTCAGCCCTCGGCTGAGAACTTCGATTCAGTCTGGTTGAAGGGTGTTTTCGGACAAGTTGACGATGGACTTCCCTGTGGTTGCAACCGTGGTACCGGGGGAGGCTTGGTTGCTGCTGGTGGTGATGCCGAGTTTCTCAAGCCTCCTGTTCTTGGTGTGCATGTAGGTAGCGTAGTTCCATTGCCTCGACTATTTGGCGGTGTCTCGTAGCTGGTCTGCTATGTCCTGAGCACAGGCTGAGAACATGGACTCTATCTTGGTTTCGAGGTTTACGGCGTCTACTGTAGAGCTGGTGTACGAGATGGTTGAGAAGTGTGCGAGGGGTACGACGGCAGAGTCTCTCAGCGTAGTCTGTGTTGTATGTCGACTTGAGTGGGTTCGTGATCTGTAGTCCTTTCGGGATCTTGTCTGCTTTCTTGCATCTCTGTAGAAACTTGATGTCTGTGTCGATATGCGCGATCTTCTTGGAGATCCTCTCCACTTTGAGCCGGCAGTTTGTGGTGTCGATAGTAGCCATGATGTGGAGATGCCGGTGTTGGACTGGGGTGGACAAATGTGAGAAGTGGCATAACACCAGGTTATAGTCCAACGGTTTTATTTGAAATCACAAGCTTTCGGAGCGCTGCTCCTTCGTCAGGTGAAGCGAAGTGATACATATAGGCACAGCATATATAGTCAGAGAACACAGCAGATGATTACAGTTAATCTTTCCAACTGTCCTTTATCACACCTCGGCAGAGAGATAATCACGGCCTATATGTATCTCTTCACTTCACCTGACGAAGGAGCAGCGCTCCGAAAGCTTGTGATTTCAAAGAAAACTGTTGGACTATAACCTGGTGTTGTGCCACTTCTCACATTTGTCCACCCCAGTCTAACACCGGCATCTCCACATCATTCACAAAGATGGCGGCTCTGAGGCCCAGCACAAAATGGGGACACCCGCGGCAAGCACAAAATGGCGGTTCTGGGGCTCCGCACAAAGATGGCAGCTCCGGTGGACCGCAGAAAGATGGCGGCTATTCCATCCCGCATGATGAGGGCGGCTCCGGGGACCCGCTCAAAGATGGCGGTTATGGCACCTCGCAGTAAGATGGCGGCTCTCCGGGGTGCCACACAAAGCTGGCGGCACCCCCGCTCATGCCAAAGATGGCTGCTCTGGAGTTCCACACAAAGATGGCGGCTCCGGCGCCCCGCACAAAGATGGCGGCTATGTCACTGCGCATAAAGATGGCGGCTCTGGGTCCCCTCTTGAATGTCTCTGCTCGAAGGAAAACTACCCCAGCCTGTCCAGTTTCTCTTCATAGCTGAAGCGCTGCAGCCCAGGTAACATCCTGGTGAATCTCCTCTGCACCCTCTTAATGCAATCACATCCTTCCTATAGTGTGGCGACCAGAACTGCACACAGTATTCCAGCTGTGCCCTAACTAGCGTTTTGTACAGCTCCATCATAACCATCCTGCTCTTATATTCTATGCCTCGCATGTATTTCTTGGTGACTATCTTATATTGATGGCCTGTAGTTATGCTCTTCCCCACAAGTGGAAACATTTTCTCTGTATCCACTCCATCAAAACCTTTCATAATTTTATAGACCTTTATCAGGTCAGCCCTCAGCCGCTTTTTTTCAAGAGAAAAGAGACCCAGCCTTTTCATCCTTTCCTGATATGTATACCCTCGCATTTCTGGTATCATCCTTGTAAATCTTCTCTGCATCCTCTCCAGCGCCTCTATATCCTTTTTATAATACGGCGACCAGAACTGCACGCTGTACTCCAAGTGTGGTCTAACCAAGGTTCGATACAGGTTTAGCATAAATTCCATACGTTTCAATTCTATGCCTCTAGAAATAAACCCTGGTGCTTGTTTTGCTTTTTTTATGGCCTTGCTAACCTATGGCGCAAATTTTAGTGATTTGTGCATTTGTACTCCGAGATCGCATTGCTCCTCTACCCGACCTAGACCTTCCAATTGATAAGTGACCTCCCTATTCTTCCTACCAAAATGTAATACCTCACGTTTGTCTGTGTTGAACTTCATTTGCCAATTATTTGCCAATTCTGCAAGTTTATTAATGTCCTCCTGTAATTTGTTAAAGTCCTCCTCAGTATTGACTATCCCCCCAATTTGGTATCAACTGCAAATTTAGAAATTGTGTTTTTGATTCCATAGTCTAAACCGTTTTTGTAAATTGTGAATAGCAGTAGTCCCAGCACTGATCCTTGTGCAACACCACTACCCATCTTCTGCCACTGTGAATAGCTATCCTATACTCCCATTCTCTGCTTTCTGTCTTGAAGCCAGCTAGCAATCCATTCCGCTACTTGTCCCCTGACTCCGCATTCTCTGACCTTATCCATTACTCTATTATGGGGTACCTTATCGAAGGCCTTTTGAAAATCTAGATAAATTACATCTACTGCATCACCCTTGTCTACTCTTACTGTTACCTCTTCAAAAAATTCAATAAGCTTGATCAAGCAAGATTTTCCCTTTTGAAATCCCTGCTGACTATTCATTATTATTCTCTTCGTTTCTAGATGTTCTTCTTTTCTCTCCTTTAATAGGGATTCCATTATTGTTCCTACCACTGATGTTAAGCTGACTGGTCTATAATTCCCTGGACATGTTCTATCCCCCTTCTTATATATAGGTATTACGTCAGCTGTCCGCCAGTCCTCTGGCACTTCACCTTTTTCTAACGAATTATTAAATATGTGTAGTAATGCCTCTGCTATCTCTTCTCTAGATTCTATTTAAATGCATGGGTGCAATCCATCCAGACCAGGGGTTTTATCTTTTTTGAGTTTGATTAGTTTATTTAATATATCTCCTTTTTTATTTTAAAAGCACTTATCTCATTACTCATCTCATCATCCAATGTCATGTCCATCTGTTCTATCTCCCTGGTAAATACTGATGCAAAATAATGATTTAATATTTCTGACATCTCCCTATCGTTAACTGTGGTATTGTCCTGTCTATCCCTTAATGGCCCTATTCCCATCCCAACCTGCCTGTAAAATATTGTACTATTTTGTTTTATGGTCCTTGATAATTTAACTTCATAGTTCCTCCTTGCCTTCCGAATAGTTTTTTTGACTTCTCTCCAAATCCCTTCATGTTCTCTCTCATCATGCACTCCTCTGCTGTCTATGTACTTAATGTATGCCTCTTTCCTTAGAAACATAGAAACATAGAAACATAGAAAATAGGTGCAGGAGTAGACCATTCGGTCCTTCGAGCCTGCACCGCCATTCAATGCGTTCATGGCTGAACATGCTACCTCAGTACCCCATTCCTGCTTTCTCGCCATACCCCTTGATCCCCCTAGTTGTGAGTATTATATCTAACTCCCTTTTGAATATATTTAGCGAACTGGCCTCAACAACCTTCTGTGGTAGAGAATTCCACAGATTCACCACTCTCTGGGTGAAGAAGTTCCTCCTCATCTCAGTCTTAATTGGCTTCCCCTTTATCCTTAGACTGTGACCCCTGGTTTTAGTTTTCCCCAACATTGGAAACATTCTGCCCGCATCTAATTTGTCTAAACCAGTCAGGATTTTAAACGTCTCTATAAGATCCTCCCTCATTCTTCTGAACTCCAGAGGATACAAGTTCAGTTGATCCAGTCTTTCTTGATGTGTCAGTCTGGCCATCCCAGGAATCAATCTAGTGAACCTTCGTTGCACTCCCTCAATAGCAAGAATGTCCTTCCTCAAGTTAGGAGACCAGAACTGCACACAATACTCCAGGTGTGGCCTCACCAAGGCCCTGTACAACTGTAGCATCACCTCCCTACTCCTGTACTCAAATCCCCTTGCTATGAAGGCCATCATGCCATTTGCTTTCTTGACTGCCTGCTGCACTTGCCTTCCCACCTTCAGTGACTGATGTACCATGACGCCCAGGTCTCGTTGCACCTCCCCTTTCCCTAATCTGCCACCATTCAGGTAATAGTCTGCCTCCCTATTTTTACCACCAAAGTGGATAACCTCACATTTATCCACATTGTACTTCATCTGCCATACATTTGCCCATTCACCCAACCTGTCCAAGTCACTCTGTAGCCTCCCAGCATCCTCGTCATTGTTCACACTGCCTCCCAATTTAGTGTCATCCGCAAATTTGGAGATATTACAATTAATCCCTTCGTCCAAATCATTAATATATAATGTAAACAGCTGGGGCCCCAGCACCGAACCCCGCGGTACCCCGCTGGTCACTGCCTGCCATTCTGAAAAGTACCCATTTACTCCTACACTTTGTTTCCTGTGTGCCAACCAGTTCTCAATCCACGTCAACACATTACCCCCAATCCCATGTGCTTTAACTTTGCACACCAATCTCTTGTGTGGGATCTTGTCGAAGGCCTTCTGAAAGTCCAAATGCACCACATGTACTGGTTCCCCCCCGTCCACCCTATTGGAAACATCCTCAAAAAATTCCAGAAGATTTGTCAAGCATGATTTCCCTATCACAAATCCATGCTGACTTGGACCTATCATGTCGCCACTTTCCAAATGGTCTGTTATGACATCTTTAATAATTGATTCCATCATTTTACCCACCACCGATGTCAGGCTGACCGGTCTATAATTCCCTGCTTTCTCCCTCCCTCCTTTTTTAAAAAGAGGGGTTACATTAGGAACCCTCCACTCCTTCGGAACTGATCCAGAATCTAAGGAATGTTGGAAAATGATCGTCAATGCATCCACTATTTCCAAGGCCACCTCCTTAAGTACTCTGGGATGCAGACCGTCAGGCCCTGGGGATTTATCAGCCTTCAGTCCCATCAATTTCCCCAACACCTTTTCCCGACTGATAAGGATTTCCCTCAGCTCCTCCCTCTTTCCAGATCCTTTGATCTCTTTTATTTCCGGAAGGTTGTTTGTGTCCTCCACATTAAACACCGAACCAAAGTACTTGTTCAATTGATCTGCCATTTCTTTGTTCCCCATTATGACTTCCCCTGTTTCTGACTGCAGGGGACCTACGTTTGTTTTTACTAACCTCTTTCTTTTTACATATTTATAGAAGCTTTTGCAGTCCGTTTTAATGTTCTCCGCAAGCTTCCTTTCATATTTTATTTTCCCTGCCCTAATCAAACCCTTCGTCCTCCTCTGCTGAGTTTTAAAGTTCTCCCAGTCCCCGGGTTTGCTGCTACTTCTGGCCAATTTGTATGCCACTTCCTTGCTTTTAATACTATCCCTGATTTCCCTTGTTAGCCATGGTTGAGCCACCTTCCCTTTTTTATTTTTACGCCAGGCAGGGATGTACAATTGCTGTAGTTCATCCATGCGATCTCTAAATGTCTGCCATTGCCCTTCCACTGATAACCCCTTAAATATCGCTTGCCAATCTAACCTCGCCAATTCACGCCTCATACCCTCAAAGTTGCCCTTATTTCAGTTCTGGACCATGGTCTCTGAATTAACTGTTTCCTTCTCCATCCTAATGTAGAACTCCACCATACTATGGTCACTCTTCCCCAAGGGGCCTCGCACCACAAGCTTGCTGATTAGTCCTTCCTCATTACACAACACCCAGTCCAGGATGGCCTCCCCTCTAGTTGGTTCCTGAACATATTGGTTTAGGAAACCATCCCTTAAACACTCCAGGAAATCCTCCTCCACCGTATTGCTTCCAGTTTGAGTAGCCCAATCTATATGCATATTTAAGTCACCCATGATAACTGCTGCGCCTTTTTTGCATGCACCTCTGATTTCCTGTTTCATACCCTCCCCCACCTCACTACTACTGTTTGGAGGTCTGTACACAACCCCCACTAACGTTTTCTGCCCTTTGGTGTTCTGCAGCTCAACCCATATTGATTCCACATCCTCCAAGCTAATGTCCTTCCTAGCTATTGCATTAATCTCCTTTTTAATAAGCAATGCTACCCCACCCCCTTTTCATTTTATTCTATCCTTCCTGAATGTTGAATACCCCTGGATATTCAGTTCCCAGACTTGATTGTTCTGGAGCCACGTCTCTGTAATCCCAATCACATCATATCCGTTAACATCAATTTGCACAGTCAATTCATCCACCTTATTACGGATACTCCTTGCATTAAGACACAGAGCCTTTAGGCTTGTTTTATTAACACCCTTTGTCCTTTTAGACTTATGATTTAGTATGGCCCTTTGTGTTTCTTGCCTTTGTTTACTCGGATTCCCCTTATTGTTTCTCACCCTTCTAACATTTGTTTCTGACTGCGTATTACTTCCCCCTGTTTCGCTACATAGGTTCCCATTCCCCTTCCATATTAGTTTAAATCCTCCCGAACTGCCTTAGCAAATATTACCCCGAGGACATCGGTTCCAGTCCTGCCCAAGTGCAGACCGTCCCTTTTGTCCAGGTCCCACTTCACCCAGAACTGGTTCCAATGCCTCAGGTATTTGAATCCCTCCCTCCTGCACCACTGCTCAAGCCACGTATTTAATCTCACTATCCTGTTCATGCTACTCTGAGTAGTACGTGGTACTGGTAGCAACCCAGAGATTACTACCTTTGAGGTCCTACTTCTCAATTTAGCTCCTAGCTCCCTAAATTCTGCTTGTAGGACCTCCTCCCGCTTTTTGCCTATATCGTTGATACCTACATGCACCACGACAGCTGGCTCTTCACCCTCCCTTTCCAGAATGTTCTGCAGCCGCTCCGAGACATCCTTGACCCTTGCACCAGGGAGGCAACATACCATCCTGGAATCTCGGTTGCGGCCACAGAAACTCCTGTCTATTCCGCTTACAATTGAGTCCCCTATCACTATAGCTCTACCACTCTTTTTCCCGCCCTGCTGTGCAGCAGAGCCAGCCATGGTGTCATGGCTTAGCCTCAATTGTTCCCTTATGGCTTTATTCATCCATCGAGTCTCATTATTGTTTAGTTTGTTCTTTCCTTTTAGCGGAATATATTTTTTCTGCACTCTGTTGAACGCCGTTTTAAATGTTTCCCATTGCTGTTCTACGTCATTGTTTCCCAATATTGTTTCCCACTTTATCTTCCAAAGTCCTATTAGCAGCCCCTCAAAATCTGCATTTCTCCAATCTATTGACATTTAAATTCTGATCATTGTTTTCAAATCCCTCCATGGCCTCAGCACCCCCTCGCTCTGTAAGCACTTCCAGCTCTAGAATTCCCCGAGATATCTCTGTTCCCATAATTCTGGCAACATGCACATCCCCGATTCTAATCGCTCTACCATTGGCGGACGTGCCTTCAGCTGCCGAGATCCGATGCTATGGAATTCCCTCCCTAAACCTCTCTCTCTCTTTATTTCTTTCGCCCTTCCCGCCCATTTATTTACTCCTTCCTCTCTCCCGAGTTCCTCCTTTCTAACCCTCTGACTTTCCGCAATCCGATTCCCACTTTAATGATCATCAGTGAAATATCGTTGCACAACTGTAATTGGGAGCGCGGCTCCGCTTTACGAGCGCTGTCCCGCCTCTGCTCTCTCATTGCTTCCGGTGCACAGCAGCGGCCCGAATCGACGGTCCTTCACAGCGGAATGATGCAATGACGCCGGGCGGGAGATTAACCGCACGGATGTGCTCCGATTGGTCGGGGTGCGGCGGCGATGGCGCTCAGCGATTGGTTGACCCGGCTTTCCGTCAGCTGAGCCATCAGTTTCCAGTTTCCTGGCCCCAACCTTCTCCTCTTCACTATGGATGTCCAATCGCTCTACACCTCTATCCCCCACCAGGATGGCCCGAGGGCGCTCTGCTTCTTCCTTGAACAGAGGCCCAACCAATCCCCATCCACCACCACCCTCCTCCGCCTGGCTGAACTTGTTCTCACATTGAACAACTTCTTCTTTGACTCCACTCACTTCCTCCAAATTAAAGGTGTTGCTATGGAAACCTGCATGGGTCCCAGCTATGCCTATCTTTCCGTGGGATATGTGGAACATTCTTTGTCCCAGTCCTACTCAGGACCCCTCCCTCACCTCTTTTTCTGGTACATTGACGACTGTATCGCTGCTGTTTCCTGCTCTCGCCCTGAACTAGAAAATTTCATTCACTTTGCTTTCAATTTCCACCTTCCCTCACCTTCACATGGTTCATCTTCGATTCTTCCCTTCCCTTCCTGGACTTCTCTGTCTCCATCTCTGTGGATAGGCTATTAACAAACATCCACTATGAGCCCACTAACTCCCACAGCTACCTGGACAACACTTCCTCCCACCCCGCTTCCTTTAAGCACTCTATGCCATTCTCCCAGTTTCTCCGTCTCCACCGCATCTGCTCTGACGACACCACCTTCCATACTAGTGCTTCCGACATGTCTTCCTTTTTCCTGAACCGAGGATTCCCCTCTACTGTGATTGACACGGCAATTGACCGTGTCTGTTCAACTTCCCGCACTTCTGCTCTCACCCCTTCGCCTCCCTCCCGGAACTACGATAGGGTTCCCCTTGTCCTCAGCTTTCACCACACCAGTATCCACATTCAGCGGATCATCCTCCACCATTTCCACCACCTCCAATATGATCCCACCACCAAACACATCTTCCCATCACCTCACCTTTCAGCATTCTGAAGGGACCGCTCCCTCCGCGACGCCCTAGTCCACTCCTCTATCACCCCCAGCACCCCTTCCCCTTCACCTGGGACCTTCCCGTGCAAGCACAGGAGATGCAACACCTGCCCTTTTACCTCCTCCCTTCCCACTGTCCAGGGCCCCAAACACTCCTTCCAGGTGAAACAGCGATGTGCTTGTATTTCTTGCAATTTAGTATCCTGTATTCGCTGCGCACGATGCAGTCTCCTGTACATTGGGGAGACCAAACGCAGATTGGGTGATCGCTTTGCGAAACAACTCCGTTCAGTCTGTAAGTGAGACCCCGAGATTCCGGTCGCCTGTCACCTTAATCTCCGCTACACTCCCACTCTGATCTCTCCATCCTCGGCCTCTTCTACTGTTCCAATGAAGCTCAACATAAGCTCAAGGATCAGCACCGCATCCTTCGATTAGGCACTTTACAGTTTTATGGACCCAGCATCGAGATCAACAATTTCAGACCATAACCTCAGCCCCTATCATTTTGTTCATTTTTTTCTCTCTCACATGGCAGCTGTTGATCATTCTGCCATTGCCATTTACACTTCTTCTAGAGTCATCTTTTGATTCTTAATTTGTCCCATTACCATCTCCTTTTGCCTTGCACCATCATCCCTTTTGTTTCTTAATCTCTCCTGCCTTCCATCCTATCACAGACCTTCAAATTTGTTCTTTCCTCCCCTCCCCCCTTTCCCTGCCCCTACACTGACTTAAAAACCTGTTCCATCTCCAACTTTTTCCAGTTCTGACGAAGGGTCACTGACCTCAAACATTAACCATGTTTCTCTCTCCACAAATGCTGCCTGACCTGCTGAGTACTTCCAGCATTTTCTGTTTTTATTTCAGATTTCCAGCATCCGCAGTATTTTGCTTTTGTACTAATAATTGAAATTGGGTCGCCCACCTAGCCGGTCAGGTCGCATCCACGCTGACAGACGCACCTGGGGGACAGGTGCGTGGGAGCGGGATGGCAGTTGGGTCCCGACCCGTTCACAGAAATAATACATTTCCCACCGGACCCGCCTCCGATCGCGCCCGCTACCACCCCACAAAATGAGTATTTCCAGCATTTTCTGTTTAAATTATTAGTAGTTAACAGTGGGTTTCACCTTACCTTTTAAATTGAACTGGATGGCCACGGGGTGCTCGCTGTTCGGGAACCACGTCTATCAACCTGAGGCAGGAGTTCAGTGGCCATTGCTCCAGCTGATTACTTGTCAGCATCAAACGTAGTATAAATACTCCCACCTGACTGATGATTACTTTCCTCAGCAGAAGCTGTTTCTCACTGCATTGCCAGCACAGTTTCTGCAGGCTGCAGTTTTTCCAGCAAAGTCTCCATCCAGTGTCAGCTCATTGGAGTAACCTCTCTCACCATTGACAGATTGCTTCTGTCATCTCTACTTCACCTGCCATCTATTCCATCAGCATGGGTGCCCTTTATTCTGTCTCACCTCGGTCCTCAGAATCTGAGCACATGAGCCCCAACACAAGCAGCGTCAGCCACACCAACAGCACCAACAACAACACCACCAACCTACTCCACAATCACTTGATGCTGCAGAGGACAGAGCGCATCAGCACCCGAGCACATTGCTGCCCGGCAGACCAGGGCTGGCCTCACCATGGCCAGATCTACTTCACTTGACGCTGTACACACTTACAGCTGCCACTTGATGCTCCAGGTTGACACCACCCCACAGCAACACCGTAAAGCATCCCTGCAATGACCAAGCCATTCCTTTCACACTCGCCACCATTGCTGGAAGTACCGTTATGTCTCACCATTCACTGTATCTCATTAATCCACTTGCAAAGGTGCACACAGACCTGTCCAAGACCGGAAAGTGTTGAAAATATGGATTTTGATATTTGACAGCACATTAATGGAAACTTAACATAAACATTCGATGAAGCACCCAAGTGGCTACCCTTGTGAATTATACTTGTGTAGAAAAGACTGCTACTTGGATGTTTTTAGTAATAACATGTATAAGTGTGTGTGTAGAATTTTGAACTTCACATTAACCAAATATCTATATTCAGTGTGACCTGTAATGACTTGTGCATAAATTGCTGAGGCTTGCTCAAAATGAACTGCAAAGACAGCCAGGACTAGTCAAGACTGGCTCTGATAACGGACAGTATCGCAGCTTACGCAGTTTATGAGGCCTTGTACCACCTGTACCAGGGAAGCTAGAAATAAGAGAGATAAGGTAAATTCCAGTGGAGTGAAGAACTTTTAACAAGATGATGATAAACAGGGTAAAGTTGTAGGAAAAATACTGGAAAGGCGGGGCTACGATGCTGAACTTAGTCTGAGTGACATGGGTATTTTGAACATTAGAACCTATTACAATAGGTGATTTTGTTAAAGACCATATATGGATAATGCCCAAACGAACTTTTGATAAGAAATGTGTTAAAACCTGAAAACGCGAAAAACAACTTTACACAGACCTACTGCAAGAACAAAGGAACAGACTGAAGACGACGTCACCTGTGTCCAAGAGGTTCCAGTGTCCAAGGGCTGCGAGCTACTCGTTAAACTATCGCCTGCTGTTCAGTCTATTACACTGTAAGCTTAATAAATCTTGATCGATTGCTCAAACGTACTGGCTGCTGCGTATTGGTGTCTTGTCCAAGAACTCTGAGAGATCATAAAGCTCTTACACTTGTGTGTCATCTTTCTCTTCTGCATGCATCTACGAGGTGCTAGCCCTTTGGCTTCAGCAGAGGTAGAGGCTGCCAAGGAGGTGGAGAGCACCTTGCTGCACAGCAGGGAGGCCATAAGGACCCACGTTTACGCTGACATCCCTCCTAGTTAGGAGGTCTATGAGCCTCTGCCATCTATTCTCTATACATAGCCATCAATCCTCCATAAACACCATGTGCTCCTCCGAGTGGAGCATTAGCTGTTCCATGTAGCTTCCCATCCTATCCATGGAGGAGCCGACAGTCACCATGGGCTGTGACATGGTGGTGGTCATGTTGGAGATGGGCTCCTCCATCCTCTGAACATTTGCAGACATCGCGCTCGCAAAACCTGTCAGAGACCCTGCACTTGTTGCACCTCCAGGATCGCCCTCTTTCTAGATGGCCCGCGAGGCTCAGCGTCTGCATGCAGCTGAGCGGAGCTGGGAGCGTCCTGCGCCCTCCGGCAAAGAGACTCAATTTCTCTCCCTCTATCCACCATCTGCTCTTGCACACTTGTGAGTTGTGAGACACCAGGTGGCAACACTACTCTATCTCGTGTGGGGCCCACCGAGATGTGCGTGTCTGCCCTTGTGCTGGGTGCGCTTATGTCTGGTGATGTTGCACCCTCAGAGGGTGGAGGCTCCTCTGAGGAGTCGTCCTCCTCTTCCTCCTGGACAGTGGAGGGGAGGGGGAGCTCTTGATGGACCTGAAGGAGAGTGAAGATATGAGTTAGATATGCCATGTTAAGAATGGGTACAGATACCATTATGCACATGGTGACCATTCAGTGACATCAGTGCCCATATCAGTGACTGATGTATGCCATCTAATTCTGTGACCAGGTTGCTGAGATGTCCCCCTCGCTCCATCTCCCACCTCCAGCTGCTCGGCGACTCCAGATATTTCTAAAGCAGCCTCCTCTGCTGTTGTAAGGTTTGCAAATGATGGAATGCCACCGCCAGTTATTCCCTTCTCCCTCTTATTGTGGGCTCTCTTTTCCTGCATGGAGGGAAAGAAGAGAAGGTTGAGTGAGCGTTATGGAATGAATGTAAGGAATGGATGGGGTAGATATTTAGGGATGAATATGATGGAGTGGGGTGACAAAGGCACGTGGCCTCCTTGTGTGTTGTCTGTTGGTATGATTGCACTAGGATGAGGGTGAGTGTGAGGGAATGCTAGTGAGATGGGGATGTGATAATGTAAATAGATAGAGAGGGACGGGTGGACGTGCAAGGTATGTTGGTGTGAGTAAGAATGTGCAGGGGTAGTGTTGGGAAGGCAGTGTGATGGGGGTGTGATGAGAGGCACAGCAAGATGTAGGTGAGTGTGGCTTTGTACTCACGTTTCCTGATCATAGAAATCATTGAAACATTTGCAGCATTGCACCCAAGTCTTCCTGACAACATCCCTGCTGGTGACCCCCTCTGCAATCTCCAACCAGGCTGTTTTGGTGTCCTGGGGAGGTCTCTGCCGTCCATTGGAAAAGAAGATGTCCATCCTGAATGCATTGAAACATATGGAGGGGGCAATCGGACCACCAGGGTGCAGCCTTCTGCCTCTGTGCAGTCATTGTTAGTGTTTTAGTGTTTGCATCACTCCAATGCTGTAGTGCACTGACAGCACTATGTTACATTGACATTCAAGTCCAATGTGGCCATGGCCGCTTTAAAGATCCCGGCTGAAAACGCGTCATCGATAACGTCAACAGACAAGACCCGTCTAATTGGCCCGGGTAACGCACTGGGCGGGCTCAATAGGCCCTATTAACGTAAAGTCATTTTATGCAGCGGGCTGGAGCCAGCAGCAGGGACACGATCCGCACCGGAGCTGCCCAGGTAGGCACAATTCCGGCCGTGGTTTTTCAGGCCTTGAAGAGTCCATGGGCCATATTTATTTTCAGTGTGAGAGGTTGCAGCCTCTGTATCGTTACCTGAAGTGGGCGTTCCTCAGCTGTTGGTTACATTTTAGACCCAGGCTCCTAATCTTTGGCCGCCTGGTACAGAGTCGGGTGAGTAAGGCGGCGGATCTTCTCCTGGTCCTGCTCTTGGGCTTGGCTGATACAGCAATTTGTAGGTTCAGGGTGGGCGGGACCCATGGGATGCGAGAGTGTCTCTGGCTACCTGCCTCTCTTCCGTGGTCTTGTCCGTGCCCAGGTGGCTCTGAAGAGGGTGCGTGCGTTGTCCACTGGTGCGTACGATATCTTCCGTGACCAGAGGGCACTGCAGGTCAGTGAGGTGATAACCGATACTCACAATCACATTGTGATTTAATTATTGTTTGTGTGTATGTGTGGTTGTATTGTACATACTTATAACTGTAATAACAACAGAAAACGCTGAAAACACTCAACAGGTAAGGCAGCATCGAGCAGAGATAAACAGTCAACGTTTCGGGTCGAGGCCGTTGGTCAGAACTGTTACTGGACATTTGTGGTGCGCTGGGACACTTGCCTTATTGGTTTAATGTCCAAGTCTGGTGACACTGGGGCAACTTAATGTCACCCCGCTACAGGCAGTGAACAAAGGCCCAATCTGAAAATGTGAATGATCTATTCACC